>OW804095.1:19148121-19521219 GCA_942159475.1 Sthenelais limicola
GCTAACATCATGCATAGGGGGAGAGAGGGGAGAGAGGGGAGAGGGGGAGGGGAGGGAGGGGAGAGAGGAGGGAGAGAGGGGAGGGAGGGGAGAGAGGGGAGAGAGGGGAGAGAGGGGAGAGAGGGGACAGAGGGGAGGGAGGGGAGGGAGGGGGAGGGAGGGGAGGGAGGGGAGGGAGGGGAGGGAGGGGAGGGAGGGGAGGGAGGGGAAGAGAGTTGGAGAGGGGAGAGGGAGAGGAAGGGGAGAGAGCGGGTAGAGAGGAGAGGGAGAGAGAGGGAGAGGAGAAAGGGGAGAGGGGGAGGGGAGAGGGGAAGAGAGAGAAGAAAGATTGGCTAGGGGAGAGGAGGGAAAGGGGGAGGGGAGAACAGGGGAGAGGAGGGAAAGGGGGAGGGGGAGAGAAGAGAGAAAAGGTGGAGGAAGGGAGAGGGGAGAGAAGAGAGAAGAGGACAGATGGGAGAGAGGGGCAGAGGGGGAGAGACGGAAGCGTGAGGGGAGAAAGAGGGGAGGGAGGGGAAGAGAGTTGGAGAAGGGAGAGGGAAAGGTAGGGGAGAGAGCGGGGTAGAGAGGAGAGGGAAAGACATCGACAGAAAGAGGGGCTAGGGGAGAGGAGGGAGAGGGACTGGATGAGAGAGGGAGAGGGAGAGGCAGCTACCGAGAGTGGTAGAGGGGCAGGGGGAGGAAGGAGAGGGGGAGAGAGGAGGGCTTCCCCCCGGATTCAATGGGAGGCTTGCATTCCCACCATATTGAATCCACATTAAATATTGAAATTAGTTATTAGAATCTTTGACTTTTAACAAAATTTGTTAAAAGTCAAAGGTTCTAATAACTAATTTTTAACTTGGCCGTGGGTGTGAAATAGAAAACCTGGATTCCATTACAGAAGGACATAATCCTTTTGTCAACTTAGGGAACAAATGATATCGAGGTGACTCAAATATGATAGCAATTTATTTATATTATTGTCCCAAAAGTTCAGACGGGACCACTAGTATAATTACAACATTGATATTACTACTGCGTAATGATCCACAGAATAGATACTAGGTATATTCTGTTTTTAAAAAAAAAATTAAGACAATGTGCATCATACGTTGTATGCACCATTATAAAAAAATCCTGTTACATATCTACTGTCATTCAGACAGATTTATTGATTGTTATAATTATTGAATGAGAAAAAATCAAAAGGTTCTTGTAAAAATTAATTTCATGTCAAAATACTAAACTAATCACTATTTTCAAAACCCTGACTCTATATGAGCAGGGTGCGAACTGTAATGCTCCTATTTAATATACTAAACTCATGTTCAGTTAACAAGACACCACTGAAGAAGGAGACAACCCCTCTCCGAAACATGTATGGTCGTGAATAAATAAACAACAACAAAAAAACTTTATCTCTCAGTGTCTTATTGGGTATTGTGTCAATCTTATACCATCCTTATTTATATTATACAAAACAAAAGCAAAGGCCATCACTACACTGTCCCGCGCACCGTACCCGCCCGATACGAAATTGGATACGAAATTCTTGTCCCCACTTTTGATACGAAATTTTTCGTCTCAGCGTATTCGCGCGGCGTTTTTCGTTTTTAGGATTAGGCCGGCCGGCCAGTGCCAGACAAGCTGGCGTGACCATTAGTGCATGACGGCCACTAGTGTAGAACCACTGATGCCAAACAGAGAAAAAAAACTTATCCATGCTTGGGTTTGATCTAGCAACCTTAGGATTCACAAGCCAGCTTCTTCACCACTACACCACCGAATTTGATGAAGACAGATTTCATAAATGATGCATATGAGTGATTCTCCCAATCGAGCATCATTTGGTTTTCCAGCCTAGGTTGTCTATAACCTGTATTTGGGATGAGCGCACATGATTCTAACCATGTCATTTGGATTCCCTGGCCAAAATGAGGCTGTGGAAACCCTACTTTCAAAGCGCTTATGCCAATATCTTCGCCGTTATTGTGATAAAAGAGCTTTTTGACCCAGTAGCGACGAAACTACACTTTAATATATTTATATGATGAATATATCATCTGTCGTCGCCGCGTCTGTAGGGTCGGTAAATGACGATGGGAAGAAGCGGAAAAAAGGCTCATGTAGCTCTCTTCAAGGCCTTTCCAACGGCACCAGGGCAGATGGGATCGCCCCAGTAGCGACGAAACTACATTTTAATATATTTATATGATGAAAATGTCATCTGTTGAATTGCAGTTAGCATTTGTTATAATGTCGCCGTTACGCCATGGCGTCGCCGTTACGCCATAATTAATACAAATAAAGAGACCATTTGATTCAAACCCCGTTATTTTATATTAATAGAATAGATATTTTTATAAAATCGAGTCAAACTTCAGGTTGGAACCAGGCCTTCTTTTGCTGGCCAACATCCATTCTCTAGCTCTGACTTTTCATTCAATTTTTCTAGTCGAATTAGAGGGTAATTTATATCGACCTCACACTTAATCATTTGATTAATCAGGTCGAATAAGGCTGGAATAAGGCTAAATAATAGGGAAAATATAGGTATATGAAGCATAAGTATAGGAATCGAAATATTTGGCCCAGCCTTCCCAAACTGCACTTGCATTATGCTGATATGCCGAGCTATATGTCCACCAAAGATTATAGAGATTCAACCATTATATTGATTAATAAATTTCTTCTGTCTTTGGCATGACTTCTAGTGGCCAGACGTTTTTTGTCAAGATTGTTATTTGTTTGTGTTAGGTATAAGGCAGCTTCTAACATGTGTTTGTGTTCTGTTTTTCACACCCCCATGAGTAGGGTGAGCGAAAAGGGGCATTAACAAGTGTTAAAACTTAAATGTGTGACATTGCCGCTATATTATGATAGTGTATTCACAGAAGCCAATGTTGGCACCTATGTAGTTCTCAAAACTCAATACGAAAAACGGAGCGCGAATACGGAGCATATCATATTTCGTCTCCGTGATTCAAATGACCGTTTTTCGTATCAGAAGTTCAGGCAATTTCGTCACCACAGTTCACCAGTAGCTTTCGCGGTGCTCTGTAGACAAAAATCGTCTCATTGAAGACAAAAAAACGTGCCGCTCCGTATCGCCCGGGTACGGCGCGCGGGAGAGTGTAGACACCTTGCTCAACTCCTTGCCTAGGAGAGAGACATAAGGGACGGGACCAAGGTCATGAGCGGTTGCTTGTAGTCTGATTAAATGCTGTGAAAGTTGAAACATTTCTCTTGTGGGATTGTGGCTCTTATTCAAATGTTGTTTCAAGATGTGTGAGGTTGGCTTGCTACTGTAGAAGTAATGACACATCACCATATGTGATGTGTTTCAAGAAAATGAGTCATAAGTCGCAAAAAATAGATTTTGAGATACCATTATATTTGAAAAGATGAGGTCAAGCCGATTCCAATGATAATAAACAGTCTAATACAAATAATGAGTATTTCTAGATTTTAAGTTTGATATTTTCGTTTTTGAAAAAATAGTTTCCAATATTTCTGGGGGTCACTAAACAGTAAAGTAACTAAATGTAGTCCATATGAGGACCTTTAAAAGGAAAGGATACATTACATAGATTGTCCTTAAATTTTATACATCGATTGACATAGCTATAAGTGACGAACTCTCCAAGAATCAGAACATTCCAATAATAAACACTTTGAAAAATATCCATTTTGCGACTTATGACTCATTTTCCTGAAACACATCACATATGTCAGCGCAGGGCTGCCTTGACAAGGGATAGATGTTTTGTCTTTGGTTTTGTTTCTTATGTATTTTATTTTCATTCCTCCGCACTGGTCCCCCTCTAGTTCTCCCTCTCTCGTTCTCTATATGCCTCTCCCTCTGTCTCCATCACCCTCTCTCTGTCCACCTCTGTCCACCTCCCTCCCTCTCTCTCCTTGCTCTCTCCTTGCTCTCTCCTCTCTCTCCTCTTTCTCCTCTCTCTCCTCTCTCTTCTCTCTCTCCTCTCTCTCCTCTCTCTCCTCTCGTCTCTCTCTCTCCTCTATTACGCCTCTCTCTGTCCACCTCCGTCTCTCTCTCCCTTTCCCTCTTTTTTCTCTCTCCTTCTCCCTCTATCCCCCTCCCTTTCTCTCTCCTCTCTCCTCTCTTAGGCCTCTCTCTGTCCACCTCCGTCCCTCTCTCTCCCTTTCTCTCTCTGTTCTCTCTCCTCCTCCCTCTATCCCCCTCCCTCTCTCTCTTCTCTCTCCTCTCTCCTCTCTTAGGCCTCTCTCTGTCCACCTCCATCCCTCTCTCTCCCTTTCTCTCTCCTCTGGGATGACATAACAAAACAGGTGTTCCAGAAAAAGGGATATTAACCGAAATTACCACCACAAATAAGGTGGTTTGTTAATTGGAAAAATATTGTGGTCCGATCTCTCCCCACCCCTCTCTCTCTGTTCTTCGTTCCTCTATAACTATCGCCCTTGCCCTCTCTCTCTGTCTCTTCCTCCTCCTCCCTTTCTCTCCTTCTCCCCCTCTCTCCGCCCTCTATCTCTCCCAGTCTCCTTTCCCCTTTCACTCTCCCTCCTCTCTTCCTTCCTCTCTCCCCCTGTATCTCTCCTCCTCTTTGCTCCTCTCTCTCATTGTCTCTTCTCTCTTCCTCCCATCCTCTTTTCAATAGCTTTCCCGCTCCCTCTCCTCTCTCTCTCACGCTCTCTGTCATTCTCTTTGCTCCCTCCCTCATCTCTTCCTCTCCCTTTCTCCTATACCCTATCACTCTCCCTCTCTCTTTCTCCCTCTCTATCTCCTCCCTACCACTCCCTGTCCTCTATCCCCTTCGTTCCTTCCTCGACCATCTTTCCCCTCCCTATTTCTCTCCTCCTGTCTCTCCCCGCTTTTTCCTTTCACTATTCTCCCCCTGTCCCCCTTTCTCTATCTCCTTCTCCCCCCTACACCCCACCTTTTACCACCACCCCATATACCCACCCACCCACCACCACCACCAACCCCCTCCCCCCTACCACCACCAACCCCCTCCCCACTACCACCACCAACCCCCTCCCCACTACCACCACCAACCCCCTCCCCACTACCACCACCAACCCCCTCCCCACTACCACCACCAACCCCCTCCCCACTACCACCACCAACCCCCTCCCCCCCTACCACCACCTCAGCCGTCACCACCATGCTCCCTCTCCCTAATTCACTCAAGACCAAGGCTATAAAATTCCCAACTCTGGTGAATTATAAATTGCAAGAGGCAGCTGAATTTGTCTTGCCATTAATTAGGAAACCTTGTGGCTTGCTAAATATAGACTAGTGGTGTGTACTTAGCATGACAACTATGTGCCTCCCGCCTGCAGCCGGCGGCCTCCAGTGGCGAATCCTGGTACTAAATTGGACTCGGGAAAAATTGCACATTTGCAAACACTGCCACTTCACTCAAGCAAGGGCAGGTTTGGTGTTATGCATTAGCCTAGGAATATCTACAATGAACGTTTGGATGGAATGCAACGAGTGGTTGTTCTGAAATAGCATATCATTATGAGGAGTGTAAATGTATACATGTATCATTATCAGTTGATGATGCATACATTTTCACTCAAAGTGTGTCTGATATTTCAGAACAGCCATGAGTTTTCATTCCATTCCAAAACTACCATGTTTAATTACCATGTTCAATTACCATGTGTTATCATTCCCCCAACATTGTTTATGAAATTGACAAATACTTTTGAATCTCCATGAAGCACATCATTCTGCTGAAATCATATGGGTCAGATTTTCAGAAAATGTACAATTAGCAAATGTACACATTTAGTAAATTCTGCTAAATTAGGCTGCAATTTGATCCATATTAGGTGAATTCGAGTATATTCGGCATTGCATTGATTCTAGCAATCTGTTTGGTTAGGTTGAACTGTATTTTGAACTTTATTTTCTCTGAAATTTGGGTTATTTGAGAGAATTGGTGAAGGTGAATTGTACATTTTCTAAAAATCTGACCCATATGTGGTTTTGTTTTCTACAGATTCATTATTTGCAGTCTTAGTGACAAGCTAAGTAATGATATAAGGCAATGCAACTGATCTGTTGGAGATCTGGGATCTAAGTGATTTATTGGTAGAGTATAGTATCCTATGATCCGTGGTGTGGACATGGTCTGTTACTGATACAATAATTATGTAACCTAGAGTCAGATCCTGCATACAAAAGTGTTCATGCTGTGACATTAACATAATAAGCCATTTTGGAAATATGATTATAGCAATAAATGGGTTATATAAGGGTTATATAAGGTAATTTATTAGGTAATAATATTATAATGATTAGGTTGGCAATATTACATAATGTTACATAACAACAGAAATAGTGAAAGCTGCAGTATCATTTGAAATAGACTTGGCCGCCAACAATAGGGAGGAGAGGGGAGAGAGAGCAGAGAGAGGGGAAAGAGAGGGAGAGACAGGGAGAGACAGGGAGGGACAGTACAGGGAGGGGGGAAGAAAGAAGGAGGGAGGGGAGGGAGGGAGAGGGGGAGAGAGGGGAGATACAGGGAGAGAGAGGAGAGAGAGGGGAGCGAGAGGGAGAGAGAGGGAGAGAGAGGGAGAGAGAAGGAGAGAGAGGGAGATAGAGGGGAGAGAGAAGGAGGAAGAGTGAAGCTGTCATAGTAAAGGATTGTGGCGAGTCTCTGAAATATAAATGTGGAATTGATGAAGCCCCGCAGCAAGAACAACTGAACAGAATCTTCAACAATGATGGTCAAATGACTTTTGGAAATAAAGGGAAATTAGAAAATCCTAAGATAAGGGAAGTGTTTTAATTCAGCTAGAATTTCCAAATTGTCTTGGTATTCTGTATTTGTGCACGTCACGGTAGGAGGCGGGAGAAGTGAGAGGAAGAGTTAGGAAGGGATAGGAGGGCAGTTGGAAGCAGGAGACGCAGTAGGTCTGGGGCATATGGCATCCGTTTTAGGAAAATGAGTCATAAGTCGCAAAAGATGGATTTTGAGATATCATCATATTTGAAAAGAGGAGATCAAGCCGATTCCAATGATAATAAACATGAGGACATTTAAGAAGTAAATCTATATTTTAACTTTGATTTTTGGGAAAAAAAGTTTGCATTGTTTCTGGATGGGTAATTACCAGTAAAGTAACTAAATATACTCCAAACAAAGGCCTTCAAAACGCAGAGATATATTTAATACAATGTCCCAAAATTTGTTACATAGGTTTATAGGACTATAAGTGCTGAATCTTCTAAATATCAGAACATTTCAATAAAAGGATCTTGTGAAAAAAACACCAATAAAAATATCAATTTTGCGACTTGTGACTCATTTTCCTGGTACACATCACATATGGCATCTGTTTTGTCCCCAATTGGAAAGGATATCTATGTGAAATAGGAAAAGTCCCAAATATCCAAGACTTTTCTTTTGGGAATATCCTTTTTCCTTTTGACTATTTCCTGGTGGATTGATATAAAGTGGTATGTCAGGATACCCCCCAAAAAGAAGATCCACCGGTAAACAAGCTCAAAGTCCATTCAGCCTATTTTAAGTAGCTTAATTAGCGAGTGAGGGAGAGAGAGGGGAGGGAGGGAGAGAGAGGGTGGGAGTGAGAGAGAGGGAGGGGGAGAGAGGGAGAGAAAGGGGAGTGAGAGATAGGAGAGGGAGAGACGGGAGAGAGAGAGAGGGGAACGAGAGGGAGGAGAGGGAAGAGAGAGCAGACAGAGGGGAAAGAGAGGGAGAGACAGGGAGGGACAGGGAGGGGGAAGAAAGAAGGAGGGATCGAGGTGAGGGAGGGAGAGGGGGAGAGAGGGGAGATACAGGGAGAGAGAGGAGCGAGAGGGGAGCGAGAGGGAGAGAGAGGGAGAGAGACGGGAGAGAGAAGGAGGAAGAGTGAGGAAGATCAATGAGGAGGGAATGACGAGAGGAGAAGGAGAGCGAGAGGGAGGCAGTAAGAGGAGAGGGAGAGAGGGGAGAGAGAGAGGGGAGAGGAAAAGAGAGAGGTGATAAAGAGCTATAAACAAACAGCAGAGAGGAAAGGAAGTGTAAAAAAAGCCGGAAAGTAGAAGTAACTAAAAAATAGTAGGCGGAGCTAAATATAGACGCCCGCCCACCCCCTGCAGCACCTACCTAGCGAGTGACAGTAGAACTACATTAAGTGGAGGAGGTTTTATCTCTGATAGCTTTATGACCTCCGTCCATTGTGCAGCCAGGAGCGGCAAGTGATATCCCACCACCTCCTCCATCCCACCACCTCCAGCATCCATCATCAGGTGTGTGGGTGTCTTAATAATTATAGTATTGTTTATTTGTCACATGTTAAGGGTGGTCTCCACTGGCTGCGGTAAGCTCTGCGGTAAGCCTTGCGATGGTGCTGTGTTGTTGAGGAGTGGCGAGGTCCTGCCTATATCGTTCACTGACCATGTAGGCAAGGTCCACGTCATTCCTCTCCACCTACAGAACCAGCACAAACCATCGCAAGGCTTACCGCAGAGCTTACCACAGCCAGTGGAGACCACCCTTTACTGAACAACGAGTTACAAGTCGCAAAATTGGTTTCAAATTTCAAATGTTCAGAACTCATTGTTGGAATGTTTTCTCTTTCAGACAGTTTAGTGTTCTTAGTAGTAGCAATACATGTACCACAATCCAAGACGATGTGCTACATGTGGGTCAGATTTTCAGAAAATGTACAATTAGCAGCTCCACACATTTAGGAAATTCTGCTAAATTAGGCTGAAAAATGAAGAATACCGGGTATATCTGAGTATGTTTGGTATCACCTTGATTTAAAGTATCAGTTCTGTTATGTTATGTTACTGAATTTTGAAGCTAATTTTTGTCTTAAATGTGGGTTATTTGAGAGGATTGGTGAAGGCGAATTGTACATTTTCTGAAAATCTGACCCATGTATCTATGCGTTTCTGAGGTCATTCTGAGCAGTGTATTTCACTAATTTACCAATAAATGACCCTAAAGAAATATTGCAAACATGTTTCTCATGCATAAACAAAAATAAAGACGTGTTTACTTAGAATCGACTTGATCTCATCTTTTCAAATATGATGGTATCTCAAAATTTATTTTTTGCGACTAGTGACTCATTTTCTTATGAGTCATACATGAGGCATAAGTCGCAAAATTGATATTCTTCATAGTATATTAACAAAAAAAAATCTCTTTTTTAGGAATGTTTTCATTCATTTTGGGGGTATCTAGCTCTATCACTTGTATGAATAAATGTACCAAATCTCAAGATAGTGTATTCAATAATTCCCTGTGTTTCTAAGGTCATCCTATGCTACGGAGTATATATATATTATGTATGGGTCAGATTTTCAGAAAATGTACAATTCAACTTCACCGATCCTCTCAAATAACCCCCATTTAAAAGAAATGAGCTTCAAAATGCAGTTTAACATAGCAGAACTTATACTTTAAATAAATGCGAAACCAAATACACTCAGATATACCCGGTATTCATGCATTTTTCAGCCTAATTTAGCAGAATTTACTAAATGTGTACAGCTGCCAATTGTACATTTTCTGAAAATCTGACCCATATATATGTAGCTATGGTAGTTATGTTCATCCAACATAATAAGAACCTAATACAAATCATTAAAAAACATGAGATATTTCCTTCCGGAGATACCACTAACCTTTCTTTCAAACATTAGAAATACCAAAGTACTTGATCACACTGGAATGGTGTTATAAAGTAATCATTGCGAGATATGATATATAGACAAAATTGACTGGTGGGCTTGTTGGAGGTGGTTATCTCCCGCGGGCGTACTAATTTCGTAAGGGTGCGTAGCACCCGACGAAATTAGGTAGCCCAAGGGAGATAACCACCTCCAACAAGCCCACCAGTCGATTTTGTATTTATTATACCTCCATAAAATTATATCTAAAAAAGAATCTAACCGATTAACTAAATAAAAACACTAGAAAAAGCCTCGTACTGTAGCCTCACGAGCTGACAGCTACGATGCGGTCAGGCTTCTTTGTTTACTTCCGGTTGAGTGGGGAATATATCAATGCGCGCTTGAGCAAGGAGAGTGATGCGGTGGAATGTATTACGCAACAAGAAATAGTCCCATGTTTTTTCTCGTTTTGCTCTTAAATTCTGCGAATATTTAGATTTAAACTATTAAATACGATCTATATTTTCATAATAATCGACGTTACTTTCATGATTTACCGAAGAATTCAGATTAAATATCGATTTTTTACTAACTGCGCATGTTGTTTTCATGCGAGCGTGCCGGCCGGCATTTTCAGTTTGGATTACCTATCGAGAGGATGACACGAGAAATCAAGTAAGTTTAACAGAACAAAATGGCTTTTATTTAAACCTTTCTACTTATTGATATTATAGTTGATATGTACATTGACGTTTCCATGTATCTGAGCACCATAGAACATGGCTGACATGGTTTTTGTGGGATCTAGTTTAGGGACCATTGCCAAGGGACCCTGGGCGCTATCCGAAGCAATGGCGGACATATTCTCAGTTTCAACGGGGAGGGAGATTTCCACCGAAATAGGAGCTTCGGGCCTTGGCTTTTTAGCAGCAGAAGATCCCCCAGTGAGAAGGTCCGACATCTTTCTCTGTTTGTCCATGCTAGCGATGCTGTAGTTATTTATTGAGTTGATGTTCTTATGTCCAGTCAACTGGGCGATTTCGGTCGGGGGTATCCCATTGTCGGCAAGGGTTTGCACTGTTTTCTTCCGAAGCGAATGATTTGTCAACTTTAAATCTGATCCAAGCGGTTCTGTGATTTCCTTGACGATTTTATTGAGGTAATTCTTCCCCATAGCTTTGCAAATGTACCATATAGGATCACTAGGCTTCACATCTCTCTTAACACATAAATAAAATGGTGAGTCAGCTCGTACCATCTCCACTGGCCTCTTTTCGGCGAATTTTCTGTACAGAACGACGGGACATCTATGAGAATCCTCGATGGCGAAAATTTTCTGATTAAATACTCTGCTGGTACTAGAAGAACTTTCTGCTTTCCTCGTCTTGGTTAATCGCTCTGTAAATTCGATGTATTCGGTACCATCGTCGGTTGTTTTAACAGAAATATCTCCCCAGCACATTGAGCGAGGCTCTGTGCAGCCACGAAGGCCCAACGCTGAAGTAAAAATAAAAAAAATCGTATTCTGCAATTGAACAGGGTTATCTCCCCCCAGCTGCCCAATGTCCCAAAGCTTGTCTGTTAGGTCTACAGTGATGGTATCTGCTCGGTTGGGTCGATTTCCTAAGCCCTCTCCTTTTAATTCCTTACGTCGAGCAGCTAACGTTTTCCTGGTTAGTTCGAATATCTCAGATTTATGAATATCGATCCCGTATTTTTGCTCCGAGAGATGTCTGAAATAAATTTAAATACATAAATATTTCGCATATAACCATGATTTTCATTTTTTAGGCAACAAAAATTCTCCCGGCACCCCATGGCCTATGAAGCCGTCAACAAAAGCGATCGGTGATCGGTCTCCTTAGCGAGCCTCGGGGAGGATCACCGAGTCGGAGGTCAAGAAGGTATTTATTTTTTTATTCTATCATTTAATAAATAATAAACCTAGGATAAAATTACCTGCTTATGCCTCGATATAGGGCTGTCAGGCTATCTGGCTGATATGAAGATCCATCGACCTTATTAGCTGTCATTAGGAATTTCGCCATGTAGATGTTTAGGCGTTCTGGCTCGATGTCGGTAATACTAGTCAAGTCGGGGACCTTGCTGCCTCTGAGATACTCCTCGAATCGTTTGACTGACTGCAAAACAATATGATTTTTGACAACTTACTCTTCTCGTCGCTCTAATCGTGTTGATGTTTCTACTTTCGGAGATATATTTTTCCACCTCCCTAGCGTTTTCATTTATTTCTTCCTGTATTTCACCTTGATTTAATATGAATCTTTCGATTTCTTCATCTATAGGCACCTCAGGCTCAGTAGCCTGTACGAGCAACTCTGTGGGCACCGCCGCGTTAATTATCGTCTGCTCGACTTGGTCGACTTGCTGGACTTGCTCATCTTCCCAACTGTTATCCAGGAAATCGTTGATAACATCTTCTGGTACGAATATATACTCCTGGTCATCTTGCTCTTCGGCGATTTCTTTCAAAGTGAATGAAATAAGGTCAGCCACGATTTCCTTGTAACACAAATCAAAAACTTCTGCCGACACGTCCATTTTGAGTTCGGGGAGGAGCTCAGTGAAGCGTTCTGTGACGTCATATGTATTACCGAACTATTTTCACCGCTGGGTCTACTTTATTTAGAAATAAATGAGTGATTCAACACCTTCCATCTTCGATATTGATATTTTTAGAGTTGCTTATTAGTGTCATTAATATCTTATCATTACATACGATGTATTAAGAGGTTTTTTTTCGTGAAAATAATTATTTAAATAGAGAAAATAAGGATGCGAACATGGGCCTATTTTTTCAACAAAAATTCCGCCAGGGGTCAATATGATATGTAAATACCGCCCAGAGGGTAATACGGTTTTCCAATGCTGTAGCCTATGGCGTACCATACCATCCCTCCCAGAGGTATAATAAATAACAATTTATGCGACTTATGAAGTGTCTTTCTCTCTGTGGGCGTAAAGCAACCAATCTCACTCACTCACCTATGACTCATTTATCTGTAACACATCACATTTGTGACGTGTTACAGGAAAATGAGTCATAAGTCGTAAAAAATTGATTTTGAGATACCATTATATTTGAAAAGATGACAGCAATCCGATTCCAATGATAGTAAACAGTCTAAAAAATCTAATAAGTATTTTTAGATTTTAAGTTTGATATTTTCTTTTTTGAAATAAAAGTTTCAAATATTTCTGGGGGTCAATAAACAGTAAAGTAACTAAATGTATACCATATGAGGACCTTTAAAACGATAGGATACATTACATAGATTGTCCTGAAATTTAGTACATCAATTGATATAGCTGTAAGTGATCAACCCACCAACAATTAAAACATTCTAATAATGTGATCTTGTGGAAAAAACACTTCAAAAATATCAATTTTGCGACTTATGACTCATTTTCCTGAAACACAACACATTTGATTTG
Organism: Sthenelais limicola; assembly: GCA_942159475.1. Taxonomy (NCBI): domain Eukaryota; kingdom Metazoa; phylum Annelida; class Polychaeta; order Phyllodocida; family Sigalionidae; genus Sthenelais; species Sthenelais limicola. Next base: position 19,161,182 of record OW804095.1, read on the forward strand.
ATAACCACACACTTTGTCTCAACGTTGGTTAAGAGAAAAATTTAAATGGCTGGCGCAAAGTGTTACTTTCTAAAAATAGACACTTGTGCCTTATGGTAACACCCCTTACCTTTCCCTGGTGGCAGTTTTGGAACTACACCTGAGGTCACAAGGTCAGCTGTGGCGCCCCCTAAAGGTCAAATTGTTAAACGGTGGTGCCCCCGGGTGGACAGTGGCGACATTATGCGGGTGGGTGAGAAATGATTAATATAGCGCGCTGTGACTGAACAGGCCGTTCAGGGCAGTAGGGAAAGTGGCAAGCGCGCACTTTGCACATCTACAGTTGGATACAACACAAAGGGACCGACATTTTTCATTTTTCACTTACATTATTAGAACAAATGACTTTGATTGAACATTGCAAAGACTATACAACTCTTTATACTGATTCTACTCACGATTATAATTTTTATTATATGGGTCAGATTTTCAGAAAATGTACAATTGTCAGCTTTAGACATTTAGTAAATTCTGCAAAATTAGGTTGAAATTTGGCCAATACTAGGTAAATTCGAGTATATTCGGCATTGCATTGATTCTAGCAATCTGTTATTTCTGTTATTTGAGATGATTGGTGAAGATGAATTGTACATTTTCTGAAAATCTTACCCCTATACGCACAACAAATCCCAAAAGATGAATTCTGAGATACCATTATATTTGAAAAGATGAGATCAAGTGGATTCCAATGATGGTAAACATTGGGACATCTACTAAGCACTTCTTTATTCTTTCGTATGCTCACGTATATTTTGTTATGGTCACTCACTAGTAAAGTAGTTCAATATACTCCTTAGGATAACCTCAGATACACATAGTTATGGGTCAGATCGTCAGAAAATGTACAATTGGCCTTGACCAATCCTCTCAAATAACCCATATTTCAGACGAAAATCAGGTTCAAAATACAGTTGAACATTACCAGACAGATGTATTGAATGAATGAATACAATACAGAATACACTCAGATATTGTCATTATTCATCATTTTTCATTCTAATTTAGCAGAATTTGAGAGATGAGCAGAATTGTAGATTGTGCATTTTCGAAAAATATGACCCATATATTCAATACACAATCTTGAGATTTGAATTCATGCTACTAGCAGCGCTTAACACCCCAAAATGAAAAGATTCTGACCAAGAGTTCCTGTGAAAAATCAATTAATTTTGTGATATTTATATTTTTACTGCGAAAACTCATTTGAGATATTTATATTTTTACTCGCGATTACAACATGTTCTGTAACACATCACATATTATATCATAGTAATTATAATCTCAGGTTTTAATTGAGTTTGAGTGGATTCTGAAGCAGCATTCATCAAATTTCTTTTCAAGACACAATCTTGAAAAACTGTAGGGGATTCCTATGATCTATTCTAAAGGATCTAAGGTATAGATGAGATCGAAAACACAGAAAAAAGCTTGATGAATTTAATGACATCTACTTGTAAGACTGTATAATGTGGAAACTTTGATAACTCTATTTGTTGATCAGCTCATAGATCTAATAAGGATTAATTTCTGTAGATTCTTATTTACTTGGTCATGGCAACGCACGAAATATAACTGCATCCTCTCAGTCATGCGTCTTTCTTATATTCAACACCAATTGTTAAACTGTTTCAGCCTATAAAAATATTTAAAAAAAAACTTTTTTAGTCAATACTTTTGATTGATTGCAGATCCATGATGGGTGACATATCATGCACTGTTATATCGGCGCATAGCCTTTCAATACTTCAGTGCACAGCCTTTGCCACCCCCACACTCCCACCTGTTTAACTATTTTATCATTTCAATACAACTCAGGACAGTGACATTTCCCCACTGCACAAGTGAATGGTTTAGTTTTCTACCCACTCAAATCATAAATACAGGTTCACTAATGAGTTGGTTGAAAAAGCGGGAATATTGCACGAGTTGTGTAGCGATGGGTTCAATATCCTCAGTGATTGAAACCAACGAGTTAGTTAACTGATTTACTATAAGGGTCAGATCATCAGAAAATGTACAATTGGTAGCTCTACCCATTTAGGAAAAGTTTCTGAATTAGGCTGAAAAATGATGAATACCAGGTATATTTGAGTATTGGTGTCTCGTTGATTGATAGTATTATCTGTTTTGCTATGTTAGAATGCATTTTGAAGCTTATTTCTAAATGTGGGTTGAAATGTGGGTTGAGAGAATTAGTGATGGCGATTGATACATTTTCTGAAGATCTGACCCATATATATGCTTTTGATAATACAAATAGAAACCATTTTTTAGCCATTATTTTCGGTAGCAAACTTGGTAAAAAAACGCATTGGTTGCCGTATGACTACCACACGTAACTCACTAATGAAATATGCACTGTGCATAACTCACTCTAGATACATGTATAAAATCACTCCCAAATCTCATTATATTCACCGAAACCCGAAAACGGAGTAATTCCTGCACATAGATCTATAGACGCAGATATAAACCAGTGTAAAAGCGTTTTTCGCAGTGAATGCCATGGTCCCTAGATCTATAATTTGTGCCGTTCCTAGATAAATATGTATACAACAGGAAAACCAAAAGATATTAGGAGTCATCGGTGAAAATCTCAAGTTTTCTAGATCAAAACTACACAAGTTTTTTTAAAATACCTTATTAGACCTCAATGCTAACCATACTCTGTACAAAATCAGGATTTGTTAACATTTGGAGCGATGACACGCGATTTTCTTCCATCATAAGAAGGTAAATAAAATGAAGTTTGATATCAATCTTTTTTTTAAAAGAAAAGCTTTACTGTCATAAAAGAGCACTTTCTTCTACAGTGGAACCTCGCATAAAGACCACCTCTCTATAGGGAACACCCCTCTATTAAGACCAGTTTCTCCCAGTCCCGCATTGCTTTTCTCTTATTAGTTTATCCCCTCTAATGAGACCACCTCACTATGAGACCACAAATCGTTAAGTCCCACGGGTGGTCTCAATAGAGAGGTTCCACTGTACTTAGTGATCCGATCTAGAGTGCCCTAAAGCACTGTTATTTGATTTGATTTGATTTGATTATATTATTTTATTTTTTTAGTGATCTGCAGCAGGACTTTGCACACCTTTATTGCTTCATGCTACAGTAAGGCCTTAGCGCAACCATAACGATACAGATTTCAGTTAATGGGTCAGATTTTCAGAAAACGTACAATTCAACTTCACCAATCTTCTCAAACAACCAAAATTTCAGAGGAAATAAAGTTCAAAGTACAGTTTAACCTAGCCAAACAGATTGCTAGAATCAAAGCAATGCCAAATATTCTCGAATTTACCTAGTGTTGGCCCAATTGCAGCCTAATTTTTCAGAATTTACTAAATGTGTACAGCAGCCAATTGTACATTTTCTGAAAATCTGACCCTAATGCAACCTCATGCAGTGAGGCCCAGACTCTACTAGGTCAGATTGCTATCAAAACAAAGTGGTGCTATACTATATTCTGTCGTGAGAAAAGAGATAAATACTACCACTACTGAGTAACACTGAATGGATGGTTAGTAGAGTATGGTATTTGGGCAGTGTGGAGATACAGCATGCCCTTGGTTTGGGTTTCGTAAAGGGCCTAGTCCACTAAGCCGATTCTCGTGCGATTCTCACAGAAATTAGTGTTAAAGAGTCCTCTGCGTCGCAAAATTGCATGAGAATCGGCCTTAAAGGCCTAGCCAATTAAGCCGATTCTCATGCAATTTTGTGCCGCAGAGGACTTTTTCACACTAATTTCTGTGATAATCGCAAAAGAATCGACTTAGTTTATTTCTAGGTTAAGTGGTATTTGGTTTATCTCTATTCTCGAGGAGTTTTTTTAATTGCACCTTCGCACTACCCTATGTAGCCATGAGATAATAGTTAAAGGGTTACTGATTTCAGCGGTCAAGTTCTGACAAGTTTCCCCACCTTATCTTGGTATCTGATGGGCCAGAATCAAAGGCTTTAATAGCCCTGGCGGTCAAGCTTTCATCCGATGTTGTTTGGCACTTCTTAAAGGGCCTCACAAGAAAACACAGTCTTCCATTATTCATTTTGGACATGCTAATAAAGTTTCTTTCACTACTCTTTAAATATGGCATACATCTAGTTATAACTTGAGAATTGGGTTCAGAACATTTTTAGCTCAGGACCTGGGCATCTCATTTGTAAAATCTAAAAAAAAGAAGCATGTATCATAAGGTAATTTATTTGTTAACTAGTTATCAGTCTTTTTTCTTCCATTTGACCTCATCAAAAACTTCCATTTGAAGCATACAATAAACATATCAATGTGTAGCCTACTCATTTTTCCATCCATAAATCCCATTATGATCTTTCAAATCAGATCACACCAATATTAAATTTTGTGATATTTTCAGGATATATTCTTGTTGATTATTACAGGGGCCTGTTTCATGAGATTTCATGTCTGTTTGAGAATTTCTGATATTTTCTCTATTTTCTCTATTTTTATGAAACATTCCCCAGTACGGGGTAGAGATCTATAATAAAATAAAGTGAGTCGGTCAGTGAAGCAGATGGTGTGAGACTGACCTTTAGACCAGGGGGCCGGACAAGCTGGAGGAGAAGGTGGAGACACTCAACAAGTGACCAGGAGTGGACAGAGCTGGTGGTGGAGCACTGGTCATCCATCATCCACCTATACTGACCACCGCTGACCACCACACCTCTCTATGTGGTGACAACATGCACACACAGAAGCCTATTGTAGGCTATATATAGAGTCTAAGTATTTCTGTACTCCAACCAGGGAGGTATATGGGTCAGATTTTCAGAAAATGTACAATTCAACTTCGCCAATCCCCTCAAATAACCCACATTTAAGACAAAAATGAGCTTCAAAATGCAGTTTAACATAACAGAACTGATACTGTAAATCAATGCGATACCAAATATACCCAGATATACCCAGTATTCATCTTTTTACAGCCACATTTAGCAGAATTTACTAAATATGTACAGCTGCCAATTGTACATTTTCTGAAGATCTGACCCATATACAAGGGAGTAGCAACAAACAATATGCGTGGGTGGCATATAGTTGAAAGTAATGCCACTACTACTACTAGCGCCAACTATTTATAAGTGCATCACTAGTATGCTCTTCTATGGTAAAGGGCAATCAAACTACCTGGGCTATATGTGGTACTATTGCTGACAATAATACTGCAGTGTCACCTGGCATGCAGTGGCTAACTTAAGTCCAAGTTGCGGATACTATAGCTCAGTCAATGAGTCGTTGCTACTCCTTTGTATATGGGTCAGATTTTCAGAAAATGTACAATTGGCAGCTGTACCCATTTAGTAAATTCTGCTAAATTAGGCTGCAATTTGGTCAATATTGGGAAAATTCGAGTACATTCTGCATTGCATTGATTCTAGCAATCTGTTAGGTTAGGTTGAACTGTATTTTATAATTTATTTTCGTCTGAAATTTGGGTTATTTGAGAAGATTGGCGAAGTTGAATTGTACATTTTCTGAAAATCTGAACCATATACAAGGGAGTAGCAACAAACAATATGCGTGGGTGGCATATAGTTGAAAGTAATGCCACTACTACTACTAGCGCCAACTATTTATAAGTGCATCACTAGTATGCTCTTCTATGGTAAAGGGCAATCAAACTACCTGGGCTATATGTGGTACTATTGTCGACAACAGTACTGCAGTGTCACCTGGCATGCAGTGGCTAAATTAAGTCCAAGTTGCGGATACTATAGTTCAGTCAATGAGTCGTTGCTACTCCCTTGTATACCTCCCTGCTCCAACCTATCTGTTCTGCACTTTTTCCTGCTAAACCTATTCTTCCTCCTCTTCCTCCTCTTCCTCCTCTTCCTCCTCTTCCTCCTCTTCCTCCTCTTCCTCCTCTTCCTCCTCTTCCTCCTCTTCCTCCTCTTCCTCCTCTTCCTCCTCTTCCTCCTCTTCCTCCTCTTCCTCCTTTATCTCCACCTCATCTGCTTTCTCGCTCTCCATATCCTTCTTTCCCTCCTACTCCTTCTCTTCCCCGACTCCTTCTCCTTCTGATACTCCAACTCCACCTTCACCTCCTTCTAGTCCTTCTTCTCTTCCTCCACCTGGTCCTGGGTATAACCATAAAGTGCCTTTCTGCCTCTTTTCTCTCTCTCTCTCTATCCCTTCTTCTCTATCTCCGCCTGGTCCTGGGTATGACCATAAAGTGCCTTTCTGCCTCTTCTCTCTCTCTCTCTCCCTTCTTCTCTATCTCCGCCTGGTCCTGGGTATGATCATAAAGTGCCTTTCTGTCTCTTTTCTCTGTTTCTCTCTCCCTTCTTCTCTATCTCTATTTCCTGGGTAAGATCATAAACTGCCTCCCTCTCAGCTCTCCCGCCCTTGATATAACCATATTTAATGTGTTGATAAGGGCGTAAAGCAACCAACCTCACTCACTCCCTCTCACTCTTCCTCCACCTGCTCCTCCTTCTTCCTCTCATCCTTACCTCCGCTGTCTCCCTTCGATCCTCCCTCGACCCTTCCTCTGCCACCTTCTGCTAGTCTTCCTGCTCTTCCTACCCCAACACCTCTTCCTCCTGTTCCCCCTGTTCCATCACCTCCTCCTCCTCCCCTTCCTCCTCTTCCTCTTTCTTCTCTTCCTACTTCTCCTCCTCCACCTACTCTTCTTCCTACTTCTCCTTCCCCTCTCCCTCCTCCTCTTCCTACTTCTCCTTCTCCTCTCCCTCCTCCTCTTCCTACTTCTCCTTCCTTATTCCTCCCCACCCGCACCCCCTCTTTTTAAACCTCACCTGTTTTGGTTTATACCTTATAGATAGTTTCATGATATATACAAATAAACCTACTGAGCAATACATTCTGACAATACTCTGTTTGGTGCATGTGGGACTGATTTTCAGAAAATGTACAATTCGCCTTCACCAGTCCTCTCAAATAACCCACATGTAAGAGAAAAATGTGCTTCAAAATGCAGTTTAACATAACAGAACTGATACTTTAAACCAATGCGATACCAAATATACTCAGATATACCTGGTATTCTTCATTGTTCAGCCTGATTTAAGAGAATTCCCTTAATGTGTAAAGCTGCCAATTGTACATTTTCTGAAAATCTGACCCATGTACCCTACACCACATGTCACACTGTTTGAGTCCCTCCAACCACTGGTCTCCCCAACCCTCTATAGCGGCACTAATGTCTTGTATCAGTCGACCATGTGCCAGATAAGTTATGGCTATTCTATATTTAGATCCCCTCCATCCGTCCATCCATCTCCTCCCCCACTCAGTGCTCTTTTTAGGGGAATGCCTCTCATGGATCTGTTGCGTAATGATAATGATAATCTTTTATTAAACTGGTCTCTGTGGCACAGGTGGTAGGTGGTAGATTCTAGATCGGGAGGTTCACCCACAGACAGGGGAGTTTGACCACAATCAGCTCCAACCCAGAGTGGGCATTGTTTTAGGGGTGCCAGCCAGTCAGGTATCTGGACTTACTGGAAGGGGTTTCGGGGTCAACAAGGAGGGGCCTAAAGCCTCCCGTTCCCACGGGGAAGAGAGTTATATGCGGGTCGTGCGTATTTTAAAATTTTGAAAACTCCTTCTTCCCGCGGTATGCAAAGGGCCTATAGGCGAGTATGTGTGTGGCGCAGCCGTGTATCCAACAGAAGTAAGGGTTGTAGGTGAGTCTCTATAAGGTGATTGTACAGTCAGGTATCAGTAGCAACTGCACCTAATATAGGGGAGCTCCTACAGGCCAGTGCCAGCTCGGCGCTCCAGTATGGCCGGTAGGAAGAAACTTTGACCATAGCAAAAACTGACCATCAGTAGCTGACAGAAAACATCACAAATAAGGACGTTTCAGAAGCACTATAGCAAAAGCAACCAGACAGAATCCTCTGAAGTTCCGGTCAAATGGTTTTAGATGTGTAGGGAAAAAATGGAAGAAAATATTTGTTTTAGAAGACTTTAACTCCGAGTGCAGCCTTAAGGATGACCGCGGGTATTTCTCAGTTACCAAAAATGGCGGGGATTTTACAACATTGACCATGTTCATATTTACTGATTTTCGGATTATTCCTTTGGCTAGTGAGTGTTCATTAGTTATATAGAATCACTCCTGAGGATTGAACAGATTAGTATATGTTTTTTTTCTTGTTTGTTATTGTCTTACGACACTGGAAATCACCTTGTTTACATCAAGATTCGTAGCTATTCTACTGAGCGTTTTTATGAAAAACGGCCGTTTCTTTTAAAGAAAAAAAGTTTAGCTATTGGGTAAAGGCTTCTGACATACAGGGACAAAAGTATAATAGAAAATGCTGAGCTGACATATCAGTTTTGAATGATAATGCCTGCCTGTCAATCCAGGTGGAGGTGATCTGTCAGTCACTCTCACCCACAGCACTGTCAAGTTTGGGGGCCTGCAGCTCCTAAAATAATCTGGAAACCACCAATTTTCTTGTTATTTTCAGAAAATATATTCTTTAAACTATGATATACTAAAGAATCAGCCAACTGTATTTACAATGTATGGTTTAAAATGGATAAAACGTTTCAAAAACGCCCATTTCTCCATAGACGGCCATATTGAATTAATTGAATAACTTTTCATTTTCAAATGGAAATAGCAAAAAATCTAGTTTGGGAACCCCCTCAAAACAATTATATTTGAAATCAGCATGATTTGGAGTACAAAGTGTGAAAAAATCAGGCTGATCTATTTACTTTGGGAAATACCCTCGATCATCCTTAAGCAAGAGGAAATAGCTAAGGAAGGGAGCTTATTTTATAGACAAACAATGTAAAACATGAAGATTTAACAGCTTCAGCCTGTAATGATATTAATAGGAAGGTGTATGAGGCTCTAAAACCTGTTGCCGAATGTGTAGGATGTCCTTTCTTCCTCTCCTTTTTCTTCTTCCTCTCCTTCTTTAATATCCTCCTGTTCGTCCTCTTTCTCTTTTTCTTTCCCCTTTTTCCTTTTTTCTACTTCCCCTCCTCCCCCTCCTCCTCTTCCCCCTCCTCCTCTTCCCCCTCCTCCCCCTCCCCCTCCTCCCCCTCCTCCCCCTCCTCCCCCTCCTCCCCCTCCTCCCCCTCCTCCCCCTCCTCCCCCTCCTCCCCCTCCTCCCCCTCCTCCCCCTCCTCCCCCTCCTCCCCCTCCTCCCCCTCCTCCCCCTCCTCCCCCTCCTCCCCCTCCTCCCCCTCCTCCCCATCCTCCCCATCCTCCCCATCCTCCCCATCCTCCCCATCCTCCCCATCCTCCCCCCTCCTCCCCATCCTCCCCATCCTCCCCATCCTCCCCATCTTCCCCCTCTTTCTCCTCCTCCTCCCCCTCCTCCCCATCCTCCCCATCCTCCCCATCCTGCTCCTCCCCCTCCTCCCCATCCTCCCCCTCCTCCCCTCCTCCCCATCCTCCCCCTCCTCCCCCTCCTCCCCCTCCTCCCCATTTTCCCCCTCCTCCCCCTCCTCCCCCTCCTCCCCCTCCTCCCCCTCCTCCCCCTCCTCCCCCTCCTCCCCCTCCTCCCCCTCCTCCCCCTCCTCCCCCTCCTCCCCATTCTCCCCCTCCTCCCCATTCTCCCCCTCCTCCCCCTCCTCCTCCCCTTGTCTGCCTCCTCGACTTCCTGATTCCTCTCCTCTTCCACCTCTTTCACCTCCTCCACCTCCTTATTCTTCTCCTCTGTCCCCTCCTCCGCCTCCTGCTCCTGAACCCCCTCCTAAACCCCCTCCTCCTCTAGCTTCTTCTCCCAACCCTTCCCCCTCCCCCAGTACTATGAGATTGAATAAATGCTATTATGCTTATTCCCCACATCCACAATTCGGTTAGAGTTAGTCTGATTGGGAGATGAATGAAGCGGAGGAGCACATTGCATTTTTTATTAGCTGCCTCCTCCCCAGAGTGAGCTGCTCTGTTTTAACATTGTATGCAGCCTAGGCACCTCCTCTTCCTCCTCCTCTACCTCCTCTACCTCTTCCTCCACCTCCTCCACCTCCTTCTCTATTCCTCTACCTCCGCCTCTACCTCCTCCTCCACCTCCTCTACCTCCTCTACCTCCTCTACCTCCGCCTCTACCTTCTCCTCTATTCCCCTACCTCCTCCTCCTCTACCTCCGCCACTACCTCCTCTACCTCCGCCTCTACCTTCTCCTCTATTCCCCTACCTCCTCCTCCTCTACCTCCGCCACTACCTCCTCTACCTCCTCCTCTACCTTCTCCTCTATTCCTCTTTCACCTCCTCCTCTACCTCCTCCTCTACCTCCTCCTCTACCTCCTCCTCTACCTCCTCCTCTACCTCCTCCTCTACCTCCTCCTCTACCTCCTCCTCTACCGCAGGGAGTTTATTCCAAGAATATGGTATTTGATTAAAAATAGATTTTCTTATCTGTTCAATTTTAGGCACATATACAATAAAGTAGAATTAACTCCCCTATTATTTAGGACTGATTGTTATATCTGAAATTAATTCGCAAAGCACGTTAGTATTAGTATATCTTGTATATCATACAGAAGTTGAAAACTTTACTATTCAAAATATTGGAAACAAAAATTGTACTTCAAGTAATAGTTTAAAAGAACAGAGCCGTTATCTGTTTCTCGAGGGTATTCTCAAATATGACTCATCAATAAAGTTAGATTCCATGCAGCACAATGTGGCTGTGGCTATTGATAGTTTTGTACTCAGTGGCCTCCCCTCTGGACTCATAAACTCTGTACTACTTCCCTATCTCTCCCCACTCCCTGCACACCCCGTTATTTCTCCCCACCCCCCACCCCCCGCACCCACCCGTTATCTCTCCCCATCACTAACTTAACGACACAACAAAAATAATCTTACTAAATTTACTGTCATCATGATTAAGGAATGGATTTATATATTTTTATTGATTTTTTATTCTGGTATACTAATACAGAACTGGACTAACTTTTACATAGTAATTCTTCCAGTTTTGTTTTTTTTGTTTTTAAATATCTTTATTCAGCTAGGAGATATTATGTTGCTGTACACTTTTCTCAGTTCTAGCTGATGGAAAAATCCTCCAAAATGAGTTCAGTACAATCTACGATTTAAATCGAGAATTATAAAGCTCGAAGAGATTATGATACTCTTAATTATATTTAAATAATAAAATATATAGTAGAAATACGGTAAGAACCACCACCCGGGTATAATCGGTTAACTACTATCCATGGAGAAACTAAATAGTTATATATAATCAACATACAAAAAAAGTAAAAGAAGAAATCCAATATATTAATAGTTTATCAATATTCTGCTGCTGCTATATGTTTATGGGTCAGATTTTCAGAAAATGTACAATTTGTCTTCAGCAATCCTTTCAAATAACATAAATTTAAGACAATAATGGTGAAAATTCAGTTTAACACAACTAAACGGATTGTTTGATTCAAGACAATACCAAATATATTCAGATATACCTAGTTTTGACCATTCTTCAGTCTTATTTAGCAGAATTTACTAAATATGAAGATCTGCCAATTGTACTTTTTCTGAAAATCTGACCCTTATGTACAAAGAAATATTTGAAGTTGAATCGGCCAAGAAAATCTGAGCGATAATAAGGGATGTCATCACATGAAAGGACTGTGGCGAATCTCCGAAATATAAAATATCGACTTTTATGAAGCTCTGTAACAAGAACAGCATGGTAAAATCCCTCACAATGCATGTTTGTCAAATGCCTGTTAGATGGGCTGGGAAAGAACAGAACAGAAACTATAAAATCTTTACTGAGATGTTAACTAAGAGTTCGGCTTTAATAGGTTGTGTCTTATCAGAGCTATATGAACTAGACAAAAGTGTTATATAATGGATGTATATTTTAGTATCCCTGAGAGAGAGACCATGGGTAGGAGGTAATGAAGTAGAAAGACAAGACGTTCCCAGTAGCTTGGATGGTATATGGGTCAGATTTTCAGAAAATGTACAATTGCCAGCTCTACACATTTAGTAAATTCTGCTAAATTAGGCTGAACAATGAAGAATACCGGGTATATCTGAGTATATTTGGTATCGCATTGATTTAAAGTATCAGTTCTGTTTTGTTAAACTACATTTTGAAGCTCATTTTCGTCTTAAATATGGGCTATTTGAGAGGATTGGTGAAGGCGAATTGTACATTTTCTGAAAATCTGACCCATATATGCAACAGACATGTATACTGGGGAGGAGGGCGGGGGGGGGAGTAAAGGAGGAGGTAGAGGAAGAGGTAGAGGACTATGCTGGAGTAACCAGTCCTGGTGAATATATAGGTGTCTGTGGCTAGGGGTGCACATGAGACTACTGACTGGCCAGACTTGCAAGGGGCAAGTGTAGGAGTCTTGTGAGCGACCATACTTGTCCTTGGTACATGACCTCCTGCTACTTCTCCTTCTCTTCATTCTGCCCCTCCTCCTCCTCCTCCTCCTCCTCAATCTCCTTCTTCCACATCTCACATGGGTCAGATTTCCAGAAAATGTACAAATGGCAGCTGTACACATTTAGTAAATTCTGTATAATTAGGCTGCAATTTGGCCAATACTAGGTTGATTCGGGTATATTTGGCATTGCATTGGTTCTAGCAATCTGTTTGGTTAGGTTGAACTGTATTTTGAACTTTATTTTCGTCTGAAATTTGGGTTATTTGAGAAGATTGGTGAAGTTGAATTGTACATTTTCTGAAAATCTGACCCACCTACTCCTACTCCTTCTCCTCCTACTCCTCATTCTCTCCCTCATCCCCAACCTGCTCCTTCCTCTCCTCTTCCACCACCACCCGCTACCATCCGCCTCCTCCACCTCTCCCCTACTCGCCGCTCTCCTCGTCCTCCTCCTACTCCTTCTCCTACTCCTCCTCCTTCTCCTCCTACTCGTCATTCTCTCCCTCATCCCCAACCTGCTCCTTCCTCTCCTCTTCCACCACCTGCTACCATCCGTCTCCTCCACCTCTCCCCTACTCGCCCCTCTCCTCGTCCTCCCTCTACTCCTTCACCTACTCCTCCTCCTTCTCCTTCTGCTCGTCATTCTCTCCCTCATCCCCAACCTGCTCCTTCCTCTCCTCTTCCACCACTGGCTACCATCCGCCTCCTCCACCTCTCCCCTATTCCTCCCTCTCCTTGTCCTCCTCCTACTCCTTCTCCTACTCCTACTCCTACTCCTTCTCCTCTCCCTCATCCCCAACCTGCTCCTTCCTCTCCTCTTCCACCACCCGCTACCATCCGCCTCCTCCACCTCTCCCCTACGCGCCCCTGTCCTCGTCCTCCTCCTACTCCTTCGCCTACTCCTCCTCCTTCTCCTCCTACTCCTCATTCTCTCCCTCATCCCCAACCTGCTCCTTCCTCTCCTCTTCCACCACCCGCTACCATCCGCCTCCTCCACCTCTCCCCTATTCCTCCCTCTCCTTGTCCTCCTCCTACTCCTTCTCCTACTCCTACTCCTACTCCTTCTCCTCTCCCTCATCCCCAACCTGCTCCTTCCTCTCCTCTTCCACCACCCGCTACCATCCGCCTCCTCCACCTCTCCCCTACTCGCCGCTCTCCTCGTCCTCCTCCTACTCCTTCTCCTACTCCTCCTCCTTCTCCTCCTACTCGTCATTCTCTCCCTCATCCCCAACCTGCTCCTTCCTCTCCTCTTCCACCACCTGCTACCATCCGTCTCCTCCACCTCTCCCCTACTCGCCCCTCTCCTCGTCCTCCCTCTACTCCTTCACCTACTCCTCCTCCTTCTCCTTCTGCTCGTCATTCTCTCCCTCATCCCCAACCTGCTCCTTCCTCTCCTCTTCCACCACTGGCTACCATCCGCCTCCTCCACCTCTCCCCTATTCCTCCCTCTCCTTGTCCTCCTCCTACTCCTTCTCCTACTCCTACTCCTTCTCCTCCTACTCCTCATTCTCACCCTCATCCTTCACCTGCTCTTTCTTCTCCTCTTCCTCCACCCGCTACCATCCGCCTTAGTTTTAGAAGCCCTTCAGCAAAATCAACCTGACAGAAACCACCGAAATGTCGGTCAAATGACTTTTAGACGGGTTGGAGAAAAATGGAAGAAAATGTAGAAAATATTTTGTCCTTTACCAACGTTAACTGGGACTGCAGCTTTAATTATATGCGCTAATAAGTGGTTATCTATGTGAGGCCTGTTTGGGAGGCAACATCTAAATGTCTTTGGTTTCACCGTTTTAAATTGTTGATTACTCAACTATCTTTGAGTATCGAAATTATTCCATGTAAATATATTGTATTGTATCCCAGTATGCACTGTAACAGACATGCGCAGTGGCTTACACAACACCCCTATTATTTCATGACAAACTAATCCACTGACTCCTGATCTTATTCTCTGACAAAGTACAAAGTTTCAATGTCTCGTAATCTCATTTCCTCCCCTCCTCATTACCTCTCAATCTAATTATAAAATAAACATCACAATCCTCCTCTGTCCTCGCGATATTAACTTACAGCCATAATCCCATATTTCTTCTGCTCATGCCAAACAAAATTTGTAATCTTGTTCTGTTGCTAAGTGATATATGTTTCCATGGCAACGGATAAATGAGAAACAGGGGCATAAACTGGAGAACAAAGAGAAGTAACTTTTCATTGTGTTTGTCCCTATTACTCACAGAATGTAATTGAGTTTTGGAGGGAGGATTGGGCTGTCGGGATATGAACATACATGTGGGTCATTTTCTCAGAAAATGTACAATTTGCAGCTGTACGCATTTAGTAAATTCTGCTAAATTAGGCTGCAATTTGGTCAATACTAGGTAAATTCGAGTATATTTGGCATTGCAGTGATTCTAGCCATCTGTTTGGTTAGGTTGAACCGTATTTTGAACTTTATTTTCGTCTGAAATTTGGGTTATTTGAGAAGATTGGCCAAGTTGAATTGTACATTTTCTGAAAATCTAACCCATGTGCTTTATAGGGGCCTGGGGTCTGTTGCACAATTAGCTCTTACTTAAAGCAGCACTCTCAGCTAACCTCTGGTCAAGAACGGAACAGTTTCTAGTTTTTGTTCCATTCTTTTCCATCTAAGTTGCAAAAATTTTGAGATATCGACATATTTGAAGAGATGAAGCAGATTCCAATGATGGTAAACATTCTAGCTGATGTCCAGACTAACTACTGTCTGAAGTACCTACCTCTATATATTGTATGCATGACAAAAAAGCTGTTTTTTAATGGTCAATCACTATACTAGTAAACTAGTTAAAATATAATGCTCAGGATGACTTCAGAAACGCATAGATCTATACGTTTAGCACAGTCTTGTAATTTGGTACATATGGGTCAGATCTTTAGAAAATGTACTTTTTTTCGCCTTCACTAATTCTCTCAAATAACCGACATTTAAGAGAGAAATGAACTTAAAAAAGCAGTTTAACATAGCAAAACTGATACTATAAATCAACGCGACACCAATTATACTCAGATATACCCGGTATTTATCATTTTTTTCAGCCTAATTTAGCAAAGTTTCCTAAATGTGTAGAGCTGCCAATTGTACATTTTCTGAAAATCTGACCCATATATTGCTACTACCAAGAACACTAAACTGTCAAAGGGAAAACATTCCCATAAAGAGGTCTTGTGATATATAAACATTTGGAAATTTATATTTGCGACTTGTGATTCATTTTCCTGTAACACACCACATATATGAATAAATTTGGAGATTTGTTTTATTGTATAGCTGAGAATGCAGTTTTAGTAAGTTCATTCCTAGGAATATTTTCCTTACAAAGCAGCTGGTAAGGAACTTCTAGGGAAGGAACATGCTATGCCGACATAATGCTGATTTCTTTCTTACAGTAAGAGGGTCAGATATTTTCAGAAAGTGTACAATTTAACTTCACCAAACCTCTCTTAAGACACAAATGAAGTCCAAAATACAATTTGAAATAACTAAACAGATTATTTGAACCTAAGCCTCACCATATTTACTCAGATTTACCTTGTATTTATTATTTTTCCACTTAATTTAGAATAATTTACTAAATGTGTAGAGCTGCCAATTGTACATTTTCTGAAAATCTGACCCAAGAATTCCTTATCTCAGGAAGAATAAATACCTTAGCAAGGATCAATATTAAAGCTGTATTCTCAGCTATTACAAACACAAACATCTTACTAATTATTCTTATATTATGATTTATAGGACTGAATTCATCAATATTCTGCAACTGTTATATGTTTTTACAAGAATTTGAAGTTGCATGGCCACTGGTGAGCGATAATAAGCGAAGTCATCATAGGAAAGCAGCTTGGTGGGTCCCTGAAATATGAACGTGGGTAAATGTTGTTTTGTTGTTTTAATAGTTTTATTCAACTAACAGACATTATGCAATGTATGTACACTATATCTCAGACTGAGCTGATGAAAAAGAACTATGCAAAAATGGCCTCCATTGGAGATTTGACCGACATTAGCTGAGAACGCAACTTTTAGTAAGGATGTCAGGAGTGTAAATCCTTTCTTGCAGCAAGATCGATATAACGATACCATGGGAGGGGGGATAGAAATCTAACTGTTTTATTGTATTGTTTTGTTCTGTAAATATATGTTATAGTAGCGGCGCTCCGCCACTACAAATACCGACTGTGAGAGAACTCAAATGTTTTACTGTTTACTGTTCTTGATGTTTTAGGCCTCTGCTGTAGTAGGAAAATTTTAATCACTGTACTAGACAACCACATTAAACTAAACTACATTAATGTCCGTTATCACAAAACAATTGACACTTTAATTACAAAACGGACCATAAACAGTCTCAAACATCATGACTGACCATTGAACACTATTTTACCAATATCGGTTAAAACATCAGCTATGTTCAACAAATGAGATTTGCCCGGAAGACCTGCGTGCCACTTGGCTTGCAGACAGTATATTCGTTTCTGATTGTATGTATTGTCTGTTCAGAATAAAAATCCTATATATATATATGTCTTATGCAACAGGCCCCAGATTTACATCAAATCAACATTCTTGAACATAATAGTTATGAATGAGGAAAATGAATTCATGTTGAGTCGTTTTGTATCCAGATCATTGTCATTATAATGCATTATTAAACAATTACACCAAATAATGTAATAATTTGTGATGTGTTTCAGGAAAATGAGCCATAAGTCGCAAAAAATAGATTTTGAAATACTATTATATATATATGTGAAAAGATGAGATCAAGCCAATTCCAATGATAGTAAACAGCTAATAAAATAATAAGTATTTCTAGATTTTAAGTTTGATATTTTCGTTTTTGAAAAAAAAGTTTCCCA
This sequence comes from Sthenelais limicola, assembly GCA_942159475.1. Taxonomy (NCBI): domain Eukaryota; kingdom Metazoa; phylum Annelida; class Polychaeta; order Phyllodocida; family Sigalionidae; genus Sthenelais; species Sthenelais limicola. The sequence goes on from OW804095.1 coordinate 19,178,485, forward strand.
TATTTCTGGGGGTCACTAAACAGTAAAGTAACTAAATGTAATCCATATGAGGACCTTTAAAACCAAAGGATATATTACATAGATTGTCTTGAAATTTGATACATCAATTGATATATCCATACGTGACACACCCCCTAAATATCAGAACATTCCAATAATGTGATCTTGTGAAAAAAATACTTTGAAAAATATCTATTTTGTGACTTATGACTCATTTTCCGGAAACACATCACATTTGTGTAATAATTTGTGAAGAACAACACGTTCAGTCCGACATTCAATTTCAGCATATGTCAACATCCTTTGATGCTCTTCCCCACTAATATTTCTTCCACCAAGTCAACTCCATAGTTCTATAGAAACATAATTCATAATTATAATATTTGTTTTCCTTTTTTTAATTTTCATTCCAGGCCAATAAACAAAATTAAACAATTGTTACAAAAACTATTGCATATTGATATTTTGAGCCATGTGTCAAACTGTGCACGAGTTTGGACAGAAGTGTTAGAGTGGTAGGAACCATAGGGGCTAGTGTATCAGTAGTTTTCAGCTTCATAGGAGCCCCAATTACTCCTTTAATATTCAAGTAAAACACTCGGCTGGAACAATTGCAGGTCATACAGCTCAATAGGGGAGTTGCATGTCTCACTGCGCATGTCTGCTACAATGCATGCTGGGATGGATTCTGTTCAAATCTGACATACAAATATTTGGCAACATTTTTATCGAAAATTGCAAGAATGTTTTCACCAATATTACAGCTTGTATAAATGATCTATGAAAACCAAATGCATGATGGGAAAGATATGACATCTGGGCTGGCGTTCATAAAAAAAAGTGTTAACTCCCGTGTTTAATTCGTGTCCATAAAGCTAACACACCAGTTAGTGGAGTGTTAGTGTTAGCGCTAACACCTGGCTAACACGAGGATAGCGCGGGTGTTAGCCAGCACCCGGTGTTAGCGCGGGTGTTAGTCAACACCCTGGGTGCTAGCTAACACCCACGCTATCCTCGTGTTAGCCGGGTGTTAGCTATGTTTTGTTTTTTGTTTTTTTTCATTTCAGGCCAATCGATATTTAACACTTACATGAAAAAACGCACTATCCATTTATGTTGGGTTATTTAAATTGTATTTCAATTGTTTGTATAGTTAAATACATTACATTACATCGCCTTCTTTTTGTTTCTCTCCTCCCCATCCTCATCCCCACTCTTCACCTCTCTCGAAATGCTCCCTCCCCTAAATGGGAATGGGGGAGTGACTAGATAGGATGCCAAAACAGCTGGTTTATAGAGAGGTCACTGATAGTTCGTTCTGTCATTAATTAACCTAGCCCCCTCACCCACACAATCCAGATCTGGCAAGCAAGTAAAATAACTTCCTTCCAACCAACTTCCCTCCTTCTCTGTCACTTGGTCTCTCCTTCTGATTTTCGCTGCTAGGAGTAAATGGGTGTTGGGTGGATTCAGTGGATTCTTGGGTCAACTGGGACTAATTGATCTCTCGCCGAGTGCAAGATAACTCCTCCCCTCTGTCCCGCTGACCTCTGACAAACACTGACCACTAGCCACGCATGTATAGGTAATCCAATGGTAGATAGGCCTACGGTAGTAACGTTTGGTTAACGATTTCTAACTTCTAATTGCACACATTGCCAGAAACAAATGGAGAGATCTTTTAGCAAAGAGAAGTGCGGATAGGGCCTACATATTTAATGAGAAGATGACTCAACATTTTGTTAAAAATACAGAATTTAGAATCTATGACCGGGCTGCTGCTCCCTCTCTATTCCAGATTATATGGGAGCTGTGGGGTCCGCAGATTTTCGAATTCTCAGCTGTTAACCACACAGTTCTGATCAAAGCATATATGTATATAGGTATTCTCATTTTTAATTATATATCTCAAAATACTATGCACGTTTTTATTCATGACTCTTTCTGATTATCAGGTTTCAATCCCTTTTATTTCAAATGATTATTTAGTATGGTACCATATGGTTCTCGAAATAAAATCTGTTTTAAAAAAAACATATTTTGTTCCTAAATTTCCCCAAAATTCGTAGTTTAGGTCATGCAGATAGTAGCACCGTATTTTGATGTTAAAATCGTAGTAACTACGACGAAATCGTAGAAGTTGGCAGCTCTGAACTCTTCAACTACACATACATTACCTACAACCTGTTATCTTTCATTTATTACACACTATGTTTTGTTTTCCTATCAACTCACATTATAACTTAGTCCAACATGTATACGAAAGTACAATATATAGGCCTTTAATGGATAAAAAAAAAACAATGAGAAGAGAAAAATACCTCCTCCTTTCCCCCCTTGCTCTGTGCCGTCCAGTCTTATAATTCCATGTGCATAATATTTTGTTTATATTTGAGATAAAACGACACATAGGGATCTCTTAAATCTGTATGTATTGGTCATCTGCCCAAGCATACCTGGGGTGGATCCATAGAAAGGTTACGCATTGCGTAAACCCTATCCTGCTCTATTGCAGGATAGGGTTTACGCAATGCGTAACCTTTCTATGGATCCACCCCAGCTCGGCATAAGTAGGTCGGCGAGAGGTTAATTGATTACATCATGCATGACTCCTTCTGTAACCATCCGTCCCACAGGGTGGCCTTATTCCTCAATCAGCAGGTGGTCAACCCATTTTTAAAGTTTTTTAAAATTGTAAAATATACTAACTAAATCATTTATAGAAGTATTCTCCGTGTCATGAGAATCATTCTCATCTTTATTTCATCAATGTGTGACGTTTAGAAGGAATGATATTAAAGCTGTGTATTTGTGGTGTGACTGTGAGTGGGCCCACGGCTGATTCTGGGGTGGGCCCAATAGTCTGAAAGTGGGTGGGCCTATTAAGACCCACTGACACCTAGAACATTGGTGAAATGAGCAGATATTTGGTTAATGAAAAGTGGCACATAGTTGATTTTCAAAAATTCCGAAACATAAGGGAATGCGGGCGGGATTTGTGTCCCAAGTCACCTCGGGACTCTGAGTGCAGCTGGTGGGTGTGTTGATTACCCTGTGACGTCACTGGTAGTGCTCGCTCCCGGCGCGCTCTAGACCTCCAGTGTGTACCAGCTAGTTTCAATGAGATACACACTGGGATACACATGTAAACAAAGTAGTCAGGATTAGAAGAGTAGTATAATCTACACCATCATTAGAATCGTCTTGACCTTATCTTTTCAAATGTGTTAATCATTGATAACATTTTCGTTTATAATTTTAGGTAAGTTTAAAGTTTCTAAATAGTCCCTTACAGACGTTTGGCAGATTATATATTAAACATTTGGTATTGTCGGTTTACCTCTTCAAGGATCTAATAATCCATAATCCAGATACTATTTACATACATATTTTTCTGTTTTTCTTTGGTCAACTCCTCACATTGTACAAGATAAGATAATGACATAAAACTTGTACGATCATTAAATTCAACAGGGCTTCAAGGAATTTTGTTCATTTGAGTACATTATTCTTCACCTATTGGTTAGATATTCTGTCGTCGACGAAATCATTTATTTTTTTTACATCCAGTTGTTGTCACTTCTCAAGTATATTTTCAGAGAATTCCAGTCACCGTTTCTGTATCGATTGTTATGTTATATGTTGGGAAGAGTATGATGATAAAAGTAAATTCTTATTTGTCACTAATTCCCCACAGTTTTAGTTCATAAATCAACAAGGCTTACTCTGACGTAGGCACCTAGGAAAAAATTAGTTTAAAATTCAGATTGATGCTGGGAGAGAAATCTTCATCCAATCCAGTAGCGATTTTCAGGTTACATTCCCCAAATACCCTATTTATCAATACACAAATATTTCCTTATTCTGAGTAGTTTTAAAAAAATGACTTCTGAAATCACCCATTGCCCCCATTTTGTAAGAGTGATTGAGTGAGATTGGTTGCTTTACGCCCTTATCAACACTTTTAAGTGTTACATCAAGGGCGGGAGAGCTGAGAGGGAGGCAGTTTATGATCATACCCAGGAAATAGAGATAGAGAAGAAGGGAGAGACAGACAGAGAAAAGAGACAGAAAGGCACTTTAAGGTCTTACCCAGGACCAGCCATTTCGTAAGAATTGACCATATATACTTGAATACTGAATCACTCAAACACATCAATTAACATTAAGCTACTCTTTCTGTCTGTCTCTCTGCCTCTTTCTCACTTTCCTTCACCCACATTTGGCAGTAGTAGGCGGGTCTTAATTTCCCACTCTGAGTCATGTTAAATATAGGAGACGAAAACATATTTGAATTTTGTATTTTCCCTAATTCCCAACTTTGTGATTGAAGTAATTGAAACTAAACATGTTTTAGACTAGTTCCCGGTGTGCGCAAATCATATTTGGAATTGAAATATTCGCGCGGCCGGTTCGCGCATCGCCGAAGCGACCCATGTATAGCTTTACTATATATAGAACAGCAGTTAGGCATGAACGTGCGGCCAGGTAGGCAGAATGGTAGGGGTGTCATTAGTGCGTGCTGACGCCGGTCAGGCCGCGGAAATTTAAAAATTGTTAGCGTTCTTTTGAGACTTGTTTCTGTTGCTGTCATAAACGTTTGAATGGTTTTGATGAGAAGATACCTCATGATTGTGGGGAACATATTATCCTTTATTTTGGTTAGTATTTCATCAGTTTATTACGGATGGTATATCTAGTATATTTTAGTATACTTTCCTGGTTTATTTCATTACTTTCATTACTTTCATTACGCTCATTGATACTTTCCTGAGACCAGAGATGCAAGATCTAGAAACAAGTGGCGTGTATGAGTTTGAAGTTGGTGAATGACAGCCAAGCCTCTCCCAAGCCAACTCACATTTTCACATACACAACAATGGGAGTGTTTTGTCATTGAGTATTGCACCATCAAATAGAAACAATACACAAATGAACTGTACAGTAGTATACCACTTATATAAATACCGTTATTCTAAATGTATGATGTACAATATTTATGGTGTATAAATGTCACATACGTTAATTTGGGGTGCTGAAAAATAAAAGAATTTGTAAATGCAAACTAGTCAATCTGTTGAAAACAACGTTTAATTCGAAATAAGTTGCAGGTGTTCAGGAAACTTCTCCAATACACTAAACTTAAAAAGATTTAGGGTGGCGCAAATGCAAAAAAAAATGCAAAAAAAAAGCTTCAGCTTCTTATAACTGGCTAACACCAGCACTAACACCAGCGCTAACACCCGGTGCTGGCTAACACGAGGATAGCGCGGGTGTTAGCGCTAACACGAGGATAGCGCGGGTGCTGGCTAACACCCGCGCTAACACGGTGTTAGCTTATGGACACTACCGCTAATACCGTGTTAGTCACCCGTGTTGGTGCTAGTGTTAGTGTGCTATAACACCATTTTTTTATGAACGCCAGCCCTGTCATGGAAACATGTATAACACATGGATATTGACATTAGATCATTGATAAATATACCATGCTGAACATGACATGTTTTCTATAGATTTTACACTGTACCATTAGTCCCATAATTCAATGCGAATCAAGATTCAAAATGGCGGCTATGCAAATCCCCTATTATGGTTAATAAGTGGGATCCCACATTATAATACTCGTTTCTGGGCTATAATATTGTCAGAATCAATCAAGTAATTTCTTTCCCGCTCTCCCCAGGGCCTACATTGGGTGTCTTTATATTGCCCATGTATGACACTAAACTGGGCAGGTTTTCTTAAATCTTTTCTTTTTAAAATTCCCAGAAGATCCGAGTCAACATCCGAATAAACCTTGTGCATTTCATTATGCCAGGGTTGGGGTGGAAATCGGACAAATAGCCCGATCCCCAAACATGAAAAGGGAAGGCAAATGCCTGACCCTGTTTATAACACCTGGATAAATAAAGAATTAAAAAAAAAGGTTTACTACTGGTCAGCTCTGGCCAGTGTGTGGTCACGGTCTAATGAGTGTTACAGTAAACAGTCTGTGTCCAGTATATGGTATGTATCGAAAGCCATTTATAAACACATGACTGATCCTCCCAACTATGTTAACATACACCCAGGTCTACCTCATAAACTTTCTCTCGGCTTTCAAGCATACTTTTACTTTCACATAATGATTTCATGTAATAATAACTAAGGGTAGTAGAGACTAAAACCAATAGGTATTTAAAATTCTAGGATGATACCAATGATAATACAATATATGTTTCAACAATAATTAGGAATGATATGGCCTAACAGGCTCAGTTGCTGTGAGGTAATATTACATATAATAATGATAAGATCTAATGATATAAGATAGTGGTACATATTCTGAAGGCTATTCTTCCATTAGAATTCTGTGTTGGCTTCCCAATCTTCCATGGTATTCTTTCATTTGAAGTATGTAAATGGCTTTCCATAGTGATATAAGCAATGCTGTCAGCCTGACTAGTAAACAACAAGTTGGTAGTGATCGAGACTGAGGAGGAGGAAGTTTATTCTTTGCACCTTCCTTCATTCTTCTATCGACATGTAAAAGAAGAGATCCATTGGGGTCTTTTTATTCCTCATTAGTTCTGGTGTAACATCCATGGGCCTCATAGACAGGCATTGTTGAAAAGAAGTGATTTGAGTGCACCAAAATAGTAGCATTCAATACAGCAGCCCGTATACAATAACACTATATTACACGTGACGGAAGTGTACCTTGCTAGTCTGACGTCATTCATGCATAGAACTCTGGGAATATGGTAGCTGCCTGCGTTCCGGATAATAACAAGTTTAAGTACTAGAAATGACCCTCCTATCATTTATAAATGAATGAAATATGTTTTGCAACCTACTGAACATCATATTCATCTTCGAGATAGTAAAATTGCAATTATAAACTACAATAGGTGAAAATACTTTAACTCGTCACTTTTAGTAAAATAATGGATACTATAAGAAGTAAGTGTTATGCTGCTTGATCGTAACGAAAGCATCCTAGTACAGGGAGGTCAGTTGATGTAAACGACAACAGTGATAATCCTCTCAACAATATGCTATCTATATTTATATAAGTGTGTAAAAATATAACTAAGAGCAGAATACAAAATTGTAAAAGTCTAATGTATTTAAATAATACTATCTGCCTCAGTACAGCGAGTTCGAAATTTTATAATAATAACTATGACTATGTCTGTATACATAATCCATGTGAAATCAAAAATGTCATGATTTATTACTGTACGATTAGATTTGTTAAGGTTGTCCGGGAAGAACTATCTGTAGAAGGAACATCCCATTCTGTATTGATTGATTACTGAATAAAAATTATTATATATATATATATTATAGTTTTCTCAATGTCTAAAACGCATTATATGCAGTCCAGTGTTCCCCTTTAAACATTCTTCAAAAAGAGTTTAAAAATTACTAAACATTTTCATCTGGGAAGCCTGTTTGGGAAGCTACATCTAAATGACTTAGGAATCAATGTTTAAAATTGCTAATTACTCTATTACACTGTCTTTTATTATAGCGGAACTCCACTATAGGTAAAAAACGGCGCCGACAGGCAAAATGCAACGCCGACATGACTAAAAATTCGGAAAATTCGACATGACTAAAATTTCTAGTGGAAGAGGGGGTAAAATAGGTTGTCGGCAGCACATTTATTTGCTGCCAACAATTGCAGTCTAATTTGATTAGATATTTCGTCGCAAAAAATTTGTCGCAACCGTTTTTTGCCATTTTTCCCATAGTGGAGTCCCTGCATTATAGCATGTTAAACCACGAGTGTTCTCAACAATTACATTATATTCTTCAAATCAAGTTTCAAACTGCCTAAACGTTTTCATCTATACAAGTATAGGTATGAAACAGGTAAGAAATGGCTTTTTCTACTCCTACATGGGTTTTCACCAGTAACTACTGAGGTTCATTTCATTTCATTTCAAGAATTCTTTATTGTTTCGATCACATTACAATAAGGTTATTCAACAATCTAATTAGACAGATGCCTAAGAAGTTCTTCCGTCGAGTGCCCGTCGAGGTTGTCCCAGTTGTATGCCACAGAAAAATTACCTAAAAGCTTATTTTAAAGACTCTTTGTGGAGGATGCGTTAGAGAACTTTCTTATAGTGAATCCGCAGTGACACACTCCATTTTATGTGCACTACTTTAATGAAACCCCATTATTTTAATTAGCTTTCTGGTAATTGCATTAACAGTCCCATATTGTCACACAAATTAGCCAGCATCTAGGTCATTAATGGGTAATTGTATCAGAATTATGATATTTCATTTCTAGCACATTACTGGTAATATGCTTATAGGGGATTTTACATTGGATGTGATTTGATAATCATTTGTGATTCGCTACAGGAAAATGTGTTAAAAGTCACAAAACCTTTTCAGTGCATTTTTTCACAAGATCTCTCACTGGAATTTTGGGAGTGTTTTAAGTTTTAAGTTTAAGTTAATGTATAACTATATGAAACATTTATGATTATTAATGGTTAATATGAAAGAGCACGGCGTCGACAAAAACTGTATATTCATGTTTTTTAGTTCCTTTCCTAAAACTCTTCCATTTACAAAATGTTTTGAGTGTAGGTACAGGTCTGTTTTTATCATTCTTGCTACTTGTGTAGATCATGTAAATTTTTTGTCCTTTTTCTTATTATATAAATCTAGCATAGACTATTATAATGTAGTAACTTCCTATCTTATATTGTTATTAGTAGAGAATGATGTAAAGCTTCTTCCTTTTTCCTTAAAAATCAGGCTGTCCTGAAAATATTCATGCTACATGTATGGAAATGTTCGTAGACCTGAATAAAATATTTTCTAAACATAAATCTAAATCTAAAGTTCTCTTGGTTGAAACCCATAGGGTAAGCCAACATTTCAGTAGTAAACATCAGGATTTAGAAAACAGCTGACATAACTTGATCGGAGAATTAAGCATTTTTACTAAATCAATCTTAAGGGCCTAGTCGACTAAGCAGATTCTCATGCGATTTTGCGTCGCAGAGGACTCTTTTGCACTAGTATCTGTAAAAGAAAAACGCATGACAATTGACTTGGTGGACTAGGCCCTTAAAACAAAAAATAATAGAAAATTCTAGCTTTTTCACTATGATTTTCTAGTGCAAGCAACGAATCTGTATTATATAGGACCGACAAACTTGGGTGATTCAAAAAGAGCAAAAACTCATCAGAACATGTAGGGGGCGCTCTGGGTCAGCCACTACAATATCCAGGACTTCTACACTGTAATACCATGTATTGCTAGGTCAAGACACCAGTCCAGGAGATGGAATATATATGATAATGACTATAGTCTCACATGTATAGAGTGATTGGAATACAGAGTTAGTAATTGAATATTTATTGGATGAGAACCCAGGGGAATTAAGTCAATAAATAGTTAATTGATAGCTATGAGTTCCATTCTCCTATTTATCATATTCCCTTGAAAAGAAGAGAATAAACCTTTGGCTTTTGTTCTGATTCCCTATGAATTATTAAGAAGTCGGGAAAATGTTATGTGTTACAGAAAAATGATTTTAAAATAGCAAAAGTAATAGTTCTCATGTTCTCTGTGAAAAAGTTTGATGTTGGGACTGTTTAGTGCTGTAAGGGATTTCATTTTTCACTTTACTAGTGATTGTTCTCCAGAAATATCAGTAACTATCTTTTCAAACATACACACATCTAAAAGTAGAGTTGCTAACGGTTAACATCTTTGGAATCGGCCTGTGTTACAACAAAATTAGTCACAAGTCGCAAAAATTATATTTTCCAAAGTGATTTATTGACAGGATCTCTGGGTTGGATTTTTTTAATCTTTGAAGGGCTTAGCACTGTAAGTCATATGAATTCATGTACCAAAGTTCAAGACAGTGTATTAAATATATCCTTGCGTTTCAAAGGTCATCCCATGAGTTAGATTTAGTTCCTTTACTGGTAATTGCCCACCCGTAAATATTGCATTGAAACATTTTTTACAAACATAAATATATCAAACATGAAATATAGTTCTAAACACTTCTGTCCTTCCTGTTTACCATCATTGGAATCGACTTTATCTCATCTTTTCAAAAATGATGATATCTCAAAATTCACTTTTTGCGACTTGTGATTTCCTGTAACACATCTCAGATTACTTTTAGATATGGTGGCATCTCAAAATTCATTTTCGTGTTACTTAAGTCTCATTTCCTGTGTGTGACACGTTACCTAATAATTGTAAATGCTGTTATTATACAAACATATAGCAGCAGCAAAGTATTGATCAGTCAAACAGATTTGGAACGATTTTTCAAATGATAACAGAATCGTTTTACTTATCATCGCTCACTATCGGTAATAAAACATTGAAATTTGCCTAAGATTGGCTGAATTATGATATATGGGTCAGATTTTCAGAAAATGTACAATTCACTTTCACAAGTTCTCTGAAATAACCCAAATTTCAGACGAAAATGAAGTTCAAAATACAGTTCAACCTAACCAAACAGATTGCTAGAATCAATGCAATGCCAAATATACTCGAATTTACCTAGTATTGACCAAATTGCAGCTTAATTTAGCAGAATTTACTAAATGTGTACAGCTGCCAATTGTACATTTTCTGAAAATCTGACCCACATGCGAGTATATTTTGTTTTCCATTGATCAAAGAAATATATTCCCTTCTATATTTAGAACCTCAATTTGGTATAAATTTGGGGTTTTTGTGAGAATTGGTAAAGGCGAATTATACATTTTTACACCACGTACACAAATTAACCATCACATGACCCGCGTTTTTAAATTCTGGAAAATCTGGATATAAAATGGCTCATCTTGGTTGCTGCTGACGTCACAACTTGGCAACAAGTTCCCAGCGTTCCCAGCGGCCATGTTAAATGTCTCGTACCCCTTCTTGTGTGGAAGAATATTCCCACTGTCACTTACAATTCTTCGCGGTGGTGACTTGCACACACAACTGGGATATTTTAAGAAACAAAACGAGCGAGAACAGGGCCAGAATTCTTGCATAATTACCATTACTAAGGTACAAAAACGTTGATGTTAAGCAACACACCTCCCAAGCAAGAAAAGTGTGAAAATGAACACTTCCCAAATACCCGCTACAACATATTTATAGGCAGACGACAAATGACTTTTCACTCGAGCGCCCCCTGGTTTTATTGTTTTTTAACCGGAAGTGACGTGCGACTGCGGGCAGAGACGCTAGGGTAATATCGCCCAGGATGAAAATGACGGCCATTGGTTAATTAGGAGAGAGGAGGAGGAGGAGGAGGGGAGGGGGAGAGGAGGGGAGAAGGGGGGAGGGGGAGAGGAGGTGAGGAATAACATCTTTCGTGACTAGTTTGTATACTGATGGAGAAATTATGAATGGGCACCTTGGGTGTGGGTGAGAGGAGGCGACTTAATTAGAGGAGATCTGGTGTTCAGGGCCTCTGTGTCACACTTTGTGTAGGGATGGACACGGGTTTGGAAGGGATGGGAGGTGGTGGCAGGGATATGGAGGGAGGAGAGGGAGGAAGGAAAGGGAGGGAGGAGAGAAAGGAGAGGGACGGCCGGAGAGAGAGAGAGAGAGGGAGGGAAGGGAGGGAGGGAGGGAGCGAAGGAGAGTGAGGGAGGAGAGAGAGGAGAGGGACGGCGGGAGGGAGGAGAGGGAGAAAGTATTAAATAGAAAGTAGTTAAATACAATCCTCGGATATGCATAGAATTATATTCAATACAGTCTTGAAATTCGGTACATCTATTCATGCTACTAGCAGCAGTTAATACTCCAAAAATCGAAATATGCCGAGGAAGAGTTCTTGTGGAAAATCATTTGGGAAATATATTTTTTTGCGACTTAATTGTTACTCATTTTCCTGAAACACAAGTGTGAGTAGTATAAACAGATGGGGGACTGACTCTGGCACACACCACCGCTGGGAGGAGAAATAGGAGACAGAAAGTAGTTCCTGAACTGCTGCTTGCTGGAGTAAATTACCAGTTAAGATCAACTGGTAATTAAACGAACTTGTACCACTAGTATGGTTATCAGAATTTAACCCCGCCTCACCCCGGCCCTGGGCCCTCTCTTCTCCCCATTCCTACCCCTGCCCTCTAACTCCTACACCTCTTCTACCCCAACCCACCCAGCCCCTGCCTCTGCCCCAGCCCCTGTGTTGACCATCCCTCAGATCCTGACCCTCTTACCCCCATCTCAGCCTCACCCCTGCCCCTTTTCCAACTGCACCCTCCTCTATCCCGCCCCCACCCCAGCCCCTTCCCTCTTCCCCCAACCCCACCCCACCCCCGCCCCGCTTCCAGTCCCGACCCTGCCCCTTTTCCAGCCCCACCCTCCTCTATCACCCCTCCCCCACCTCAGCCCCCTCTTCCCCCATCCCAGCCCAACCCCTGCCCCTCTTCGAGTCCCGACCCTGCCCTTTGCCAGCCCCACCCTCCTCTATCACCCCTCCCCCACCTCAGCCCCCTCTTCCCCCATCCCAGCCCTACCCCTGCCCTTCTTGCACCCCACCCTCAGCCCCTGTCCTCCTCTACCCTCCCCCAACCCTGCCCCTCTTCCACCCCCAACCTGAGCCCCTCCCCTGCGCCCCCGCCTGGTGCCCCTGGTTCCCTGGCGTGCACCTGGCGTACTAGCATTAGGCCTTTCTTCAAGCCATTAGCCGGCGCTGACCGGACGCTGATTGGGTCGTAATTGGACGGTAAGCTGAGCATATGTAATCAGCATCAGGGGCTGTTTGTGGAGGGGGTGGGAGGGGCGAGGGAGGGGCGGGGGAGGGGAGGGGAGGGGAAGGGGTGGGGGAAAGAGGAGACATGGGGAGGGGAGAGAGAAAGGGGGAGGGGAATTTGGCAGGAGGAGGGGCAGTTGGACGGGGGAGAAAAGGGCAGGGGAGAGGCGCATGGCAAGGGGGCATGGCAAGGGGGCATAGCAAGGGGGCATAGCAAGGGGGCATAGCAAGGGGGCATAGCAAGGGGGCATAGCAAGGGGGCATGGCAAGGGGGCATAGCAAGGGGGCATAGCAAGGGGGCATAGCAAGGGGGCATAGCAAGGGGGCATGGCAAGGGGGCATAGCAAGGGGGCATAGCAAGGGGGCATGGCAAGGGGGCATAGCAAGGGGGCATAGCAAGGGGGCATAGCAAGGGGGCAGGGAGGGTGTATTATAACTGACAATGTACAATGTACATGCCTTATTGTAATATCTTTATAGTGTCTGATGATTGCTGTATAAACATACTAAATACAAAAGGGAGGCGATAGTTGGTGGGGGTGGAACAAGATGTGGAAGAGGATGGGAGGAAGGAGAAGAAAGGGGGAGGGAGGAGGGGGAGGGAGGAGGGGGAGGGAGAAGGGGGAGGGGGAAGGGGGAGGGGGAAGGGGGAGGAGGAAGGGGGAGGAAGGAGGGGGAGGGTGAAGGGGGAGCGAGAAGGGGGAGGGAGAAGGGGGAGGGAGGAAGGGGGAGGGAGAACGGGGAGGGAGAAGGCGGAGGGAGAAGGGGGAGGGAGAAGGGGGAGGGAGAAGGGGGAGGAAGAAGGCGGAGGAAGGAGAGGGAGGGAGGAAGGAGAGGGAAGGGGAGGGAGAAGGCGGAGGGAGAAGGCGGAGGGAGGAGGCGGAGGGAGGAGGCGGAGGGAGGAAGGGGAGGGAGGAGGCGGAGGGAGGAGGCGGAGGGAGGAGGCGGAGGGAGGAAGGGGAGGGAGGAGGCGGAGGGAGGAGGTGGAGGGAGGAAGGGGAGGGAGGAGGCGGAGGGAGGAAGGGGAGGGAGGAGGGGGAGGGAGAAGGCGGAGGGAGGAGGGGGAGGGAGGAGGGGGAGGGAGGAGGCGGAGGGAGGAGGCGGAGGGAGGAGGCGGAGGGAGGAGGGGGAGGGAGGAAGGGGAGGGAAGGGGGAGGGAGGAGGGGGAGGGAGGAGGGGGAGGGAGGAGGCGGAGGGAGGAGGCGGAGGGAGGAGGCGGAGGGAGGAGGCGGAGGGAGGAGGCGTAGGGAGGAGGGGGAGGGAGAAGGCGGAGGGAGGAAGGGGAGGGAGAAGGGGGAGGGAGGAAGGGGGAGGGAGAAGGGGGAGGGGAAGGGAGGGAGGAAGGGGAGGGAGAAGGGGGAGGGAGGAAGGGGGAGGGAGAAGGGGGAGGGGAAGGGAGGGAGGAAGGGGAGGGAGAAGGGGGAGGGAGGAAGGGGGAGGGAGGGAGGAAGGGGGAGGGGAAGGGAGGGAGGAAGGGGAGGGAGGAAGGGGGAGGGAGAAGGCGGAGGATGGAAGGGGGAGGGTGGGGCAGAGACAATCAGAGGTAGGACTGAGTGTAGCTGACACCTCATTACAGACACAAGGTCACCAATGAAAGTCAAGTCGAGAACAACAAGAGACAACATGAAAAACATGTTCATCTAATGCCCGGATGTATCCTGAACCCACATCAAAGCAACTCTTCTTATAGATCTAATCAAGTACAGTCCAACATAAAACGAGAATTTGAAACAATATTCTGATAGATTTCTTAGACCCGACGGTTAGATTTGTTTGGTTGAAAGGACTTTTGGCTGTGATCACATGACCTATGAGTCACGTGACACTGAAGTTCATTAATTAGATAAATCAGGAGGGGGGGTGCGAGGCAATGTGAGCGACACTTTATCTGAACTGTCTCAAAAAATAGATTTTATTTTATAGAATTGTGCTATGGGTGCTATCTCAGAACATAGATATACCGTGAGTTAATTATAAAAAATAAACCGAAGTTAACACACATAGTCAGGTTGACTATGTTCAGTTTTTAACTTTTGTTGGATCTTCTTTAGATGAAGCTATAGATCTATATATATTTGGAAACCTCAGAACATCACCAATCGGAAAATAGATGATTGCATTTGCGCAACAAATCAGTCCAAGCTCACAGCTCCTCAGATCAGATGTCAATGTCAGTGATTGGACGCCTACTGCGCTGTACACTTATGTCCTATTGACATTTTATTGGAATTTCGCAGCATGGAGCAACAGGCCTTCCCTCAGTTTGGAGGGACTCTCTCAACACTGAGCCTAGCGTGAAATAGCGGGCGGGGCCACTTTAACTTCCCAATTCTACACTGTATGACAGCCCACCACCGTGTGGGGATTACGCCACTGAATGAGCCCTAATCCACCACTGCCTATTCCAACAACACAAAACCAATCTCTTTTGTCTCAAAGTGAAAGAAAGCATAAATGAAGCCTGGACTAGTTGAAGTTGACACTAAGATGGTCTTATGTTATTTATACAATGTGAACTGGCGTGTGTGTCAGATACCATTCAACTATTGCCTGTCTAAATGGGCGGAGGGGACTGTCGGATTAATGTTATACCCACTCGTATTATTGTCATAATGCGAAACCTTCTCTTGTGCGCGGTTATAAGACCAGCAAAGGGAGAAGACAATGGGGAGAGGAGAGAGAGGGAGGAGAGAGAGAGGGAGGAGAGAGAGAGGGAGGAGAGAGAGAGGGAGGAGAGAGAGAGGGAGGAGAGAGAGGGAGGAAAAGGAGAGAGAGGGAGGAGAGAGAGAGGGAGGAGAGAGAGAGGGAGGAGAGAGAGAGGGAGGAGAGAGAGAGGGAGGAGAGAGGGGGAGGAGAGAGGGAGGGAGAGGAGAGGGAGGGAGAGAAGAGAGGGAGGAGAGAGAGGGAGGGAGAAGAGAGAGTGTGGGCGAGGAGAGAATGTAGGGGAGAGGAGAGAATGAGGGAGAGGAGAGAGAGTGAGGGAGAGAATAGAGGGAGGAGAGAGAGAGAGGGGATAGACAGGAGAGGGAGAGTGGGGGAGAGACGAGAGAGTCAGGGAAAGAACAGAGGGCGGAGAGACGGAGGAGAGAGAAGGGGAGGGATGGAATGAAGAGAGAGGAGAGAGAGGGTGAAAGGCAGAGGACAGAGGGCGAGAGAAAAAAGGAGACAGCGGGAAAAGGACACAGATGGGGACAGAGGGAGAGGACAGAGAGAGCAGGGGGGATAAGGAGGGAGGGCCAGGAAATGGTGAGAAGCTGAGAAAGGGGCGACAAGGGGAGAGGGGCAAGAGCAAGAGACAGCTTTTTACTTGGGCTTTCCTTTCCTTCTTTCCCTTTTTCCTAATTTGCCCTGCTCTCTCCTCTCTCTCTCACCTCTTTCTCCTCCCCCCCACTCACTCCCTCCCTTGGTTATCTCTCTCTCCTATCTCTCACTATTGACCCTCCCTCCCCTTTCTCTTCCCTCTTTCCTCTCTCCCTCCGTTTCCTCTTTCTTATCGGTCTCCTCCCTCTCCCTCTCTCTCCTCTCTCTATTCTCTCCTCTCTCTCTCCCTCTCTCTCCCTCTCTCCCCTTCTCTCCCCTTCTCTCCCCTCTCTCCCCCTCTCTCCCCCTCTCTCTCCCTCTCTCCTATCTCTGTCCGTCTCTCTCCCTCTCTCTCCCTCTCTCCCCTTCTCTCCCCTCTCTCCCCCCTCTCTCCCCCTCTCTCCCCCTCTCTCCCCTTCTCTCTCCCTCTCTCCTATCTCTGTCCGTCTCTCTCTCTCCCCTCCCAATCCTAACTCCTCCCCTATTCAAGCATGCTACATGATCCACCCACACCAGTTGGCTACAAATGATGCGTTGTTTATACCAGGTCCTCGTGTATACATAACCTATATGTCACGCATCTATCACATGTATGTCAGATAAGAGCTCAGGCCATCTGCTCGTACCCACTCATCATCCTGTGTGGCAGGTATATATAGAGTCACTATACGTGGAACTGTGTTAATTTAAGGTACACATCGTTAATTAAGCTTGTTTACTCTGATTTATCCCTCTCTCCCAGGGGAATACATACCGTATTTCACTGAAAATAAAGCCTGGGATTATTTTCTTTCCGTGCCGGCGCTAATTGCAATACAATAATCAATACAGATTCATAATACATTTTAATAATAATAATAATGTCTTTTGTATTCATATGAGAGTCATACTCCTCATATATACATAGAGTAATATTAGCGAGATGTGTGCGTCTTTCATGTCTTTAGCATTGAAATTAATGACCATTTATTCAGGCGTTACTCAGACAATAATAATCACAATAAAGGCCCGGTGCTTATTTATTTTTTTAAACGTGTTTATTGACATAGAAATTTCGCTACTGCGGTACGTTTCATTCCTTTCATGAACATGAACAGCTATATGGGTCAGATTTTCAGAAAATGTACAATTGGCAGCTCTACACATTTAGTAAATTCTGCTAAATTAGACTGCAATACGGTCAATACTAGGTAAATCCGAGTATATTTAGCATTGCATTGATTCTAGCAATCTGTTTGGTTAGGTTGAACTGTATTTTGAACTTTATTTTCGTCTGAAATTTTGATTATTTGAGAAGATTGGTGATTGTGAATTGTACATTTTTTGAAAATCTGACCCATATGAGTTTATTTTATATTGTGTTGAATAGAAAATCACATGTGATGTGTTGTCATGCATACAGAATTAGTTAAATATTTCTAAGATGTCCCTAATGTTTACTATCATTGGAATCAGCTTGATCTCATCTTTTCAAATATGATTATATCTCAAAATCCGTTACCTCGACTTGTGACTCATTTTCTTGTAACACATATTTGGTTATTTCGAACTGTACTTTGAATATCATGTTTGTCTGCAAAGTGGGTTATTTAATCGGATTGGTGAAGCTGAATTGTAACGTTACCTAGTCGGACGCTCTGACGCTATAGATGGGTCAGATTTTCAGAAAATGTACAATTGGCAGCTGTACACATTTAATAAATTCTGCTAAATTAGACTGCAATTTGGTCAATACTAGGTAAATTCGAGTATATTCGGCATTGCATTGATTCTAGCAATCTGTTTGGTTAGGTTGAATTGTATTTTGTACTTTATTTTTGTCTGAAATTTGGGTTATTTGAGATTGGTGAAGTTGAATTGTACATTTTCTGAAAATCTGACCCCCATATATTCCACGACAACAAGATACAATTTACGAAAATAACCTAAAATAAAATGGCTGGATTATGGAAGCTAAAGCGGCACACGTGCACTTCACAGCCCAGGTGCGTCCGTTTCAACAACATCTGGAGAAACTCGAGACAAAAATGAAAAATCTAATGAGTCACTTAATTTGAAAAGATAAACTGTTGATTTGATTTGAATGTATGTCTTTACTTGAATTATAAACATAATGGGTGTTTTTAGGAGTTTACCACTAAAGAAAAAAACATAGATTGTTAAATTGTTATTTTCCCATTATCAAACATGCAGGACATGGACTATTCTTCTGCAGAGTAGATCTTTCAGTATAAGCCCAATGAAATAAAAGAACCATATTTACTCTGTAACATAGAAATATAATATATACATATAAAGACTTGTATTCATATGCTGACATAATAATCAAGATACATGAATAGGAAACTAGTCCTCTGACATCAGCTCTTCCTGGGTAGTCCTATTAAATAAAACGTTTAGAACTTATAAGTGTCCGAATAGCGAATGTTCGTATATAGATTGTCCAGTGTTCATATAGTATAATACATAAAGTATTATAGGTCTGTATTGTCCTTGTAGTGAATGTCACTATGATATTCCGTGCAACATTATTTTCGCAAGTTCCTTTAAGTGATGAAATTATTCTACCTGTGCACATTTATCGGTAACAAACTACTATATAATGGAGAACATTATTAATTAATTACTGTTAATAATAATAATTTACGATCCTTAGAATCAACATTTTCAATCACAATCAGCACATGTTTATAACAAGGTTGTTTCTATAATACTAACTTGTACTAGTCAGTATTCTACATTCAACCATTGCAAGTCAAAATAGCGAAATCTCAAAGATAGTAATTTCAATAAATAACTTGATGTTTGGATTCTTGTTGATAATGAATAAAAAATAATACCAAAGATAAATATATGTGATAAAACTACATCTAGATACAACATATCCTAGTTACATTTTGATTTTGATTTGATGGTGAATAAAAGTTTGAGGTCATACTTGACACAAGAGATCTATAATGCTCGCAAAACAAGAATCACTTTTTAGCCCACAATCTGTATTAGGACCGGGTGCGGGAGGGAGGGAGTATTTTTGTTTTTTGTTGTTTTTTCAGCAAACGCGTATCCCAGCTGTTCCTTCAAATCTCATCAGGCGGCAAAGCGAAGACTCATATGCAAATAATTTATACACAGCTTCTCGTTTTTAGCGCAGGGCTCTAGAGGCAATCTATCTGTTCATACAAATAAGCAATTAAATGCTGAACGCTCAGATTTCAGGCTTGGTAAGCTGCTTAAAATGGCCGCTGGTAAGCTCCGGGGCCGCTTTTTGTCTTTCAAGGACCATATTTTACTTGGTAGTGAGCAGCGAGGTCCCCTGTAACTAGTTTTATATTGATTCTAGTCAACTTGTATTGAAGCTTAGGGAGCTGGGGAACTGGGGGAAGCGGTGTGCTTTTTGAGTGTAATTTCTGCCTGTCTACAAGGTCATTGTATTATTATATAGTATTGTTTATTCCCATTTTTCATATAATTTGGCATACGTGACAGGAAATGAGGCTACGCTATCTGTTAAACAGGTCTTCCTAGCCTGCCAAAACAATTTCAGGAAAATGAGTCACAAGTCGCAAAATTTATATTCTTCAAAGTGTTTTATTCGCATGATACCTTTGTCGGATTATTCTGATTTTTTCAAGACTGTGTATTAAATAATTCAAATTTGTATGCATTTCTAAGGTCATGCTATAATTATTGTCTATTTAGCTACTTTACTAGTAATTTTCCAACCAGAAATATTGCAACCTTTTTTCTTTTCTTTTTCAAAAATAAAAATTTCAAATATACAAATACTTATTAAAAGTCCTAATCGGACCCTCAAAGAGAATTGGCTTCATCTCATCCTTTCAAATAGGATGTTATCTCAACATCCATTCTTTTCGACTTGTGAATCATTTTAAAATTTCCTGTAATACATCACTAGTAGTACAATTTGTAATAACAATGCAAGATAGGCCTAAGTTTAGGCTTACACTTTGTTATTGCACCCTAACTTTTACCTCATATTCTAGTTAATACTACTCACTGTTAGGTAGTTATTATATATTATTCAACTAAGCCTACCCTTAAAAAACAGCTAAACATAGACAGGTAGAAAATAGCCCTTGAATATCAAATTAAATAGCCATGAAATTTATATCGGAGTATTTTATTGTAAATCAGTTTTGGCAATAACCAACCACCAGGAACCCACTGGAAGACTTGGAACCTAGGTTTCAAAACTGGGCCTTCCTTTTTGTAGTCATCATCTATGCAAATAAAAAATGTCTTGAATTGAATTGAATTGAAGTTTGTAAATTCACCTATCAATTACTAAGCTAAGTAACAATGGACGGAGTCCACTCAGTCCATAATAAAACAATGTGATAACTGATATATTAGCATCACCTCTTTACTTTTTGCTAATATGTTCTGCTTAACCTTAACTGGTTTTACCTAAATTTTCAGTTAACCTGAACTTATTCTTTTTGCCCCTCGAGTTCAGGTGGAACTTAGTGTACCTGGTTTGTAATTTAGCATGAATAAATCATGGCCTCAGTTAGGTATGCTGTGTTTGGTAGTTAAGAACATGAGTCATTAAAGCTTCTTAACATTTCTTATGATTTCTTAACATTTCTTAAAAGATACAATTTATTCTGTTTGAATTTATAAAAGCTGCACGTTCAGCTCACATCGGTCAGAAATGAAGCTGATGTGTTTCTCAGTGTTGCTATATTTAGATATCAATGAGCAACCCTAGTAATAATCAATTACATTTTGGTTTGACAATAGTTAATTTAGAATATTTAACTTTGTCTAGTGTGTAGCTACTTACCCCATTGTATTATCTTAGGTTTACTCTACTCGTTCTTCCCTTTACAACAAAAATGCATACAATATTCAAACGAATAAATACAATTAGTTGCTCATAAACATTCATATCCATTATGCAAAAAAACACTGGGCTCGTCCGGGATTTGAACCCGGGACCTCTCGCACCCAAAGCGAGAATCATGCCCCTAGACCAACGAGCCAGCTGATATATATAAACAATTATAAATATAATTAGTTGCTTGTACCGTCCCATTATAATAAACATTCATATCCATTATGAAAACAAACAAAACAGTGGGCTCGTCCGGGATTTGAACCCGGGACCTCTCGCACCCAAAGCGAGAATCATGCCCCTAGACCAACGAGCCAGCTGATGTCCATGCAGTCAAGGATCACTAAAATATTTTATCATCTTTATAAGTAGAGCTCTTTAATGTGTGCACCTCGAGCACTACCACAACTGGGCTGCAATGTCTGGCAGTGGTATGTGATGCTCCTGCAGGATGTATTTTGACATCAGGTCGATTCTTCAGGGAAGGGTCAAGATACTATAGGCGTCAGGCTACTACTAATCTCTATTAAGCCCTTTTAAATTATGGGCATGTTGAAAAGGTTAAAGTTTAAATGTTAAAAAGAAGATAAAGCTGCATCAGCTAATATATACTGTACGATACTTTGATAATATTTTCCTTGTACTACATGAGAATACCAGGATTTCCTTTAATTGTGTGCAATAAAAACTTTAAAAAAAATACTACTAGCCTATTTCACCATTATGCACTGGTTTCTTATATCGTCCTTGAGGTGGAATGAAGTACATGGATTAATAACAATACTTAGTATAACCCTAAACCTAACCTTAGATTACCGGTAGTGGTCCTAAGTCAGTGTAGGTAGTAGATATATCATATTGGTAGCCTGGCGCCTAGTATTTAGTGAGTACCATTCTGCAGATGTAGGGTTTGACAATCTTTTATATATCATTTTAATGATATCATTTTAAGCATGTCATATGATTTACAAAACGAACATTGTTACTTTGTTGTTAGAACTAGAACCGAATTAATTTAAATACCTTAATGCTAAACTTAATAATTTAAATCAGGCTAGTCTGAGAATATTTATGCTCGATGTATGAAAATGTCTACTTGTCCTGAATAAAATATTTTTAAAATCAAAATCAAAATCAATCACAACAACCTATAAAAACACGAGGATTAAAGGGACTACTGCTGGCACCCTCACATGTGTTATTATCGTAGACTATATTCTACGCACCTTCAGTAGGCAGGGCCGGTTAGCTCAGTTGGTTAGAGCGTCGTGCTAATAACGCGAATGTCGTGGGTTCGACCCCCACATTGGCCACGTCTCCTTTTTCACCGATGTCTAAAGCCACCGTTCTCATTCAATGCCTCTCTACACTCTATACGCGTCCTGTAGGCAGTAAAGAACAAAGTCCGCTATGGTTAACTCTATGCCTACAAGACGCGTATAGAGTGTACCACATCTATCGAGTAAGTAGTACAAGAAAATTGAAATTTGGCGCTGGTTAAGTCGTAGGTCTACTTTATTTCAAGGTAGGGAATACTTTTTCGGGAACCGGGATTGGGGCCTATTTTAGGTCAGGATTCGGGATTTAAAAGGGCCTACGGGATTCGGGAAAGGGATTCAGAGTCAGATTTAATTTTTCCAGGTAGGGATTGCAAATAGAAAAACGGGATTGCAAATTGAAAACCTGCGGGATTCG
Organism: Sthenelais limicola; assembly: GCA_942159475.1. Classification (NCBI taxonomy): domain Eukaryota; kingdom Metazoa; phylum Annelida; class Polychaeta; order Phyllodocida; family Sigalionidae; genus Sthenelais; species Sthenelais limicola. The sequence continues at coordinate 19,201,078 of OW804095.1, forward strand.
GGAAATGAGGCTAATAAAAAATGGGAAATGGGATTCAAGAGGGGGTCCTCCGTACCCTGTTATTTGGTTTGTCGTCATGTGTGTCATGTTTTCGGATTCGGAGTAAGATTCGGAGCCCAGACTTGGAACAACTTAGAACACGAGACACTTAGAACCTATGAGATTAAAAAGGTATGTGAAGCATCTCTTACACCCCTAACATAATATTAATATAATATGAATTAACAAGTTAACAAGCTCACCTGGTCTTACTACCTCAACCATTAGGCCTACAGAAGAAATATTAACAACTAACATATCATAACTACCTTATCACGCTAGTTACTTAAGTTTAAGTGTATATAATTAAGGCAGGCGATGTGAAGATCGTCATTGCAACGACATCATAATTACTTACTATTCATGCAATAACAAATGATTAAAAAAATGCAGCTTTAAGATTGACTGCGTTTTTTAATTTTTAAAGTTTCATTAAACATGACCTGCCATCGAGGCTCATACAATTCTAATGACATGTGTGTCATGTCCCTTGTTTTGGGGTTTTGTTTTTGTTTTTTGGGGTTGGTTTTTTTTTTTTTTGGGGGGGGGGGGGTAGGGGGGTAGGAGGGGTGGCGGGGGGGTTCTAAATTTGTTTACTTCTCCACTGACCGTTCAGCGTACATAACGCGCTATGTTCTGAACAATATAGCAACAATAAACAGTTTTGTCCCTCTGAACTTAGACTTCAAAATCCAACTCTTTTAACAATTTGAACCTGAGATTGGTTCTTTTTTTTCCGTGTCCTTGTACGACATTATTGTACTCTACATTCTCATATGTATTTTTACCTCATTTAGAAAGGCTCTAAATTGGAAGAGTGCAGCATTCAGTGTGTATGTATGCATTGGAGGCTGTTGTTTGGGGACAAAACGCACACACATGTGCGTGCATGCTGAATGGGAACTACTGTTTGCATGTTCCAGCTCGCATGGTATTTATGGGTCAGATCGTCAGAAAATGTACAATTGGCCTTCACCAATCTTCTCAAATAACCCACATTTAAGACAAAAATGAGTTTCAAAATGCTGTTTAACACAACAGAACTGGTACTTTAAATCAATGCAATACCAAATATACTCAGATATACCTGGTATTCTTCATTGTTCAGCCTAATTTAGGAGAGTTTCCTAAATGTGTACAGCTGCCAATTGTACATTTTCTGGAAATCTTACCCTTATACGTCATGTGGCTACACAATCAACACAAACAGACGTAAAATATCCTATTCTCTAAATGCAGCTTTCCTGGCGCCAAAGCAGGGGGAAAGTAATTTGTTTTTAATATTTATTATGAATGCATTTTATATGAAATAACATATCTAGAGTGGAATACGTTGCATACGTTGCGTATACCACTAGTGAAATACGCAACCCCTGACACCTGAACCGCGGGAATTACTTGTGGGAAACGTCCACAACATTGCTTTATGTTATTTATAGATTATTAACGGCATATATGATACATCAGTTAACTGCACATCTCGTGCACTATTCACACTACTTTAACTAACTCCTTAGATAACCTGTATGTAATCCATTTGCAATTGAATTATCAATGTATTCTCATTAAATCAATGTATTTTAATTAAAATCAATGTGGCATACCTCTTGGTGAACCTCATAGTTGGTAGACTTGGTAGACATATTCATTATATTATAATATTTTATCATTCTATATTAGATAACCGAGTATATTGAAAACATTTCGACAATGAAAACTATATTTTTGGAAAATGTAAAACGAGCACATGTAGGAGACTACTAGTCTATGATAAATCTATCTATATGGACGTTAACAAAGAGACTAACTGTAAAGAAACACTGTAAATTAAGCACTGTGTAACAATAACAGTTGCATTCTAGAAAGGAATGTAAAACGAATATATGTTATATACATGCGGAAATAAACAACAAAATTCGTATTTCTATTATTACTCTGTTTATTCAGAACTTTGTTGGGAGATCGGATGAAATCGTTCTTACACATCAATGGGAGTAGTACATAAAGAAGTAACACAACAGTAAAGGAGAGGTACATAAATGTATTGTGTATAACCTATCATCAAATATTATTTTTTTGTAGCCAGCTTCGTTAGAGAAAGATGTAGTTGTGCACAATGTCAAGCTGAATAAAAGATTTAAAACAAACCAAAAAATATAGCAAGTAATAGCCTATAGTATATATAGTGCTCCACCTCGTGGATACCATTTAACTACCTGTAGAAAGAGGCATGAGTAATATTGGAAATACATAATTGTATATGGCACTTCACATGTGTAAAGCTTTAAAAGTGTTTAATTAAAACTTATGTATGGGAAGTCTGGAAAGGACCTACAATGCAGAAGAACCTTATCTAATTCTATAAAGTGTATACTAAAAGATAGAGAGAGAATGGGACGAGCCGGCAATAATCGAAAATTTATAGGACGAGATTCGTCCACATAAGCATGATGCCATAGGCAGAGTGCTTATGTGGACGAATCAAGTCCTATAAATTTTCGATTATTGCCAGCGAGTTCCATTCTATATTCATTATATGTGCATAAAATTTGATCATATGTTATCAGATATCACTGAAAAATATTAAAGAAGTCTCAGAGAGCCCCGCTGCCCCACTGACAGCCCCACTGACAGCCCCGTTAGTAGCCAAGTTATACTGTTGACTTAAAACGTTCATATCGCAGCCATTTCTTGAGCTACATTAAAAAAACTTATATCATTCAATAGAGAATTTAATGCTCTATTGCTCTAATGATGTGCTTTTTATTATGTATTTCTTTTATCATAGTACCAGAATCACAGGTGGATTACCGATCGCGGGCATTTGTTTACATGCTTCGCGGAGAGCCAAAGCTCCACGAAGCATATCAACAGAGCTATTTCTAGACAACTACATTTTTATAGGACGCGTCCTATATGAATATTTTTATAGCACCCCACTTATAGCATCTCCCATATAGCATGCACATATAATAAACATGTATATATCAAGACGTGCTTTGCATTGCAAAAGTAATATATGGAAGCTCAAGGAGTTTGTATCTGGTTGACAAGTAAAAGAAAGGCAGTATATATGTACGAGAACACAATACCTACTTACATTATCGCTCGGTCTGGCAATTACTGGCTGAGTCATTGTCTCAGCCAGGTCTGGCCAGTAATTGAAGCTGAATGCCAGAGATTATATATACCTCTATATGAAATCTGCCTGTATTATCGCTCTCTGGGCCAATTACTGCTGACTCATTATTGTCAGTTTCCAGACTTTCTGCTGTAATTGTTTCAGCTTGATGCAGTCTGAGGTTACTAGGAGTAGAACGGGCAATATTAATTTAGAGATCCACAGTGTATCTTTATCACTTGGGCAAATTTAAGCTGTATGCTCAGCTATTTGTAATTAGAAAAATTGACCCTAAACATATTTGGGAATGTACTGATTAATAAATACCTGGATGAAGGGCAACTCAGTTGTGGCCACCAAAGGTGCCACAGGTACCAATGAAAGCCCACAGGTGTCGCCCCACTCTCTCTATTTCAGAGAAAGGATACTTGCTCAAATCGGCACCCAAATACCGTTTTTTACCATGAACTCATATATTTGCTCATTTCCGTTGCCACAGAATGCCCTCTCAACATCTCTGGATCGATGTTTTAGTAGTAACAGTGTATTCATAGCATGAATAAAGGAGTAATGAACGTTTTTTCTTCCTCTGCCATGCCAACTAGGCCTTGGTTGTAATAGCTTTTTAGGCCATGCACTTGCACTCCCGACCACGGGACGTAGCTCAATCGGTATGACACTGGCCTACAGAGTGGAGAGTTGCACGCTCAAACCTTGGCCGGGTCTCGCAGCTTTAATTTTTATCTCTGGGTCGCGTAGATGCTATGTCATTCTATGCAAAAGGGACGGTGGATGGGTTGGCATGGTTGGTGGTGATGGGAAAGGCAGGGGAAACAACATATCCATATCCAATATAATGTTTTACATATAATTACCGATTGATACTCTGTCAGGGCTATCTGTACCACTATAGGAAAAAATAGGCCTCCACGTCCTTGCTAGCATGGCCATGGCACCTTGCCACCCTTCTCCACCAACAAAACCAGCATAACAACCGATGACAAGAACAGAAAGAATAAAAAAGTTGTTTATTGTACAGGCACCAACCCTTTTCAATAAGATTCCACTGGCTGGGAGGAATAACCCCTCCCTAATAGAATTCAAATCAGACCAGACAATTCAAATAACAGAGAGCGCCTCTGTGCACACAGCATTACAACATAATTCATAATAGCCTGCTGTTTGATCTATGTCTCCCTCGTATATGGGTCAGATCTTTAGAAAATGTACAATTGGCAGCTGTACACATTAAATTTTAGTAAATTCTGCTAAATAAGGCTGCAATTTGGTCAATACTAGGTAAATTCGAGTATATTTGGCATTGCTTTGACTCTAGCAATGTGGTTGGTTAGGTTGAACTGTATTTTGAAGTTTATTTTCGTCTGAAATGTGGTTTGTTTGAGAAGATTGGCGAAGTTGAATTGTACATTTTCTGAAATTCTGTTCCATATAGGCTACAGAGGGAGTGGAAGCGGCTCACTGCTTCAAGCAGAACATACGTGTCCACTATATGGCCTGACCACTGTTTGCCAGGTGACGCTGCAGTACTTTTGTAGACCCTTGTACCACCTAGCCCCAGCAGTAGGTTTGAGTGACAGCAACAACATACCACTAACACACTTATAAATAGTTGGCGCTAGTAGTAGTAATGGCGGTACTCCCAACTATTTGGGGAACACACATGATCCTCACTTCCACTCCCTCTGTATATACCTCCCTGCCCTGACTGACTACACAATTAGTCTCAATTATATATATGTGTACAGTACAAACATGTACATGTATAGATAACGGTACAAACAGCTGTAAATGTTGGGCCAGTGTTCAACAGAATGCTGCCCATGTATTCCAAGATCATCTTTAGGAAGTGTGAGCAGGGTGCAATGTAGTGTATGTTAGAATGCCATTGCCCACCTGACAACAGAAAATGGAATAGATCACCTATTCATCAATATAAAAAGTAGACAGCCCATTTAATTAGTCAATAAATGAATAAATAAGAGTCAGTGGACCTTGTGCACAAATACACATATGGGTCAGATTTTCAGAAAATGTACAATTCGCCTCCGCCAATCTTCTCAAAAAACCCAAATTTCAGACGAAAATGATGTTCAAAATACCATTCAACCTAACCAAACAGGTTGTTAGAATCAATGCAATGGCGAATAGTCTCAAAATTACATAGTATTGACCAAATTGCAGCCTAATTTTCCAGAATTTACTAAATGTGTAGAGCTGTCAATTGTACATTTTCTGAAAATCTGACCCATATAACTGTCTTCACCTTATTGACCCTATAGCTAGTGCATCCCATTGCGATAGCGTAGATTACTAGCTTTGTAATAACTTTATTTTACTCTCTCTCATTAATCTAATTACCAGGGACCCTCTGAAAGACCTATTGCTGCCATAGAAGGAGGCTGTTCCCTTTTCTCTCTAAAATTGTTATCGTTATATTAAAATGTTATGTGTACTGATTCCGGAAATAAAACAATATACAATACAATACAAACAAGGTATATTTAACTACTAGTAAGAAACATCAGTATTTATTTTCAAACAAGCACATATATATGGACTTATGTGCTAACAGTTAACAGCGTTGGAATCCACCTAGTCCCATTTGTTAAAATAATATGATGGTATCTCAAAATCGTTTTTAAAGGGACATAAGATTCATTTTCCTGTGACACATCACATATTATGTATTCCACGTGTTATCATGCCCAGGCACATGTTAAATAGTATACGGGTCAGATTTTCAGAAAAAGTACAATTGGCAGATCTTCATATTTAGTAAATTTTGCTAAATAAGACTAAAGAATGGTCAAAACTAGGTATATCTGAATATATTTGGTATTGTCTTGAATCAAACAATCCGTTTAGTTGTGTTAAACTGAATTTTCACCATCATTATTGTCTTAAATTTGTGTTATTTGAAAGGATTGCTGAAGACAAATTGTACATTTTCTGAAAATCGGACCCATACCATACACTGTTTGTTCATTTCATCTCATTCCACGTACCAAATGTAAACAACACGCAGCGCCATCTGTGAAGTAAACTTAATACCATCATCAGCCCACTCTACACCGGAAACACGTGACAAGACAAACCTCCGCTAGTAAAATATTCCTGCCAGGCGCCACCTGGTGGGATGAGGCGGAACAGGTCCGCAGTGAATGTTTTGAATCTCTAATTATTCTGACATTTGGGGTTTTCTCTCAAACACTGTTTAAGATTTGGGGAGGCAGAGCATGTACAGTTGGAAGCTCGACACATTTGTGATGTGTTTCAGGGAAATGAGTCACAAGTCGCAAAGTGATTTATTCACAAGATTCCTTGCTTGGAATGTGTTTATTGTTGGGGTTCTTTGAGCTGCTAGTAGCATGAATAAATGTACTAAATTTCGAGATATTAAATATATTCATGTATTTCTAAGGTCATCCTTTCCTTTCAAAAATAAAAATGGAATCGGCTTGATCTCATCATTTCAAATATTATCATATCTCGAAATCCATTTTTTGCGACTTGCGACACATTTTCTTAAACACATCACATTTTTGACAAAGGCAGGTGTTATATATACAATGAATAGCATGGATAAATGGAACACTTCGAAACGAAAATGCCTTTTTATGGTAGTTAAGCGAAGTTAGTTGAATATGTACAATTTCTTTAAATAATTTCAGTGCCCGAAGGACCTTCAAGGAGTCGGCATTATACATGCCAGGATTTCAGTTACTTTACAAACAGTGCTTCTACATGATTATCCCTATCTGCGTTTACATGAAGATACAACCAGATTCATAACATACGCTAAGAGTTAATTAATATGATCTTGTGACATACTCTTTAAGATACTTAAAAGACAACTCAAGATTTAGTCCACAGCGGAATAAATTCGTAGGTCTATTACAAAAGATATTAAAAGCCATTACAAAAGTCAACATCGATAGCAAAGATAAAGAAAAACAGATAAAATCTGGTGCAAAAGTACACGAAAAACGCTAATAGAAAATGTTTCTGCTGAAGTAAATTGAAGTCATGGTAAGAAAGGATTCTGGTGGGTCCTCCAAAAACATGGGGTCGTTTTAGAAGCTCTGAGCAAAAGCAACTGAACAACATCCTCAAAGATGTCGGTCAAATGACTTTTGGATGGGTTGGAAAAGAATGGAACAAGAAGTAGAAAATATTCAGTTTTTGACCAATATTAGCTGAGATTTAATCAATTTGTTTTATTTGAGGGGATTAGTGAAAGTGTTTTGTACATTATTTTAAGTCGATGGAACACCCAAACTATGATCGCAGCATTTTTTTCTGATTTGAAGTTTTATTAGGTGATTGATAGAGTTATGAGTATGATTCCAACGTTTTGGATACAGGTCGATTGTTATGTAACATTACGTAACATTGTGTAACCTCATTAAATATTAATTATCACCCATTTATTATATTATCTCATTACTAAAATCGCTAATTATGCTTAGCTATCCAGTACTGTGCAAGTCTACTTATTCATGCTAAGCCATAGGTATTACGTAAGGGCTCCGCCCCCTACTCTTTACCCACATCCTGGAGGAAGATATGTAGTTGGATTCTAGTTCATTAAATCAGTTGCTTTGCTCTTCTCACGAAGACCACACGTTCGTTTGTATTCTTCCATCATACCTTAACACTGGCGGAAAACCCGCTCTATCTTGGAAGCCTGAAACCTCACAGCCCCAAGCAATTTCTTTCATTGAATATGGAGGAATTACGTTTGTTTGTATTCTTCTACCATACCTTAACATGATCCGTCATCAGGGACGGTTGTATTGTAGTATTGAATGTTTTGTACATTCTCTGAAGACTTGGCCCATAACAAAAAGGTGACTGAGTACTGAATTTCACAACTGATGGATTTCTCTAAAATTGTAACCAATGAAACTTAACATGACATAATGATTATTGGGTGAAAGAAATAAAAGTCAACAGGCAACAATTTTATTGCAAACAGTGATGTCAAAGTGTACATGTTCCCCGGTCCAGACCCATACACGTGTGGGTGGGAACATCTTCCAGGTACTGACACAGACCTACATATGTGATGTGTTCCAGGAAAATGAGTCACAAGTAGCAAAATTGATATTTTTCAAAGTGTTTTTATCACAAGATTTCTTTATTAAAGTGTTCTTATTTCTGGAAAGTTTAGCACTTTGAGTCATATACATCTGTGTAACAAATTTCAGGACATTGTATTAAATATATCCTTGCGTTTTGAAGGTCTTTGTATGGAGTAGATTTAATTACTTTACTTGTAATTACCCATCTAGAAACATTGCAAACTTTTTTTTCAAAATAAAATTCTCAAATTTAAAATTATAGAAATACTTATTAGGTGTCCTAGTGTTTACTATCATTAGAATCGGTTTGATCTCCTCTTTTCAAATATGATGATATCTCAAAATCAATATTTTGCGACTTATGACTCATTTTCCTAAAACGGATCACATATATGATCCGAATAGCTGTAGATTCATACCAACAAACAACCAAACACCCCATAGTAGTATGTACAAATGCCGGAGTTACTCTGGCATATTTGAGATATCTTTGTGTTAGAAAGAATACACCAAATCCAAGATAGTATCTTGCATAGATATTAGGATATCCTTATGACATGTTGATTATGTGTTGGAATATCTTAAAAAAGGAAAGTGATATTCGAAAAAGAAAAGCATTGGATATGTTGGATATTTACTATTACACATTAATATCCTTACCGATTGGGGACAAAACAGCATACATTGATCAATCTAATAAGTAGGGCCTATATATTTGTCTGTCTAATTTAGTTTTCACACCTGCAAAGTTACACTTCTACTTAAAATTGCTTAAATTGAATTTCACTGACACATCCCAAATTGCCCTGAATAAGCATAGATTGACCTTAACTGACCTGGCATGACCCGGATAACCTGAATTGACCTGATTCACTCTACATTTGCCTGAAATGACTTGAAAGACCTGAACCGCCTCTAATTGACCTGTATTACCTGAACTGACTTGAATTGACCTTAACTGACCTGAATTGACCTGAACTGACCTAAATCCCCCTGCAGTGCCCTGATTCCAAACATGGACTACCTTTTTTCCTGATTTTCAATTTCGACGATGCTGGCAAAATGTCAAAATTGCCTGCAAGCAAAGTTCCCCATAGTAGGATATCTTATCCAAGGAAAACCTTCACAGCAAACAGGGAAGTATAGGAGAACGGTCGAGAGTGACCTTTTATGTAAACAGTGGAATGAGTCGTCAATAGGCAGAGCCTATGTTATAGGAGAGGCAGAGGTACATTTGCTACTACTGCCTGTACTCTCCTATATTTGTATAATGTGTATTGTCAGGCTCCAGCCCCAGGACAGCAGTGCAAGGTAAACCCTATTATTAGGGGCTAAGCAATTATTTTCTTCTCCACTTTCTTTCTCTTTCTTCTCTCTGGCTTTCTTTACATCCTGTTTTCTTCTTTCTTTCTTAAAGTATATTATAGCATATTTGGTACTGCATTGACTCAGGAAATAAATGTGTATAGTTTTGTTGGACTGTGGTTTGAACTTTTGTCTTTGTTATTAGTTATTTGAGAGGATTAGTCACAGGAAAATGAGTCATAGGAAAATGAGTCTCAGGTTGCAAAGAATTGACTGTGAGATACCACCGTATCTTAAAAGATAGAATTAGGCGGATTCCAAAGATGTTTACTGTTAGCACATTTAATAACTACTTTTAAATATCTTTGTATGTTTGAAACAATATTAACTGATATTTCTGGAGGACTATTACCGGAAAAGTAAAATATATTTTAGGAAGACCTTAGAAACGCAGAGACATACAGTCTTGAAATTTGGTGCATCTACCGATACCACTAAGAGAACTAAAAAACTGAAAAATCAAATCATTCCTCCGGAGAGATCTTCAGGAAAACATTTGACAAATATTACATTTGCAACTCAAGACTCTATTTTCTGTGACACATCAGAAATCCTATACGAGAGGCAGGGGTACATTTGCTACATGGGTCAGATTTTCAGAAAACGTACAATTGGCAGATCAACACATTTAATAAATTCTGCTAAATTAAACCGAGGAATCGCCAATACTAGGTATGTCTGAGTATATTTAGTATTGCATTGATTCAAACAATCTGTTAGGTAATGTTATGAACTGTATTTTGAACCTGATTTTCGTCTTAGATTTGGGCTATTTGAGAGGATTGGTGTACATTTTCTGGCGGTTTCACCGACATGCACTCTGCTATATTTGTATAATGTGTATTGTCAGGTTCTAGCTCCTAGACATTTAGATCTGTTACATAACAAATTCTTCCATAAAATAGTCATTGCTAAGCTATTTTCTAAGGTAGATTTCTAATGTAGGACTAGAAATTAACTTTGTAAGCAAACATAATAGTTTAGACCAGTGTGACTATAATAGAAATATATAGTATAGGGACTGATCCTAAAATAGAAATGCACAGTATAGGGACTGGTGCTAACTGTCCATAATGGTGAGGTGTCTGAGTTAGAGAGGTGTCTTTTACAGTTTTTACTATGAAAACTTAATTGTAGATGTTTATGTCTGGGAAATCAATGCAGACACATCTCATTCTCCCCCACACTGAAAATAATACACTGGGTATTCATATCTCACTAATAAAAAGCACAATGAAAAAAGCTTAATTAAAATGCGTTCATGTTCTTTGTCGTAGGAATTCTATCTGAAGGTCTCTTTGAAATCTACTCCCACATTACTTGCAAAGAGCTCCTCTTTTTCCTCTAAAGTCATTTTCATGTCCAGGTGTCAATGATGAGAATTAGTGAACCGCCCACTGCCTGTTTGGTGCAGGGACTTTTTCAACAGATTTTATTTTAGAGAAATGTTACATGGGTCAGATTTCCAGAAGATGTACAATTCAACTTCGCCAATCTTCTCAAATAACCCAAATTTTACACGAAAATAAACTTCAAAATACAATCCAAACTAACCAAACAGATTGCTAGAATCAATGCAATGCCGAATATACTCGAATTTACCTAGTATTGACCAAATTGGAGCCTAATTTAGCAGAATTTACTAAATGTGTACAGCTGCCAATTGTACATTTTCTGAAAATCTGACCCACATGTCAGAGATATGTTTCATTCTGTGCATACTATCCTAATCCTTATAGGGGCCTCCATTTTTATAGGGGGCCTCCACAGTCGGCAAGTTTGTGTTGCCAATAGAGTGGCCAATTAATTGGCCGCTAAATTAGCCTTGCTACTTGCCATAGTGGAGGAGGTGGTGCAAATGAGTGGCAAGTTATTGCAAATGAATGGCAAGTCATTGCAAATGAGTGGCAAGTCATTGGCCGCAACTAGCCGTCATTGGCCGAAGAATCAAACCGTTTTGATTTCTTTGGCGAATAGATTGTTCATAATAGCCGTTCATTGGCCACTATTGGCCGCTATTTGCCACAGTGGAACAGCTCATTACCAATTGCGTTACCAATAGATTTTTTATTAGCCTGTACTTGCCGGTCATTGGGCGATAATCTATTGGTCACTCTATTGGCAACACCATTGGCCACCACTTACCTATAGTGGAGGCCCCCTATTGAGTAAACGTTGAATTTTGACGGAGTGAGTGAGTGAGTGAGTGGTTGCTTTACGCCCTTATCAACACATTTAATATGGTTATATCAAGGGCGGGAGAGCTGAGAGGGAGGCAGTTTATGATCATACCCAGGAAATAGAGATAGAGAAGAAGAGAGAGAGAGACAGAGAAAAGAGACAGAAAGGCACTTTATGGTCTTACCCAGGACCGAGAATTTTGAAGGAGTGTGAATATGATATTCTAAAGGCGTTGAGTAAAAATAAAAAAGAAGGTGCAGCTTTAAGTAAGTATTTGTTGTGCAACGGCCCCTGACCACCAGTGAAGGAGGGAGGTAAATGGAAGAGCAGTGTCAGGGCCGGAGTGACGGCCCAGGAGCGGGTTTATTGGCCACATTAAGGCAAAAATGCAGCAATAAAATGTTATACAGATGTGCCTCTGTCTCTGCTTCCACTTGTATATATGCATGGGGGTCAGTCAGATCGTCAGAAAAAGTACAATTGGCCTTCACCAATCCTCTCAAATAACCCACATTTAAGACGAAAATCAGGTTCAGAATACAGTTGAACATTACCAGACAGATTATTGAATGTATACAATACAGAATACACTCAGATAGTGTCATTATCTATTATTTTTTATTCTAATTTAGCAGAATTTGAGAGATGTGTAGAACTGTGCATTTTCTCAAAATCTGACCCATGTGTACAGCTGTTTGCTCCTAGTTGTAGGCAATGGTGTAATTTGTGATACGTTACAGAAACACAATTGTAAATATGAAGACTTTAATGTTTGTTAAACATTGAACTTCCATTTCTATATTTGTATTTAAGTCTGTTCTTAAGGTTACACTTACTGTAAGTGATTGTCCTTCTAGTTCTTCAATTTCAACATTTAGTCTTGACTGTATTGATTATAATTGGTATCAGGCCTACACTCCAGATAGTGATTCAGACGATACTAAGATATGCAAAATGTATCTTTTTCTCTTCCCCCGGGCAAGCTTTCAACTCTTCCTACCAAGTTTTGTGTTATATCTTTACCTTACCCTGTATCCTATGCTGGGAACACTCGAAAATCCCAACCCAGTGGGGAGTGTTTGTACCTAGTGGAAATAATAGCAATAAAAAAAACGTCAGAAAAAACATATTTTTGCAAAAGATCTTTTTTAAAAGGTTGCTTTGTAGGAATGTTCTCATTTGGGAGATATCTAGCTCTGTAGGTCTTATGAATACATACCAAGTTTTAAGGGCAGCCTCTCTTGATATATTGATATATTAATATGCACTGAAGCGGCACAGCAAAAACTTTAAGGTAAAATCATCCAAAATTATGATCAAATCACTTTCAGATTTGAAGGAAACAACCAAACAAAAGTTTGATCTCTACATTTTGATCGATGATAACCGAGAACGCACCTTTAAGAGCAACAAGAACTATAAAAAGGTATCCCAAAAGCGACACAAATTACACAATAAAAAATAATAAAATGATAAAAATGGGAAGACGATAATACACACCAGAGACCTAATGCACAGCAGCAAGCAATCGAGGCGCTGCAGACACGATCCGCCCCACAATCCACACCGCGAGGACACCCCATCCCCATAAGCCATCCTAAACCCCCATATCCAATATGTCCTCCCACGAAACACAATCCAAACTTTGTCACTTTATCAAGCACTGTAATTAACCACCTGTCTGCCACCAGTAATAACCAGAATGAGGCTAAAAACATCCCATAATAATAGAACGCGTCTCGGTGACCGATAGAGCTTCGTGCCGCAGAGGTTGCGTCCTTCTCGCATATCAAACGCGTGCCGACAAACTAAATTGAATTGGTTTTATTCGCGCCAACAAAACCCCGCATGTAATCACCTGTTCTACAAGTCTGGCTCCTCCGTTAAACCACTTGGTTTTACCCTCCATTCCTCTCTCTCTCTTTCTCTCTCCAAAGTGGTTTCTGTTGAATATTCTTGCATTTATTTTATAATCATACCAGGGTAATCTGTGACAAATGTGCTTTTTGGACCTGCGCTACTGCTGTTCTTTTCTGTCTGGTTGAGGGTCCTGAGGTTTGTTTAAATATACTCTCATTATTATAGCTGAGCTGAGATTGATATTAATAATCATTAATCAGGCGAGTGGGGCTGCTTTACTGAAAAGGAAGAAGGAGCTATAAGTTGTCAATGTCAATGTCCGCCCCTGATGTAATTATTTTATTTATCAAATATCTTTTAATCTTCTAATTCCCCAGGACATCTACATCAAGAGTTGAAAACTGGTATCTGTTGAATAGTGTTATATTTTCTATTCCATTTTATATGTGACCATTAAGATGAATGAAATGTATGGAGGCCTACAGAAACGAAACTCTATAATGTAACTCCAAAGGGGTTTCTACATTTTTTCATTAAAGAGTCACTAACCCAAAAATATTTTTTTTTTGTATTTAGAATGTTTATACAGCAAATCAATAAGTCAAATCATTTCACAAGTAGTCAAGTACAATGAAGATACATAGTCAATTCGCAAATCGATTTTAACCTAGACATGGTCTCACGGGTATATATATTCATATTCATATTATGTGAAAATCAACTTCTTTGCTATCATTCAAATGTGGATACTAAGTAGGAAGAGTGTAGGAAGAGAAATAAAGATATTTCTATAATATTTTATTAACATCTACAAATGTACCGGCCCCAGTGGTACTCAATGCAACCTAACATTGAGTGAGTTTTACTCATTTAGTGGCTTAAGCTTGAAATTAACATGCAATCTACATAATACACAAGTAGGAATAGGTATTGTGTACATTACAAAAGCCACCTTCTGGTGTCACATTATGTCCTATGGAGTACATTTAATCACTTTAGTAGTAATTGTCCACACAGAAATATTGCAAACCTGTTTTCAAACATAAAATTTAGAAACACTGCTTAGATCGCCTTAATGTTTACCATAATTGGAATCGGCTTGATTTCATCTTTTCATATATATATATATATATGATGATATCTCAAAATCCATTTCTTGCGACTTGTGACTCATGTCCCTGAAACACATCACAAATAGGTACCACTGTGGAAATTCGTACAGACTTTTTCTCTTTGGTACAAGTTATTCCACATACCACCAATTCTTTTCCAACTCCTCACTTCCTATTTCTGGGCAGATTTGACTATTTGCACAACAACTAGTTTCATTGGCATGTATCATGTTTGACTGATATTTCATTGATAAATAAGATTATTTAACACATCACATATATATAAATGATGTATATGATCTCAAAATCCTGTTTTTGATTCATTTTCCTTTAACAAATCCCATATTGTCTGCCATTTGTTCTGACTTTTATCTACAGTTACTACAGTACATATATGGGTCAGAGTTTCAGAAAATGTACAATTGGCACCTCTACACATTCAGTAAGTTCTGCTAAATTAGACTGAAAAATGGTCAATACTAGGTATATCTGAGTATAATATGGTATCGCATAGATTTAAAGTATCTGTTTTGCCATGTTAAACTGCATTTCGAAGCTAATATTCGTCTTAAATGTGGGTTATTTGAGAGGATTGGTGAAGGCGAATTGTACATTTTCTGAAAATCTGACCCATATAGGTGCCCCAAGTTGTATCTCAGCAACCGATGCATCACTAAGGCAACAGACGCTGTGACGTATCCTAGAAACATATGATTTATTAGAATGCGATGAAACGTGAAGATGTGTTGTCTATTGCTACCTACA
This sequence comes from Sthenelais limicola, assembly GCA_942159475.1. NCBI lineage: Eukaryota > Metazoa > Annelida > Polychaeta > Phyllodocida > Sigalionidae > Sthenelais > Sthenelais limicola. The sequence continues at coordinate 19,216,626 of OW804095.1, forward strand.
GTCATCCATCTCTAGTGGTTCCCTCGTTAATAACCCCCACGTCCCGGTATCTCCCTGCCTTCTCACACTCCCTCTTGCTGTCTCACACTGTCATTGTCTCCTCAACCCTTTATTTCACTCATTAATCACTCTTTATTTGTTGTTTTTTCTCTTTTTGTGTTTGTCTCAGTGGCTTCCCCATCTTAGCTCTTTCTCTCTCGTTCTCTCTGTCCTCTCCCCCTGTCTTTCTCTATCTCTGTACTCCCACTGTACTCTCTATCTCTGTCCTCTCCCCCTGTCTTTCTCTATCTCTGTACTCCCACTGTACTCTCTATCTCTGTCCTCTCCCCCTGTCTTTCTCTATCTCTGTACTCCCACTGTACTCTCTATCTCTGTCCTCTCCCCCTGTCTTTCTCTATCTCTGTACTCCCACTGTACTCTCTATCTCTGTCCTCTCCCCCTGTCTTTCTCTATCTCTGTACTCCCACTGTATACTCTCTATCTCTGTCCTCTCCCCCTGTCTTTCTCTATCTCTGTACTCCCACTGTACTCTCTATCTCTGTCCTCTCTCCCTGTCTTTCTCTATCTCTGTACTCCCACTGTACTCTCTATCTCTGTCCTCTCTCCCTGTCTTTCTCTATATCTGTACTCCCACTGTACTCTCTATCTCTGTCCTCTCCACACTCTATTTCTTTCCCATCCCCTCTCTCTCTGCCTCCCTCTCTCATGCAGTGCCTCCTGGTTTAAGTCTTGGTTTTCTAGTTAGGAAACGTCTCCCCCCGATTTTTCATGTGTCTCCTCTCTCTCTAACTCTGTCTCTATCGCTATCGCTTCCTCTCTCTTTCTCTCTCTCCACCTCTCGCCCTCTCTTCACCCTTCTCCCTCCTCTCTCTCTCTCTGTCCCTCTTTATCTCTCTCCCTCCTTCTCTACCCTCTCTCTCTCTTTCTCCGTCTCTCTCTCTCTTTCTCCGTCTCTCTACTCTCTTTCTCTGCCTCTGTCTCTCCTCCCTCTCTCCTCTCTCTCTCTGTCTCCCCCCTGCTCCTCTTCCCCATCTATCCCTCTCTCCCCCTCCTCTACACCCCCTGCTCTATATCCCCTGCCCCGCCCCTCTCCCCACACACACACACCTCTGCCTCCTGGTTTAAATCTTAATTTTCGAGTTAAAACATTTCTCTCCAGTCTCTTTTTCTGCTTGCCCTGATTTTGTCGGCAAACAAAAACGCATAGGATGTTGAATTAGGCTGTGTTTGCCTCTGATTTGTTAAAAGAAGGCAAAACATTAAACAATGGTCGGACTTCTTGTGAGGGACGAGAGAGGCAGTAAATAATGGGGCTTTCAGGCTTGCTGATGCGATGGCTGCCTTAGACAGTGTTATATCCATATTAATGTAATAGTTGTAATATTTTGTATTCAAGTTTGTGGTTTAGTTAAATTGTTAACCATACAAAAAAATTAGAAAATACGCAATTCTGAACAACCAGATATATGAATGTGTGCCAATTATCAATTTTATAGAGAATCAGAAACAAAGGACCTGTATAGGTCCTGGAAAACAAATTGAATAATATTTATACATCAATATTCACAATTATTCAACTACATTATATAGCATATAATAAGACACATTTTACAGTGTTCGTTAGTTACATCTTCTTTCTCTGCTCCCTGTCGACCCCAACCCCACCCCCATCCCCACCCGCCTCCCGACCACACCATTTTTCTTTTTACACCATTTCTTACCTTAAACCTATTCATGGAAGACGGAGATGAAGTAATGAAATTAAATGCGCAATAATGTATAGGTTTACTTGTGCCAATATAGCAAAAAAAGAATTTGTTCTTGATTCTTGATGTTGATTGACAAGGATAAATACAGATAATTGTCAAGGAGGTAGACCTTAAGTGGACTCTGGTCATCATCAAAATGAGATCAATTTAATTTAATTATCTTTCATCTTAAAAGCGCAAATGGGGTGGGTTTCCACGAACTCAGTCTCATGTCGCCAAAACATAAATGAGACCAAAACCAAAATTATCTAAACAAACTGATAATAAGCATTTAAACATTACCAACAGGTATAATAGGGCGACTCCACTATAGGTAAAAAATGGCACAGACAGGCAAAATTCGATGCCGACATGACTAAAAATTCACTAAAAAACTAAAATTCAAAAATCACTAGTGGAAGAGGGGTAAAATAGGTTGTCGGCAACACATTTATTTGTTGCCAACAATTGCAAAATATCTAACTTGATTAGATACTTCGTCGCAAAAAATTCGTCGCAGCCGTTTTTTGCCATTTTTCCCATAGTGGAGTCCCTGCATAAAGGGTAACAAGGTTTTTCTCATTTGTATAATTAGAAACCTGTGAAAACAGAAATTTAAACTTAAAAAGGCCTTGTGATGCCAGGATATATTTTCCTAAAAGGGAATACAGATAGCCCCACAGATTAATATTGAGAAATAAATCATGAATGAATCTTGATATGTCTATGTTGTGCTGATATGATATTTGCATGTGCCACTGCGCATATCAAAATATCAATTTTGCGACTTATGACTCATTTTCCTGGAACACATCACATATATTTAGCAACATGTTTATCCACTAATGTCTCCACCGCCTGTGTAAATGATGGATAAAAAACAAATGCATGATGGGAAAGATGAAGGTTATGGTTATGAAAATATATACACATTAACAAACAAGTTGGTTGAAGGAACGTGAATATTGCATGAGTTGTGTAGCAACAAATGCAATATTCTAAACGACTGAAACCAACGAGTTAGTTAACAGATTTATTATACACTAGCAAATACCCGTGCTTCGCACGGGATTTGCTTGTGGGACATTGGAGCCCACATCTTCCCACTCTCCTTGTTCCCTCTCCAACCATCTTTCTCTTTCAAGTTGTCTCTGTAAGTTAGTATCTGAATTAACATTCATACCTCAAATGGAACCGTTGTATTACTGCTGCCTCCCATTCCCTCTCTCGGTAAATCAGTAAATTTACCATAGATATCAGACATTATCAATGCTTTCTTTATGGTACATTGCCAAACTTTTCAATCATTTAGACATCGGATTTTGCCATAGTATACGGTATTCTATAATATATCCACTCCCGTCCGTAGTGAAGCAATAATGACGTCATGCTTTGGGTGACCCAAAAACCTGGTGTAGGGGCACTGATAGGTTTGTTTTCAGGCAGCACTGGGGGCCCAGGATAGGGGTGCTTGATGTAAACCCATTTCTAACCCCTTTCCAACCCTAATTTGTTAATGAAACATAGTGGAATGGTTCGGCACCATTTTTGGCAATGAGCATGTGAAATATAATGGAGATCTGGCCAGCGATATGTTCACACTTGCTTTTTCTTTCGTTTTTTGTCCTTTCCGCCACAAACAACTTGGCCTCGAATGTCGTTGGAAGCATCCATGACATAGAATCAGAGAGGCATCGGACATGAATATACAATTCTTTTTTAACAAAAATTATTTCAACCTCTGCTTCTCTCAACAGTTGGGCTTTCTCTGACTGTTCGTTTTTACCATAGGTTACGAGGTAAACAGTATGAGGTCTTGAGACGGTATATATTTATAACCACATTCATCTACAATAAATATCTCCCGGTAATCTTAGTAAAAACACATTGGTTGCCATGGCAACCCCACATAAATCACTAGTGAAATATGCACTATGTGTAAATCATTCTATATACGTTGTTTTCAGAGCAATGCGTGTATAATAAATATGCATAATACTAGTGAAGAATTCAGGGTCAAGAAAAAGGAGAAATGAATCAATGCAACACACAGAGAAGTATGTTTCACAGCGAGCATCGAACCAAGTAGAAGAGGTTGGCTATAATCATTTTTATTCTTATATAAACTAGACAGATTACAGCGATTACACAGGGCCTGGCCTGATTGGCTTATCCTGACTGGACCAATTAATTACCTTGAAAGATAAAGGATCCAATCAGCCATAGGTTAACAATAAATGAAAATGAGTTGGATACGAGGCCAGACTGACCAGTATCACACCTGACCAATCCCAATCCACACCTTGTCACTGTGTCCTGGTCAGTCTGTTATCTCCCCTCCCCTCTCCCTCCTGCTCTTAATCAGTACCCCGCCCACCTTTTTGCTGACCTGCTGGCCATTTCCCTTCCCCCTTCCTGGCACATGATCAGAATTTAAGATAACAGTGACAGAGACCTAGGCGCGTGTTTTGAAGGACGAAAAAGAAGTTCATGAGTGTGTGGCGGGAAGAAAGGTGGTTAGGCCTCTGAGCCGGTAGGGGGCGTGGCGGATGCATTCCTGAATAAAAACTTAAAATAAAGATTTAAGACAATTCAAAGAGGAGTCCCGAATTTTACACTAGGATAATCGGGTTTGCAACTTTGGGGAAATTTGAATATTATGTGATGTGTTACGACCTTTTTGCGATGTATGACTCATTTTTGCAACAGTGACACATCACAAATAGTGATTTAAGCCACTTTAATGAGATGCCAGTACATCCACACACACACCTCCACCCCTCACCCACCTCCCTCACCCCCCCCCCCCCACCTGTGTCTATATATAGGGATCCCTATTCCTGTCGTACCCTCAGCCTATAGTAGGCCACCAATTAACTTTCCAATCAATATTCACTGCTACCGCTGAGAAATGTGGTCTTGGAGGGGCGGGAAAAATTAAATGAGAGTGTCAACAAGTAATCAAGGGAGCTTAACATAAAAATAGTAAAGCAATTAAACTTAAGTTTTACAAGTGTCAATTCCAAGTGATTGGCATTGTAATAATTTGGGTATGTTTTATGCGACTTTTGACAGGCGACAGAGTTCATGCTTGACAAGATGATCGGAAGAATAACGTTATTATTAAAGCTATACTCTTAGTTAATCTCAATTCAATTCAAAATATTATTCATTCATACCTAAGGGTAACGTACAAATCGGAGCCATAGTTCAGAAAAAAACTTTTCTGGTCTTCCAGAGGACTAGAGGAAAAGAATTTTTAAAAATATATATATGGGTCAGATTTTCAGAAAATGTACAATTCAACTTCACCAATCTTCTCAAATAACCCAAATTTCAGACGAAAATAAAGTTCAAAATACAGTTCAACCTAACCAAACAGATTGCTAGAATCAATGCAATGCCAAATAACCCGAATCAACCTAGTATTAACCAAATTGCAGCCTAATTATACATAATTTACTAAATGTGTACAGCTGCCAATTGTACATTTTCTGGAAATCTGACCCATATATATGATTCCAATTATGATATTTAGAGGCCAGAAGAGATTCGGAGTTTGCTGTACACTCTAGGTTCAAACCCTCAGATCAGATAAGACTGGTATGTTAATCTACTTCGCTATTCGGTTTCCTGGTCTAGGACTCGGCGTTCAATGGGAATATAACAACATTTGCGGTCTTAATGGAATTATAATGGCACATTGCGGTTTGAGGCGAGAGGCTTTCCCTTCATTTGAAGGGACTCTCTCAACTTTGGGCCTAGACTGTGTTTCTTAGGACTAGTACTTAGTGGTAGGACTATGGGTCATATTTTCAGAAAATGTACAATTCAACTTCACCAATCTTCTCAAATAACCCAAATTTCAGACGAACATAAAGTTCAAAACACAGTTCAACCTAACCAAGCAGATTGCTAGAATCAATGCAATGCCAAATATACTCGAATTTACCTAGTATTGACCAAATTACAGCCTAATTTAGCAGAATTTACTAAATGTATACAGCTGCCAATTGTACATTTTCTGAAAATCTGACCCGTATAGGAGAAATAGTTTATCATAAACAAACAGTTTTAAACAAAAGGTTTATCATAAAAAATAACATGTTTTCTATCGCTTGTACAATGTCATACAGCTCCCATATTTAAATGCGAATCAAGATTCAAGATGGTGGACATGCAATTCCCCTATTGACCAGAATTTAGAAGGATTTAACCCAGTTCAGTCTAGGCTCACATCTATTCAGATGATATAAGAATGGTTAACACAGAGAAGAACTGTGTTCACCTGATCAAAACCTGAAGCATTTTGGTGGAGTTGGACATCCTGAACTACAGTTCCACATGCTACTGGGTAGGAAAAGGCCTGAATAAAACAAGAAATAGTTGCAGTTAATCTATACATTCTATTACTGTTTTGCCGTTTTAAAGTATTCTAGACATGTGCCAGCTTATTCAATTAATTTGGAAACATTTTAGTTACATAATAGATGGTACAGAGCCACTTACAGTTCTACTAGATACACCTACCAGGCTAGTGGGTCAGATTTTCAGAAATTGTACAATTCAACTTAGCCCATCTTCTCAAATAACCAAAACTTCAGACTAAAATAAAGTTCAAAATACAGTTTAACCTAACCAAACAGATTGTTAGAGTCAAAGCAATGCCAAATATTCTCGAATTTACCTAGTATTGACCAGATTGCAACCTAATTTTGCAGAATTTACTAAATGTGTACAGCTGCCAATTGTACATTTTCTGAAAATCTTACCCTAGTACGAGGACAGGGAGCGGAACTTGTATTACGTAACACAGACAAGTGGTGATAACTGACAAGTAAGTGTATGTGGCCTATGAAGCGAGTGGGTAAACTATTATGCTTGGTCAGATTATCAGTGAATTAATCTTAACCCCTTCAACCCCAGCCTCCCCAGAGGAATTTGGGGGTAAATTCCCTACAATTGATATGCATATATCTGAGTAAAAACTACATTTCAACACTTTCTTTCACCATAAGATGTATATACCACCTTGAAGCACTGCCCATAGAGATTTGAAATGGTTATGTACTAAAAATCGGTTAAACGCATTGTTTAATTATAATAATTAGTTTAATTTTGGGTTCATACAAAGATGCTTTATTATATGGTTTAAATAATCTTGGATCTAGATTGGTCATGTCACTAGGAACATTTTGATACCAAACACATCAGGGGATTCCTAAAGGTTACCTTGGAAACGTCATACAATAATACCTACCCCTATAGGGTTTACCAGAATACCATTATAGAGAAGGTATGAGAATATATTCAATTTGACAATTTTCCTACTTAATGCGAATCTTTTCTTTTTTGTTTTGCTCAAGTCAGTCTAAATGACTCCCCTATTAAATTAAATTAGTTTTTACAACATTATATGTGGCCGTTACCATAGCAACCAAATGAAAACACAAAGAAATAAAATATGAATAGATATAAGAAGTTCTGTACACTGCCCCCCTCCCCTTCCACATTTCCTTTCCACAGCTGGACCAGTTTCCCTCCCCCCTTTTTACATAACGCTAGTAGCCACCGAGGTTCAAGACATATTGAGCTGGTTTTTCCTCCAGACATGCGATTTCCCCAGACATGCAAATTTAAATTGAATTTACTTTGAAAATTCTACACGCTCATTGCTGTACCTTTGGGGCACACCTTTATAAAATAGGTCGTTGGGATAGAAAGAAGCCATGTTGCAGCCAAAACAAAAATAGCTGTCCCCGATTTACCAGCCCCCCCCCCCCCCATTCCTACCTAGAAATAATTACCCAACTTAAACAGTTGGGTTTTTTTGATAGAAATTAGTTATAATCAAAGCAGGAAAAGTCTGCCTAACCAGAAAAAACTTAAAATGTACATTTCTCATGTTTAAAACAACTACTGTTATGAAATAGACAGGAACTAATTTTGCTGGTTCAATAGTTCTGGGACAGGTGGAAGACCAGTAAAGTGTGGTCTCCACTGGCTGCGGTAAGCTCTGCGGTAAGCCTTGCGATGGTTTGTGCTGGTTCTGTAGGTGGAGAGGAATGATGAGGTTCTACTTACATGGTTACTTACATGGACCATGTAGGCAGGACCTCGCCACTCCTCACCAACACAGCACCATCGCAGAGCTTACCGCAGAGCTTACCGCAGAGCTTACCGCAGAGCTTACCGCAGCCAGTGGAGACCACCCTTAAAGGTCAAGTGTGGTCAGTATGAGGAGACCCACTGACCGGTGACACCAAGCATGAAACCCAAAATGAATTTTTTTTAAGAAAATGAGTCACAAGTGACAAAAAATGGAGTTTGACATATCATCATATTCATAACGATGAGATCAAGCCGATTCCAATCATGGTAAACAGTAGAACATCTAATAACTATTTCTAGATTTTATGGTTAATATTTTTATTTTTGAAAAAAAAGTTTGCAATACCTGGGTGGGCAATTACAAGCAAATAAGCTAAATGTACCGTACTCTATAGGATGACCTTAGAAATGCATGGATATATTTAATACACTGTCTCGAAATGTGGTAAATTTATTTATGCTACTAGCAGGTCAAGGAACCCAACGATGAAAACATTCCAATCAAGGGATCTTGTGAATAAATCAATTTGGAAAATATAAGTTTTGCGACTTGTGACATGCTAGTTAGTAGATAGCAATTCGCGTAAATCCCAAAAAAGAACGAAGGGGAATCTAGACAAGAAACTGTATTGAGTATCCCTCCCACTCCCACGCCTAGCTCCAGGTAATTCAGCCCTTTTATTTATATTCAAATCCCAGCTTTTATTCACAGGAAATAAACTAATGCCAATGAGAGGCAGTGTAATAATGGCATCACATGTGTTTATTAGAGTCAGTAAAAGAGCTGTATTGGCCATAAGAGTGGTATGAGCATGTGTAGGTTATCACCTATAACACTACTGCAGGCAGGGACGGGCAGGCTTAACAAGGCAGATTAGCATACACAGTGGATGTGTTTATTGCCGCTGTGTGGCACTGTATAGTGCAGACCCATACATGAATGTAGTCAGCCATTCAACCATAAACATGAGAGGAATGTATTATCTTTTGTTTATACCTAATATCCACCAACACATCGCTATTTTACAGATTACTGCTCTGTGCAGGCGTCCAAATTGTGACCCCCATTGAAAAGTGACTCGCATAAAAAAGTGACCCTCATCGAAAAGTGACCCCATCGAAAAAGTGACCCCCACCAGAAGGGGACCCCCATCGAAAGTGACCCCCATTGAAAAGTGACCCCCATCGAAAAAAGTGACCCTCATCGAAAAGTGACCCCCATCAAAAAGTGACCCCCTCAAAAAGTGACCTCCATCAAAATGGGACCCCCATCAAAATGCCCAGGTGTTGATTTTCGGCACTCAAAACATGACCAATGCCCTAGATCTATAATCAATTGACATAGGAGGGAGAAGGAGGGAGAAGGAGGGAGAAGGAGGGAGAAGGAAGGAGAAGGAGGGAGAAGGAGGAAGAAGGAGGGAGAAGAAAGGAGAAGGAGGGAGAAGGAGTGAGAAGGAAGGAGAAGGAGGGAGAAGGAGGAAGAAGGAGGGAGAAGGAGGGAGAAGGAGGGAGATGGGGGAGAAGAAAGGAGAAGGAGGGAGAAGGAGGGAGAAGGAAGGAAAAGGAAGGAGAAGGAAGAAAAGGAAGGAGAAGGAAGGAGAAGGAAAGAGAAGGAGGGAGAAGGAGGGAGAAGTCAGGAATGTTCAGAGCTTGGTATCTTTTGTAGGTACAATAATACAGAACTTGAACCATCACTGCAATTGTCAAATAATCTACTAGATAGGTTTCTCCCAGATAGATTTAATATTGCTGTCACTGAACAAGTATGTGTAGTGAGGTGTTAGCCACGGAATTAGCGCAGCACTATATTGGACCTATATGTGATCCGTTTTAGGAAAATGAGTCATAAGTAGCAAAATATGGATTTTGAGATATCACCATATTTGAAAAGAGGGGATCGAGCTGATTCCAATGATAGTAAACACTAGGACATCTAGTATTTCTATATTTTAAGTTTGATATTTTTATTTTTGAAAAAAAAAGTTTGCAATGTTTCTTCACGGGTAATTACAAGTAAAGTAACTAAATATGCTCCATACAAAGGCCTACAAAACGCAAGGATATATTTAATGCAATGTCCCGAAATTCGTTATATGGTTTCATATGACTATAAATGCGAAACCCTCCAAAAATCAGAACATTTCAATAATGAGATTATGTGAATAAAACACTTTGGAAAATATCAATTTTGCGACTTATGACTCATTTTCCTGGAACACATCACATATCACCTGCGATGTTGATATATTAGCAGCTTTAGCTCCATATCTGCAAACAAATCAATGCTCAATATTGGGCAAGAAGGACGTTTTTAAATGGGTCACTGGGTCACTTTTTAATAGGGTGGCATTTTTTCAATGGCTGAAAATCAACCCCAGATCAGTTTTGCAAAATCGTATGGGAATCGGCTTAGTGGACTAGGCCCTTTATGCAGAAGGTCGCTCCCTTTTCATGCACACTGAAATGAATTGTAAACTATGCAGAAATATAGATTTATTAGTATTATAATATCATTTTAACTACAAATTTGTAGTAACGATTATGCACGACCCCCATTGTATTACGTTTTGTAACTAAGAATAAGGATGAGGTACATGTTGTATAAGGCCAAACAAATAACAATGATCAATCATCGTTTTACATCACTTTGAAGCACAATTAAATTAGATTAATTAATTACATCAATTCAACAACAAACCCTCATTCTCCCTGCATTGCCTCCACATCTGTATCTGATGCATACAGAAGGCGATGGAGTAATAACAAGAAAGCAATTAATTAAAATCGAGCTGTGAAGTTTTTAGTTATATTAGCAAGTCAATCAGAGGACAGCATATGGCGGCGGGGGGAATATTAATGGCTGGAGCATGAGTCATGACCGAGACTAAAAGTAGGAAACTAATATGGTAGGCCTGTAGTTAAAGGATCTCTAGAAGGGTAGAAGGGAAGGGGAAGAGGAAGAGAAGGAGGGAGAAGGAAGGAGAAGGAGGGAGAAGGAGGAAGGAGAAGAAAGGAGGGAGAAGGAAGGAGGGAGAAGGAAGGAGAAGGAGGGAGAAGGAGGAAGGAAGGAGAGAGAAGGAAGGAGAAGGAGAGAGAAGGAGGGAGAAGGAGGGAGAAAGAGGGAAAAGGAGGGAAAAGGAGGGAAAAGGAGGGAAAAGGAAGGAGAAGGAAGGAGAAGGAAGGAGAAGAGGGAGAAGGAGGGAGAAGGAGGGAGATGGGGGAGAAGGAAGGAGAAGGAGGGAGAAGGAGGGAGAAGGAAGGAGAAGGAAGGGGAAGAGGGAGAGAAGGAGGGTGAAGGAAGGAGAAGGAGGAAGGAGAAGGAGGGAGAAGGAGGAAGGAGAAGAAAGGAGGGAGAAGGAAGGAGAAGGAGGGAGAAGGAGGAAGGAGAAGAAAGGAGGGAGAAGGAAGGAGGGAGAAGTAAGGAGAAGGAGGGAGAAGGAGGAAGGAAGGAGAGAGAAGGAAGGAGAAGGAGGGAGAAGGAGGGAGAAGAGGGAGAAGGATGGAGAAGGATGGAGAAGGAGGGAGATGGGGGAGGAGGAAAGAGAAGGAGGGAGAAGGAGGAAGGAGGAAGGAGAAGGACGGAGAAGGTAGGAGAAGGAGGTAGAAGGAGGAAGGAGGGATAAGGAAGGGGAAGGAAGGAGAAGGAGGGAGAAGGAGGGAGAAGGAGGGGGAAGGAAGGAGAAGGTAGGAGAAGGAGGGAGAAGAAGGAAGGAGGGATAAGGAAGGGGAAGGAAGGAGAAGGAGGGAGAAGGAGTGACAAGGAAGGAGAAGGAGGAAGGAGGGAGAAGGAGGAAGAAGGAGGCAGAAGGAGGCAGAAGGGAGAGAGGTGGAAAGGTACAGGGCGTGGGAAAATAAAGAAGGGAAAGGATGGGAGAGGTGGGGGGGGGGGGGGGGCAGACCAAGAAAGAGGGATGGACAGGTAGAGATAGAGGGAGAGAAAGACCACCCTCTCACCTTAGAACTATCCCCCTCTCCATTTCTCGCTCTCTCTCTCTCTATCCCTCTTTCCTCTCTCCTCTCTTCTCCCTCTCTCACTATCATTCCATATTTTTATTCCCCTGGCTCTCCCAGTACCACCTTTTCCATCTCCCTCCTTCACCCCCTCCCCAGCCCCTTCTCCGTCCCCCCCCCCCCCTCCCCTCCTCCCGTCCCTTGTCCCCACTAACCACGCCCCAGCATAAGATGAGAAATGAGCGCGGCTATAACTCATAAGAGGCAATTTTCATTTAATATCGCTCTTGATTGTCGGAGGAAGAAAAAGAGTATTAATTATGGCAATCACACATTCACTTAATTCTGTATTAGCGATAATGGGGGAAGACATGTTTCAGTGTCGCAACAGTCTATTAACAAAATGGCCACCTGATGGCAACATGTGTCCCCACTGGCGTAAAATATTGCCTTGAATTCCAGTTTAAAATGTTTTATTCGAGAAATTTGAACATTGGGATCCCATTGTTTAGATGTTGAGGTATTTCTTGTGCTTATATATATTAACAAAATGGTTACCTTGTCGCAATAATATGTGTCTCAACGTTTGTTTATGAATAAGACCGTGTATTCTGGTTCTAAGTGTTGGTTTTGTCCGAACTTATGGGTCAGATTTTCAGAAAATGTACAATTGGCCTTCACCAATCGTCGCAAATAACCCGAATTTCAGACGAAAATTTAGTTCAAAATATAGTTCTACCTAACCAAACATATTGCTAGAATCAATGCAATGCTAAATATACTCGAATTTACCTAGTATTGAACAAATTGCAGCCTAATTTAGCAGAACTTACTAAAAGTGTAGAACTGCCAATTGTACATTTTCTGAAAATTTGACCCATATACAACATTTGGATCATTTTGGCTGTTTTTGTTTCGTGTTTATGAATTTCACTTGAACACTTTCGTTTGATTAATAAAACAAACAAAAAACACATTAATTTTGATTAATAAAATGGCTGTCTGAGGGTTACATGTAACAAAACTTGTATAGACCTTGCCTTGACTTCTGGCAGAAAATGTTGGTTTTATATGAAACAAATTGAATCCCATCAACTGTGATTGTCCAGTGCTACGTTCTCTCATCAGCCTTATAGGGGACTTGCATGTGCCACTGCGCATGTCTATTACAGTGCATGCTGGGATGGATTCAGTCCAAATCTGACATCCACATATTTAGTCACATTTCTATCGAAAAATGAAAGGATATATTCACCAAAATCATAGCTTTTATATAATATGATTTATAACAACGAAATGCATGATGGGAAAGATGAAGGCTTGTGTTATGAAAACATGTATAACACATGGATATTGATAATAGAGCATTGATAAATATCCTATGCTATACATGACATGTTTTTCTATAGATTTTACACAGTAACATTAGTCCCATAATTCCATACGAATCGAGATTCAAAATGGCGGCTATGCAAATCCCCTATCACCAAAATGGCTGCCTAATAGAACCTGTGCCGCACCTCCTATAAATTATAGGTTTTTATGTACCTAATGCAGACTAATTATAGTTCGTACTGGTAGAGACTGCGCTATTTATAGAATTAGAAGGAGTTCCCTGTATCTCCAACCCTGGATGTGTGATGGGGGCAGGGGGAGTAAAAAAGTATTCAATTAAATTCAACAATTTTCGTATTTAGTATCAACATATTTAGTATCAACAAAAATTAACCCAAAATAAACATGGACGATGTCCACAGAAAACACATACACAAGGAAACCCCATACCATGGGCCCCACCTTGATATAGTATAGGTAGTGCATCCCATTGCAGTAGAATAGGTAACTAGTCTATTTAGCGCGTCGCTATCTCATAAACTGTAAAATTAAAACTCTAGTCTAAGGGACCCTCTGGAAGAGCTATGGCTGCCATAGAAGAGGGCAAACCCATTTCCGGTCCAATTTATCTCATGTACTGTTTTCTGGAAATAAACAATATACAATACAATACAACAATTTTCGCGTGCCTCCTTAATACCACAAATTCTGTGAAATAATTTCTGGCACCGTGAAACTTTTTCTCTCCGCGAAACTGGGTTTTCATGGGTTTCACATGTATACCAGTTCTATACCATAGAGGCACTTAACTGCGAATTTCTTTCTCCGCGAAACTGTTTTGAAATGAAATGCCCTACCTCGAAATATTAGCCGTGAACATTTTTAGCTGCACGGTGTTATTTAGTTGCAACTAATAGCATTGTAGAAAAAGGAAACACCTGAATTATTATCATTTTTTTCTATTTCATTTACAGGCCAAGTCATCTTCCCATCGTCCAGTATGTCCCTATACTACTAAACTAAAATCAAAGTAAAGTAAATTAATTATGAAAAGACCATCTACATTCGTAGCAGTGATTTATGAAGCACTAATATATTTCTCATATCTCTGAGATATGTGTGTTTGCTAAGTGACTATCTCTATGTTCAGCAGAGTATGGCCAAACAAGGAGGTAATGGGCGAAAATATTAAAGCTGCATTCTCAGCTAACATCGGTCAAAATCTAAAAATATTCTATATTTTGGTCTGTTCTTTTCCAAACTATCTAAAGGTCCAAAATGTTGGAGAGTTCTGTCTGGTTGATTGTTCATAAATGTCCTCATTTATCTTCTGGAAACCCGAAACTGAAATCATGTCCTGCAATGGCTTCACTTATTATCGCCCACTGGTGGCCATGTTTTCTTGGCTGATTCTAATTCCAATTCTTGTATAAACAGCAGCGGAATGTTAATGAATTCAGGATATGAGTAAATTTGGTAGGTTTGACTTGTAATAATAGAGAATGCACTTTTTACAATAATGCTACCTCGGGGAACCTGTGTATCAACAGTTGTTAGATCCTGGCTGGAGTTCTGGTTTCATCCCTTTATTATTTTCATATTTGAGATGTGTTTTAGGAAAATGAGTCATAAGTTGCAAAAAATAGATTTTGAGATACCATTATATTTGAAAAGATGAGATCAAGCCGATTCCAATGATAGTAAACAGTCTAATAATCTAATAAGTATTTCAAGATTTTAAGTTTGATATTTTCGTTTTTGAAAAAAAAAGTTTGCAATATTTCTTGGGGTCAATAAACAGTAAAGTAACTAAATGTAGTCCTTATGAGGACCCTTAAAACGAAAGGATATATTACATAGATTGTCCTGAAATTTGATACATCGATTGAAATACCTATAAGTGATAAACCCTCCAAAAATTAGAACATTCCAAAAATGTGATCTTGTAAAAAAAACACTTTGAAAATATCAATTTTGCGACTTATGACTCATTTTCCTGAAACACCTCACATTTTTGTTGTTGTTTAGATGTTTTTAGATGAATGTTTAGTCAGTTGGAAACTTGATTTGAAGATTATGATGTAATTGTTAAGAACTCTCCTGCTTTAACATTTTATAGTAGAGACTTTTGTTCCTTTAGTTCCTATTAGTTTACCGTTTATAATTTTCATAATCAGGAATTGTGGAGAAATAAGCGATTTTAAATAGTCATTTAGATATAGCCCCTCAAACAGACTCCCAAGATGAAAATAATTTTGAAACTGTATATTGATATTTTAATTGTTAAGAACATTTAATAAAAGATGTTCTTGGGTCTCCACTGAAACTGGACAATTGCTATTCTCAATTTTGTCTTCCTTGTTTAACAATTTTTAGTTCCTTTGTTGATATTGGAATTGCTGTCTAAACTTACAAGACCCAATTCAAAAATTCAAAAATGGCTACTAGTGAAAATTCTGTATAGACGCTGTTGATGCATTTCCATGAGATTTAATCAATTAGACTTGCAAGACTGAACTTAATTCCCTTAGATATAATACCTCACAATAGGGGAGTTGTATGTACCACTGTTTATATCTATTACAGTGCATGCTGGGATAGATTGAGTTCACAATAAGGGAGTTGCATGTGCCACTGTGCATGTTTGTTACTATGAACGCTGGGATAGATTGAGTTCACAATAGGGGAGTTGCATGTACCACTGCACATGTCTGTTACAGTGAAGGCTGGGATAGATTGAGTTCACAATAGGGGACTTGCATGTGCCACTGTGCATATCTATTACAATGCATGCTGGGATAGATTGAGTTCACAATAAGGGAGTTGCATGTGCCACTGTGCATGTATGTTACAATGCATGCTGGGATAGATTGAGTTCACAATAAGGGACTTGCATGTGCCACTGCGCATGTTTGTTACTATGAACGCTGGGATAGATTCAGTTCACAATAGGGGAGTTGTATGTGCCACTGTTTATATCTGTTACAGTGCATGCTGGGATAGATTCAGTTCACAATCGGGGAGTTGTATGTGCCACTGCATATGTCTGTTGCAAAGCATGCAATAGGGGAAATGCATACATGGATTCAGACATACAAGTATGACATGCAACTCCCATAATTGTTTATAAACTAAGATTGAGGGTGGCAGACGGACAAGTCCCCTATAGTCACAATATGATATATGTTTTGTCCATATTTATGAGGAGGATGTATTGACTACTAGACGACAGCAGGAAGGTAGCACTCTCTGGAGAACTCAGTTGTATCTATTTATTTATACTTAATACATTTAACATTTCTTGGTGCAATCAAGCAAGGCAGGAAACTATATTTCTTGACTATAATGACTTTTATGTAACATTTTAATCATTATTTAATCAGCTGAATAAAACAATTAAAGTAAAATAATTCTTCAAGGGCAATTTTTGCCTATCAGTATGGTAAGAAATATCAAATAATAGATAAAATAATAATTTAATAGCATAATGAAAATAAAATTAAGTCAAAATGTAATAATGATTTGGAAACAAAAGTCTGGAGTGCGATCCTCTAGCTCTTCCTTCGCCTCCACCAGCTTTTGGGTGGAGAGTAGATTAAGCTGGACTGACTATTGAATTATCGCTTGCCTGATGAGTGAGATTGAAATCCAAGGCCTTAAACAAGTCAGCGTTCGGCCTTAAAAGCGTTAACAATCTCATTCATTTGCAGGCAGTTGCCAGCCAAGCTGAGCTCTCCTAGTGAGACTGGAGGGAACTGTAATAGAGCAGTTGTAATAAGGGAGTTGTAGTAGGCACCTGTAATAGGGCAGATGTAATAGGGCAGATATAATAGGGCAGTTGTAGTAGGGCAGTTGTAGTAGGGCACTTGTAATAGGGCAGATGTAGTAGGGCACTTGTAATAGGGCAGATGTAGTAGGGCAGATGTAATAGGGCAGATGTAGTAGGGCAGATGTAATAGGGCAGATGTAATAGGGCAGATGTAGTAGGGCAGATGTAATAGGGCAGATGTAATAGGGCAGATGTAATAGGGCAGATGTAGTAGGGCAGATGTAATAGGGCAGATGTAGTAGGGCAGATGTAGTAGGGCAGATGTAATAGGGCAGATGTAATAGGGCAGATGTAGTAGGGCAGATGTAGTAGGGCAGTTGTAGTAGGGCACTTGTAATAGGGCAGATGTAGTAGGGCAGATGTAATAGGGCAGATGTAATAGGGCAGATGTAGTAGGGCAGATGTAATAGGGCAGATGTAATAGGGCAGATGTAATAGGGCAGATGTAATAGGGCAGATGTAATAGGGCAGATGTAATAGGGCAGATGTAGTAGGGCAGATGTAATAGGGCAGATGTAATAGGGCAGATGTAATAGGGCAGATGTAATAGGGCAGATGTAATAGGGCAGATGTAATAGGGCAGATGTAGTAGGGCAGATGTAATAGGGCAGATGTAGTAGGGCAGATGTAGTAGGGCACTTGTAATAGGGCAGATGTAGTAGGGCAGATGTAGTAGGGCACTTGTAATAGGGCAGATGTAGTAGGGCAGATGTAGTAGGGCACTTGTAATAGGGCAGATGTAGTAGGGCAGATGTAGTAGGGCACTTGTAATAGGGCAGATGTAGTAGGGCAGATGTAGTAGGGCACTTGTAATAGGGCAGATGTAGTAGGACAGATGTAATAGGGCAGATGTAATAGGGCAGATGTAGTAGGGCAGATGTAGTAGGGCAGATGTAGTAGGGCAGATGTAATAGGGCAGATGTAATAGGGCAGATGTAATAGGGCAGATGTAATAGGGCAGATGTAATAGGGCAGATGTAATAGGGCACTTATAATAGGGCAGATGTAATAGGGCAGATGTAGTAGGGCAGATGTAATAGGGCAGATGTAGTAGGGCAGATGTAATAGGGCAGATGTAGTAGGGCAGATGTAATAGGGCAGATGTAGTAGGGCAGATGTAATAGGGCAGATGTAATAGGGCAGATGTAATAGGGCAGATGTAATAGGGCAGATGTAGTAGGGCAGATGTAGTAGGGCAGATGTAATAGGGCAGATGTAATAGGGCAGATGTAATAAGGCAGATGTAATAGGGCAGATGTAATAGGGCAGATGTAGTAGGGCAGATGTAATAGGGCAGATGTAATAGGGCAGATGTAGTAGGGCAGATGTAATAGGGCAGATGTAGTAGGGCAGATGTAATAGGGCAGATGTAGTAGGGCAGATGTAATAGGGCAGATGTAGTAGGGCAGATGTAATAGGGCAGATGTAGTAGGGCAGATGTAATAGGGCAGATGTAATAGGGCAGATGTAGTAGGGCACTTGTAGTAGGGCAGATGTAGTAGGGCAGATGTAATAGGGCAGATGTAGTAGGGCAGATGTAATAGGGCAGATGTAATAGGGCAGATGTAATAGGGCAGATGTAATAGGGCAGATGTAGTAGGGCAGATGTAGTAGGGCAGATGTAGTAGGGCAGATGTAGTAGGGCAGATGTAGTAGGGCAGATGTAATAGGGCAGATGTAATAGGGCAGATGTAGTAGGGCAGATGTAGTAGGGCAGATGTAATAGGGCAGATGTAATAGGGCAGATGTAGTAGGGCAGATGTAGTAGGGCACTTGTAGTAGGGCAGATGTAGTAGGCAGATGTAATAGGGCAGATGTAATAGGGCAGATGTAGTAGGGCAGATGTAGTAGGGCAGATGTAATAGGGCAGATGTAATAGGGCAGATGTAGTAGGGCAGATGTAATAGGGCAGATGTAATAGGGCAGATGTAGTAGGGCAGATGTAGTAGGGCAGATGTAATAGGGCAGATGTAATAGGGCAGATGTAGTAGGGCAGATGTAGTAGGGCAGATGTAATAGGGCAGATGTAATAGGGCAGATGTAGTAGGGCAGATGTAGTAGGGCACTTGTAGTAGGGCAGATGTAGTAGGCAGATGTAATAGGGCAGATGTAATAGGGCAGATGTAATAGGGCAGATGTAATAGGGCAGATGTAATAGGGCAGATGTAATAGGGCAGATGTAATAGGGCAGATGTAGTAGGGCACTTGTAATAGGGCAGATGTAGTAGGGCAGATGTAATAGGGCAGATGTAGTAGGGCAGATGTAATAGGGCAGATGTAATAGGGCAGATGTAATAGGGCAGATGTAATAGGGCAGATGTAGTAGGGCAGATGTAGTAGGGCAGATGTAATAGGGCAGATGTAATAGGGCAGATGTAGTAGGGCAGATGTAGTAGGACAGATGTAATAGGGCAGATGTAGTAGGGCAGATGTAGTAGGGCAGATGTAATAGGGCAGATGTAGTAGGGCAGATGTAATAGGGCAGATGTAGTAGGGCAGATGTAATAGGGCAGATGTAGTAGGACAGATGTAATAGGGCAGATGTAGTAGGGCAGATGTAATAGGGCAGATGTAGTAGGGCAGATGTAATAGGGCAGATGTAGTAGGGCAGATGTAATAGGGCAGATGTAGTAGGGCAGATGTAGTAGGGCAGATGTAGTAGGGCAGATGTAGTAGGGCAGATGTAGTAGGGCAGATGTAATAGGGCAGATGTAATAGGGCAGATGTAGTAGGGCAGATGTAATAAGGCAGATGTAATAGGGCAGATGTAGTAGGGCAGATGTAATAGGGCAGATGTAATAGGGCAGATGTAATAGGGCAGATGTAATAGGGCAGATGTAATAGGGCAGATGTAATAGGGCAGATGTAATAGGGCAGATGTAATAGGGCAGATGTAATAGGGCAGATGTAGTAGGGCAGATGTAGTAGGGCAGATGTAGTAGGGCAGATGTAGTAGGGCAGATGTAATAGGGCAGATGTAATAGGGCAGATGTAATAGGGCACTTGTAATTCAATTTGGAATCTTCTAATAAGTTCACGATAGCAATCAATCAAAACAAACTAATTAGTTCACTGACCTAATTCTCACTCCACTCCTCTATTATATTTCACTGAATTGTAAGTTCAGATAACAAGTGTGTCTGATACACTATTTCAAAACAGCAATAGTTTGTTTTCCATTTTTATAGCACAACTACAAAGTTTAAGTGGTGACATTACCTTGTGCTATTGTTCCCAGACATTGTTTGACATTTTCCTAAACAAAACGCATCGTGCAGATCAGTTGCGGAGTTGGATAAGTTAAGGGTGGTCTCCATTGGCTGCAGTAAGCTCTGCGGTAAGCCTTGTGATGGTTTGTACTGGTTCTGTAGGTGGAGAGGAATGACAAGATCCTTGGCTACATGGTCAGTGAACGATGTAGGCAGGACCTCGCCACTCCTCAATAACACAGCACCATTGCAAGGCTTACCGCAGAGCTTACCGCAGAGCTTACCGCATCCAGTGGAGACCACCCCTTTATCATATAAAATTCTAAAATCCATTCCCTGCGACCTATGACTCATTTTTCTGTGTAATTCGGTACATGTTTTCATTCTACTAGCAGCAGCGGTAAACACTCCAAAAATAATACATTCTGACAATAATAATTATGATAATGAGAATAATAATAACCAATTCTTTATTTCCAAAAAGAGTGTACATGGACAATAGGTTATGAGCTTATCCGGAGATCTCTTCCAGCCCATGCCTTCTTCATTAACTTTAGACTTGGCTGTTTGTTCCCTACAAATACATCAAGCATTAATTTCTAATATAACAAAATATCATTTTTTCATTTCTCTATGTGTCAGTCTTGGTAAGACGGACGTTGAGTAATACTTCTATATAATTATGGGTCAGAATTTCAGAAAATGTACAATTCAACTTCGCCAATCATCTCAAATAACCCACATTTCAGTCGAAAATAAAGTTCAAAATACAGTTCAACCTAACCAAACAGATTGCTAGCGTCAATGCAATGCCGAATATACTTGAAGTTACCTAGTATTGACCAAATTGAAGGCTATTTTAGCAGAATTTACTAAATGTGTACAGCTGACAATTGTACATTTTCTGAAAATCTGATCCATATGCAAGCTTAATTATATCTAAGTTGAAAGCAGAGTCTACAACTCTTTAGGTGACATAGCAAGTGAGACTAGTGAAACATGACAAAAGAAACTACAACTAACAAAGCATGACTAATAAAAGATTCCTGTGCAAAAACATTTGAAATCTATCACTTTCTGTAAGTTGTACCTCGTTTTGCTTTGACACCTCACATATGGTACATAGATAGAACCTGATGAGAATGTGGTACAAGGGACACTTTGGGGGTTTTTTTCGTGGCCCACGAGCCGATAGGCGAGTGGGTTATGGGAAAAAAACACATCGAGGACAGTGTAATAGTGTCCCGAGTACCACATTGGAATGTAGGTTCTATATAAAATTTACTCCCATGTTCCTATGCTTACCTTATATGGCTATGTTTACTGGGTACAGAAAGTCATACCACACGCGTGGAACTGGTGCAAATTACCACACTACTCCCGCCCATACAAATGGTCCTGGGTAAGACCTTAAAGTGCCTTGTCTTGGGTAAGACCTTAAAGTGCCTTTCTCTCTCTTTTCTCTGTCTCTCTCTCCCTTCTTCTCTATCTCTATTTCCTGGGTATGATCATAAACTGCCTCCCTCTCAGCTCTCCCGCCCTTGATATAACACTTCAAAGTGTTGATAAGGGCGTAAAGCAACCAATCTCACTCACTCACTCCGCCCATACAAATAGCATGTGGTACATACATCAACATGGAGTAAAATATTCGTGTATGTTTATGAAGCAGGCCCAGGCATTACTTGTGGTGCAAGGCCGTTTTAATGAACGGAACATGGGCGGCGTGACAAGAGCACGTCGTGTAATCACCCACACCCACTCCTCAAACAAGACCAGTAATTAAAACAAAACATTTCCCTCCCCTCTCCACCTCCCTGCAATGATCAGCTTTGTAAGTAAACTCTACCTACAGGTCTCCCTTATTCCCGCTGTCTGCGCTTTGTCATATGGGTCAGATTCTCAGAAAATGTACAATTCAACTTGGCCAATCTTCTCAAATAACCCAACTTTCAGACTAAAATAAAGTTCAAAATACAGTTCAACCTAGCCAAACAGATTGCTAGAGTCAAAGCAACGCCAAATATATTAGAATTTACCTAGTATTGACCAAATTGCAGCCTTATTTAGCAGAATTTACTTAATGTGACCAGCCAAGCAGAAAATTTTCGAATTTGGGTTTAATATAGATTCTGAATCTGCATGTCCTCCTGAGTCAATAACCGAAAAAGATAGTTGAAAATTCCCAGAATTTGCCGAGATATGGGCTTTTTTGTGGAGTTATGTCAGTGTTCAGTAGATGATCTCAAATAGGTTGGGGGAGTGACTCATTTTCCTGTGACACATCATATGTACAAAAAATAAATATTTAAAAAATAATGACATGGATATACAGAAGGGGAAATGATCATTATAAAAGTGAAAGAAGTTTGTTGGTACTCCAAAAATTAGTGAGGTTACAGACTTTCAAAGTTACCTGCCTCTCAGAATTACTAATATAAACATTTGTGACAGTGACGTCATGAATATGATGTGACTCCTAGCGGGAATACCAGGAACTATAACTCCCACGGGAAGGTCCCTTTCTGCTTGGCGGGTCACAAATGTGTAGAGCTGCCAATTGTACATTTTCTGAAAATCTGACCCATACGTGATGTGCTGTGCCTTTCACAAATACAGATTTTACTACACTACTTACATCTCCGTATAGACGCTTATGTCTTAACGTATATAGCATGTGATGTGTTTTAGGAAAATGAGGCACAAATTGCAAAATTGATGTTTTTCAAAGTGTTGTATTCACTAGATATCTTTGTCAAAATGTTTTCATTTTTGGGGTGCTTAATGCTGTAAGTAATATGAATACATGTACCAAGTCTCAAGACAGTGTATTAAATATATTCATGCATATCTATGGTCATCGTATAGAGTATTTTTAGCGACTTTACTAGTCAAAGTTCCCCCAGAATTAATTGAAATCTTTTTTTATAAATACTTATAAATACTGTTTGCTATCATTGGGATCGGCTTGATCTCATCTTTTCAAATAAGATGATATCTCAAAATCCATTTTTCTCGAATTGTGACTCACTTTCTGAGTTTCAAGTTTTCAAGTTTTTATTGGCCACATATTTATATCCAATTACAAAAAAACACGATAGACATTTTGTGTGCGTAACCAAATCAAATATTACTCACTTATATGATGTTTTCTTTCTACCTTCACCATATTAATGTACAAAGTTCCGTAATAGCTATACATCACGACGTTCAACATAGCTGTTATACTATATTGTTGGAGTGGGAATTAATGGTATTCGTTATTTGACCACTAGGAGGAAGAGGGGGAGATGATTGGTTACTGGGGGCCGATTCGTCCCAAAGTTGTTCTAAGTTAGGCTCAATTACATAGTCCATTCCAATGGTCAGCTATCAGGGGTAGTGCGGCAGCTTAGCACAGAAGAGGGACTTAGCGATATAAGTAACTTTAAGTAGGGAAGGTACTCGTGACCTTGGGGTTCAGACGGTTCGGCCCGTGCTCGATCTAGTCAGACATCAGAGAAGAGGAATATGGTTTTCAGCAAGGCTTTATTCTCCAGACACAGGCTCACATCATCATCCAAGGAATGGTCAACTGGGAGTGACAAACTCACATGGCCCACACTGGGCCTTATATACAACACAAGCAATGAAATAGACATAAAGTGAAAAAGGGTGTTGACAGGTTAAGTCGTCCCATACGTCCCACGGACGAGTTAGATACAGAGGTGTGGATAGATTTATGTATGGGGACGTGTGGACTGAGTGACCTCCAAGAACCCAGGTCGCAGGGGTCATTCCAACCAGAGAGACTCGTCCCCTCCTGCTACAATATATATAAATACCTTTAATACCAATACCGTCCATCTTACTGTTCAAAATAATCCAATCCACTACATGAAATTATCGATTGTTTGGAATTGTAACAAACACAACAATATTGATTTAGATCATCTCTACATTTCTCAATGTTACCCTATTAATATCGCAAAGAAAGAACCCTTTAAAATCAGCGATCGTGTATTTGGATTTCGTTAGTCAATCTCATCAACTTTACAAACCGGTGACCAGCGTTCCACATTGTGACCTTTAAATTACAAACTGAGGGAAGAAGACTCGTTAAACCTTACACTAGCACTAGATCAATATTGAAGCAAGGTGTATGGACCTGTCTCCAGAAAGTGTACAATCGGCAGCCCTACATTCCTTTTTGGAATATTTGTATCAGACACAACGCTGGGGTTGGTTTTTATTCCATAAATTGTTTAAAGATTATTTAAATATCGTTCTACCTGGTTACTATTGTAAAATGCCTAATGTGTGAGGCTCTTAACACTGTTTTTTTTGACAAATGTATTCAGGTAAACAGACAGTTACAATCTCCACAAAAATAATGAAATAATTGTGATTTTCATCATGTCCTGACCTATATTGACTTTTATACAATGCACGGGAGTTTCTTACTAATCCAGTCGATTTTGATTTAAATATTTAACCTTGAGAAGTTTATGGAACAGTATAATATAATTTTTAGAAAAATAATGAGAGATGGGGTGATGATTATATTACTGTCTAATAGTACATAATATATTGTCTATTAAAGCGAGTGTCCTTGATATATCATGGATCCTGTGATGCAGGAGAGTCATTTCTATTTACAATCATAATCATTCGATATTGGGATTTTATACAATAGGTGTCCAGTATTTATACATTAGTTCAATGTTACGAAAACAGTAAGGAGAAGCCCAGAATATCTACTGTTCTTATCCATATTGATTCGTTTTTTTATATATATATATAGAGAGAGAGAGAAATCTGAGATGTGTCAGGACATATTGTTAACCTTTTGTAAGTTCACCAGCACAATCTGAGAATAGTGTAACTGTTACGTAATGTTTAATTGCTAAATAAAAAATCTTAAATACAAAAATACACATTAAAGACATTCTACCCAATGTGATGTATCACAGGTAATGAGTCACAAGTCGCCAAATAAATGGATTTTGAGATAATTATCATCTTAGGCCAAAAAAAAATAGGTGTGTTTCCGATTTACCCCCCCCCCCCCCCTACCTAGAAAAACCTTACCCTACCTAAAAAAAAATTTACCAAACCTGATTTTTTTCCTCCATCATATATCTTAGTTTTTTTGGATTTTTTTGACAAAAAAAGCTTATAAAAGCAGGAAAACGGGTTTTCCTAACCCTAAACGGTCAAAAAGCACATATTCCATGTTCAAAACAACTATTGTTATGAAAAAGTCATTTTTCTCAGTTCCTGGGAGGTGGTTTCCAAACATAAAAAAATAACAAAAAAAAAATTACCCCCCCTACCTAGTTTTCAGCCAGATAAATCGGAAACACACCTAAATTTTTTTTGGCCTTATTTGAAACGTTGAGATTAAGTTGGTTCCAATTAGGGTAAACATTAAGGGATCTAATAAATACTTCTATATTATTCTATGGATGAAAAAAGTTAGTATTATTTCTTGAACGTGAATTATTAGTAAATTAGTTAAATATAATGCTCAGGATAATCTCAAAAACGCATAGATACATTTAGCATAGTCCTGAAATATAGTACATGCATTGCTACTACTAAGATACTAAGAACACTAAACTGTCAAAGAATGAAAATATTAAAAAAAAAAAAAAAAAAAATGAAAATATTCCCAGAAGGAGTTCTTGTGATAAAGACATTTGAAAAATACCATTTTTGCGATTTGTGACTCATTCTTCTGTAACATATCACAAATGAAGTTCTACCAAGAATTATATCTTCTTTTATTTTATCATTTAAACACAATGGTAGGAAGTATATCCTACCAAAACAACTCACCATACTAGCCATACCAGAAAGTATTATATAATTACATAACCAGGATATACATCGGGTTTTAAACGAGAAGTTTGAATCACCAATTTATATTCTCAAGTATTCTTTATTATGCTGATCTTGCTGCACAGAGGAGTTCGATGTCTGGTGAAACAAAAATACAATTCCTGAATTAGCCAGGACTTCCAAAGAATGCCTATACTTGATTCATTAACTTAGTTACAACGATAACAATAACAATACGCTTTGCAAAATAAATTATAGTTAAACAGTGAGTTGAGTAATGGTATGTGATGAGATGAATATTACAATAACAGAGAATGAACAGTTGATTTATGAAATGGTTGGGAGATATATAAGCACTCTATCTTAGTGAGAATATCATCAGATAGCATTTAGTGCGAACAATAATTACATCATGAGTACAGTAATAAACCAGGACTAGAAGGTAAGAATGTATTGTAGGGCACTAAAACAAGTTACCCTGAACCAATCATATCAGTAGCTCCCAGCTGAGGGTGACCCTTCTCCTGAACATTCATTAGGAATTTATATTCTATTCTATTCTATTCTATTCTAAATACATATATTTATTTAGTACTGTACTGTTTATGTTAGGCTTATGTCCACATTATATACTTATTTTAATTTTACTCTGTAATCCTAAAGAAAATAAAAAATTGTTTTAAAGAATCTTTAGCATATTAAGTAGCTTCATAATCACTGACATTTTTTATTTTTTTTAAAGATTTTATTTAAACTTGGTTAGCGGCTCCCCTTTTCGGGGTTAGTTCTGCCGGGCCAAGCCATACAAAATGTTTAGATGTATATTTACAATAATATATACATGAGATTTCTATTTACATACAATTTGATTTATGCTTAGTGTCTAGTTAGCGGAAGTTTGGATCTAAATAAATAATAATGGGTTATAATTTGAGTTTGACTTCACTGTGCCACTCAGACTTATCGTGGAGTGTTAGTGTCGTCTATGAGATAAAAGCAAAAAAGATAAGAAAGAATTAAAAGTAAATGTATAGTATGTACAAGGATAAGATATCCGATGATAGCAGTGTTAGTGCTTGGTTTAAATAGTGGAAAATAATAATATATTTCTACACTTGCCACTCAGACCTTTCGGTGGAGTGATTGTGTAATTGTTTATTATAGCTAAATTTTATGACGTATCAGCGTGTTTTATAGAGTATGTGATATACATATATACTTACATGATATATAAGTCTACCTACTCTATACGCAATAACTGTTAGCGGTATAAATCTCTACATCGCTGTTAAGAATGCAGATAATTTGGTATATTAATTTTACGTTTGTCCATTGTTCCATACTGGAATACCTGGAAGTTACTTTTCAGATGTACATGCCTAGCTTTTGTACAATACTTTTAGCTAAAAATAAATAAAGCTGAATTTAATTGAGTACATTCAATATAATGAGCTCTTATATAGCATTTTCAATGTAAAAATAATGTTGTTTATTCAATAATGTTGATGAAAGAATGTTGAAACCTTTTAAAGTTGTTCTGTAGTGAAGGTGTATTCGGGTCAGATTTTCAGAAAATGTACAATTGGCAGCTGTACATATTTAGTAATTTCTGCTAAAAAATGATACATTTTGGGTATATCTGAGTATATTTGGTATCGCATTGATTTAAAGTATCAGTTCTGTTATGTTAAACTGCATTTTGAAGCTAATTTCTGTCTAAAATGTGGGTTAATTGAGAGGATTGGTGAAGGCGAATTGTACATTTTCTGAAAATCTGACCCATTCATTTCCCTTCTCTACGCCTCCCTTCTACACGGGCCATGAAGCAGTCAGAGCTAGCGAGATGTTTTCCTCGTCTGTGTCTGCTCTAAACTGGTTTTAAACAAGAAAAACAGCTGTAGATTATGGGAACCAAAACATCAAGCATTAATTTGCGTGCATCAGCATCAATTATGCGGTGTCCCCAAATGCCTTAGTGACTCCCTCCTTCCTCTCACTCCCTCCCACCTCCCACTCAGCAACTGTTTAAATCTATCCAACCACTTGGAAGTATATCCAACGTAAGATCTCAACGAATGGCCATATTCTAGGTACACAGTATTGACAATAATATTAATTAATACTATTATCGTCTCATGTTATGTTATGTTTAAATCTATCCAACCTGTTGGAAGTATATCCAAAGTAGAAAACATTGTCAAATGTCTTAAATATTACTTGTTAGTCTTAAGTCCATCTGACACCCTTCATTTACTCGATTATTATATAATTCTATTTTTAAAGCCTAGGTTAAATATTCAAAAAGGCTCCCAAAATTAAAGGTAACCGCCGGCAGAAATTGAATTAAATTTTCATATAGGCACGTAGACCCTTTTGTCGTTTCACATTGTATCTCGTATTAAGTTAGACAAATGAAAGATTTTCTTATCTTATCTTATCTTATCTTATCTTATCTTATCTTACTCCCACCCACTCCCACACTCTCACTCCCCCCTGCACCTTCTTATAGCTGCGCATGGGTGCTTGAGTAGTACCTAGAGATATGCGACTCTACTAATTATGAGTTAATTTGTGTTCTTGCAAATTTAGTCCTAATTTGGACATTCCACTATTGCACAACTATAACGAAGATTAATCTATTATATTAAAGGCAATTGCTGATTTCCTGTCACAGGTGGGATGGAGGGGGGATGAGAGAGAAAAGAGGGGGAGGAAAGTGGGAGAGTGTGGGAGGGGAGAGTGTGGGAAAGTGTGGGAGAGTGTGGGAGGGTGTGGGAGAGTGTGGGAGAGGTGAGTAAGTGAGTGAGATTGGTTGCTTTACGCCCTTATACGTAGTGTGGGAGAGGAAGGGTAGGGGGAAGAAGAGTGGGGGAAGGGGAGGCAGAGGAAAGAGAGAAGAAGAGGGAAGGGAGAGGGTGGGGGAATCGCAAGAGAGAGAGGGAGAGGGGAGATAGAGGGAAGGAAGAGGGGTTGGGGAGGGAGAAGAATAGATAGGGTAATAGGGAGAGAGGAGGGCGAGTTCCTACCCATTCTTGACCATAACTTCCATAGACAACCTACCTGTTTTTAACTGTCCGAAAGACGGGTACTTTGCTAGTAATAGATAGGCTTAATACTCCTGTATAGTGCTGGTCTGCCGAGTTGTGTGTATGGAGAGTAAAGCATGCTAGCTGACAAGGATCAAGGACCTGAGTTAGTGTTCAGTCACTACATTCAGTGACATAATATTATTATTTATTTTTTTTAAAGATTTTATTTATCCAGCATCTCAAGACATGGTTAACAGTAAAACAGTCGAGAACAGGTAACACAGGTTATTATGATCCCCCCTCCCCTCCTAGGCCATATAGTTTTTTTTATTTATTTATTTATTTATTTTATTATTATTATTTTTAATAAATTTTATTGCGAAAACATTTTCAGGCAAGCCTAATAAGCTCATGAGCTGATAATCTCATATAGCGTATTATGATTTCTCCCCCTCCCCTTTTTACGCCATATAGTGACATATGATCACCCTCACCCTCCTAAGTCATATATATATGATCCCCCCCCCCTCCTCGTAAACCATATTTCCCAGTTCAAAGTGGTTTCCAATTTTGTAATGGGTGGCTCCCCCTTTGCCTCGGCTATTCCCTCTTTACTAAACGATTAGTGACTGACATTGAGGGGCTGCTGGTGCATTGTTTGGTGTATAATCCTGAGGTTAATGACTGACATTGAGGGGCTGCTGGTGCAGTGTTTGATGTATAATCCTGAGGTTAATGACTGACATTGAGGGGCTGCTGGTGCACTGTTTGATGTATAATCCTAAGGTTAATGACTGACATTGAGGGGCTGCTGGTGCAGTGTTTGATGTATAATCCTGAGGTTAATGACTGACATTGAGGGGCTGCTGGTGCAGTGTTTGGTGTATAATCCTGAGGTTAATGGCTGACATTGAGGGGCTGCTGGTGCAGTGTTTGGTGTATAATCCAGAGGTTAATGACTGACATTGAGGGGCTGCTGGTGCAGTGTTTGGTGTATAATCCAGAGGTTAATGACTGACATTGAGGGGCTGCTGGTGCAGTGTTTGGTGTATAATCCTGAGGTTAATGACTGACATTGAGGGGCTGCTGGTGCACTGTTTGGTGTATAATCCAGAGGTTAATGACTGACATTGAGGGGCTGCTGGTGCAGTGTTTGGTGTATAATCCTGAGGTTAATGACTGACATTGAGGGGCTGCTGCATGGTGCAGTGTTTGGTGTATAATCCTGAGGTTAATGGCTGACATTGAGGGGCTGCTGGTGCAGTGTTTGATGTATAATCCTGAGGTTAATGACTGACATTGAGGGGCTGCTGGTGCACTGTTTGATGTATAATCCTGAGGTTAATGACTGACATTGAGGGGCTGCTGGTGCAGTGTTTGATGTATAATCCTGAGGTTAATGACTGACATTGAGGGGCTGCTGGTGCAGTGTTTGGTGTATAATCCTGAGGTTAATGGCTGACATTGAGGGGCTGCTGGTGCAGTGTTTGGTGTATAATCCAGAGGTTAATGACTGACATTGAGGGGCTGCTGGTGCAGTGTTTGGTGTATAATCCAGAGGTTAATGACTGACATTGAGGGGCTGCTGGTGCAGTGTTTGATGTATAATCCTGAGGTTAATGACTGACATTGAGGGGCTGCTGGTGCACTGTTTGGTGTATAATCCTGAGGTTAATGACTGACATTGAGGGGCTGCTGGTGCAGTGTTTGGTGTATAATCCTGAGGTTAATGGCTGACATTAAGGGGCTGCTGGTGCAGTGTTTGATGTATAATCCTGAGGTTAATGACTGACATTGAGGGGCTGCTGGTGCAGTGTTTGGTGTATAATCCCAGGGTAATGACTGACATTGAGGGGCTGCTGGTGCACTGTTTGGTGTATAATCCTGAGGGTAATGACTGACATTGAGGGGCTGCTGGTGCACTGTTTGGTGTATAATCCTGAGGTTAGTGACTGACATTGAGGGGCGGCTGGTGCAGTGTTTGGTGTATAATCCTGAGGGTAATGACTGACATTGAGGGGCTGCTGGTGCAGTGTTTGGTGTATAATCCTGAGGGTAATGACTGACATTGAGGGGCTGCTGGTGCACTGTTTGGTGTATAATCCTGAGGTTAATGACTGACATTGAGGGGCTGCTGGTGCACTGTTTGGTGTATAATCCTGAGGTTAATGACTGACATTGAGCGGCTGCTGGTGCCCTGTTTGGTGTATAATCATGAGGTTAATGACTGACATTGAGGGGCTGCTGGTGCAGTGTTTGGTGTATAATCCTGAGGTTAATGACTGATATTGAGGGGCTGCTGGTGCAGTGTTTGGTGTATAATTCTTAGGTTAATGACTGACATTGAGGGGCTGCTGGTGCACTGTTTGGTGTATAATCCCAGGGTTAATGGCTGACATTGAGGGGCTGCTGGTGCACTGTTTGGTGTATAATCCTGAGGTTAGTGACTGACATTGAGGGGCTGCTGGTGCAGTGTTTGGTGTATAATTCTTAGGTTAATGACTGATATTGAGGGGCTGCTGGTGCAGTGTTTGGTGTATAATCCTGAGGTTAATGACTGACATTGAGGGGCTGCTGGTGCACTGTTTGGTGTATAATCCTGAGGCGAAGCCAAGGAATTATGCACCAACAGTGCACCAGCAGCCCCAATATGTAAGCTATTAATCCTTTTAGTCTCTGCCTAAAGTTGTTATAGCCCCAAGACTATTCACAACGGTAATCAATGGGATATGTAATAAATACATGTCTACACACATGGGGGAAATAAAATGGGTCAGTGAATAATGGGGTCAGTGAATATCAGGGCCAGTGAACAGCTATTATACACAACCAAAGAGTCACATTGGTGTCTCTACGAGGGTCAGATTTTCAGAAAATGTACAATTGTCAGCTCTACACATTTAGTAAATTGAGCTAAATTAAGCTTA
Source organism: Sthenelais limicola (assembly GCA_942159475.1). Lineage (NCBI taxonomy): Eukaryota > Metazoa > Annelida > Polychaeta > Phyllodocida > Sigalionidae > Sthenelais > Sthenelais limicola. Next base: position 19,248,588 of record OW804095.1, read on the forward strand.
AAAAAATTATAAATGTTGGGTATATCGGAGAAGATTTGGTATTATGTTGTTTTAAAGAATCTTTTCGGTTATGTACAACTATTTTTTAAGCTCATTTTTTTTCGTAAATTTGGGTTATTGGAGAGGATTGGTGAAGGTGAATTGTACATTTTCAGATGACTTGACCCATGAAGTCTAACATGTCAGTAGCATGACTCCAGGTGTTTTATTAGTCCTTCATGAATGTCTGACAGAATGAATACCATTCTATCTTCCACCCAGTGCATGCTGAGAGGGTGACTAAAGACCGGCCATACAAAACTATGTATAGCTATAAATATGTATAGTAATAGATTTTTATTTCCATATCACATTTACAACCGTTATCTTACAATGTAGAATTAAAAGAAACCTATGTTTATAAATAAGGTTATGTAGTTAATATTTGAATTGATAATTTTTATAACTATAATAGTGTGTTAATATCAGATCTCAAAGTCAAAAGAACTTATGTATAAGCATCTAAATAAGTAGATGTCTTATAAGAAACAATCAAGAGCTAATCATAGGCGCTCTTGGGAGATCTATGCTTGCAAAGATAGAGATTGACCTTTTTCCAAGAAATACATGTAACTGTATAAAATACGAGAAATAAAAACACTTATATATATATATATGTGTGACAGTCATAGCTCTTCCATACTGTGTTTTTTGAAAATAGCTTTCTTCCTTCAAAATATTTGCATGCTTAAGAGTCAATGCAATATCTTAGAAAAGCAATAAATACTGATTAAGTAAGACTTACAAGATGTTATGTGAAAAGATAACCCTCCCCCTTCCTCCATACACATGGGTCAGATTTTCAGAAAATTCAACTTCGCCAATCTTCTCAAATAACCCAAATTTCAGACGAAAATAAACTTCAAAATACAGTTCAACCTAACCAAACAGATTGCTAGAATTAATGCAATGCCAAATGTACTAGAATTTACCTAGTATTGGCCAAACTGCGGCCTAATTTAGCAGAATTTACTAAATGTGCACAGCTGCCAATTGTACATTTTCTGAAAATCTTACCCACATAATGATGTGTGTGTAGTGTGTAGAAGGGGGGAGGTGTGATAGTTGGCGGGGGACCAGCTGTGGTTTATGACTCCTCCCCCAAGTCACCAGTGAATCCCAGGATCACCCATGTATGACAACAGATACAGGCCACCTGTGAAAGTGTACTGCGCAGTTTGTACCAGAGAACTACATTCATGTCTTGTGTCTGAGAGAACGACTCTTTAGACCTGCCGTACCTTAAGCTCCCACCGTTATTGTCCAACACTCACAAGGTAAGATTATATTACACTATACGTCATAACAGAAGCTAAGATAAGATAAGATAAGATAAGATAAGGAGTTTTTTATTTGTCGAGATCAAGAGTACAGGAGTAAAAGTACAGTTGAATGAATCAAAAAAAGACAAAATGGTCGACATACTTCTATGGTACAGCAAGGTACCATTCCTTCCAGTAGTTACCAGAAGCTCTGCTGGTATTGAGTGATAGGCTCACATCTGATTCACTGTCTGACAACTAATACTCTATATTGAGTATAAGGTTAAGCTCTAGCTCCCTCCTAACATCTGTTTCACTGTCTGACAACTAATACTCTATATTGAGTATAAGGTTAAGCTCTAGCTCCCTCCTAACATCTGATTCACTGTCTGACAACTAATACTCTATATTGAGTATAAGGTTAAGCTCTAGCTCCCTCCTAACATCTGTTTCACTGTCTGACAACTAATACTCTATATTGAGTATAAGGTTAAGCTCTAGCTCCCTCCTAACATCTGATTCACTGTCTGACAACTAATACTCTATATTGAGTATAAGGTTAAGCTCTAGCTCCCTCCTAACATCTGATTCACTGTCTGACAACTAATACTCTATATTGAGTATAAGGTTAAGCTCTAGCTCCCTCCTAACATCTGATTCACTGTCTGACAACTAATACTCTATATTGAGTATAAGGTTAAGCTCTAGCTCCCTCCTAACATCTGTTTCACTGTCTGACAACTAATACTCTATATTGAGTATAAGGTTAAGCTCTAGCTCCCTCCTAACATCTGATTCACTGTCTGACAACTAATACTCTATATTGAGTATAAGGTTAAGCTCTAGCTCCCTCCTAACATCTGATTCACTGTCTGACAACTAATACTCTATATTGAGTATAAGGTTAAGCTCTAGCTCCCTCCTAACATCTGATTCACTGTCTGACAACTAATACTCTATATTGAGTATAAGGTTAAGCTCTAGCTCCCTCCTAACATCTGATTCACTGTCTGACAACTAATACTCTATATTGAGTATAAGGTTAAGCTCTAGCTCCCTCCTAACATCTGATTCACTGTCTGACAACTAATACTCTATATTGAGTATAAGGTTAGGCTCTAGCTCCCTCCTAACATCTGATTCACTGTCTGACAACTAATACTCTATATTGAGTATAAGGCTAAGCTCAAGCTCCCTCCTAACATCTGATTTACTGTCTGACAACTAATACTCTATATTGAGTATAAGGTTAAGCTCTAGCTCCCTCCTAACATCTGATTTACTGTCTGACAACTAATACTCTATATTGAGTATAAGGTTAAGCTCTAGCTCCCTCCTAACATCTGATTTACTGTCTGACAACTAATACTCTATATTAAGTAAAGTGTTGAGTTCTAGCTCCCTCCTAACATCTGATTCACTGTCTGACAACTAATACTCTATATTGAGTATAAGGTTAAGCTCTAGCTCCCTCCTAACATCTGATTCACTGTCTGACAACTAATACTCTATATTGAGTATAAGGTTGAGCTCTAGCTCCCTCTTAACATCTGATTCACTGTCTGACAACTAATACTCTATATTGAGTAATAGGTTAAGCTCTAGCTCCCTCCTAACATCTGATTGACTGTCTGACAACTAATACTCTATATCGAGTAAAGAGTTGAGTCCTAGCTCCCTAGCACAGGTGTGGGTTAGAACCCAGTACCTGCTGCTTTCTATCCTACTACAGTTGTGGGTTAGAGTAGAGTAAGGAGATGGGGGGAAGGGATGGGAAGAAGAGGGTTAGAGAGACATCAGTGTAGAAGGAGAGTAGGATGAGAGATGGAGAGAAGGAGGGGATGAAGAGGTTTAGAGAGACATCAGTATAGGAGAGTAGGATGAGAGATGGAGAGAAGGAGGGGATGAAGAGGGTTAGAGAGACATCAGTATAGAAGGAGAGTAGGATGAGAGATGGAGAGAAGGGAAGGGATGAAGAGGGTTAGAGAGACATCAGTATAGAAGGAGAGTAGGATGAGAGATGGAGAGAAGGGAGGGGATGAAGAGGGTTAGAGAGACATCAATATAGAAGGAGAGTAGGATGAGAGATGGAGAGAAGGGGAGGAAGAGGGTTAGAGAGACATCAGTATAGAAGGAGGGTAGGATGAGAGATGGAGAGAAGGGAGGGGATGAAGAGGGTTAGAGAGACATCAGTATAGAAGGAGAGTAGGATGAGAGATGGAGAGAAGGGAGGGGAGGAAGAGGGTTAGAGAGACATCGATATAGAAGGAGAGTAGGATGAGAGATGGAGAGAAGGGAGGGAAGGAAGAGGGTTAGAGAGACATCAATATAGAAGGAGGGTAGGATGAGAGATGGAGAGAAGGGAGGGGATGAAGAGGGTTAGAGAGACATCAGTATAGAAGGAGAGTAGGATGAGAGATCGAGAGAAGGGAGGGGAAGAAGAGGGTTAGAGAGACATCAGTATAGAAGGAGAGTAGGATGAGAGATGGAGAGAAGGAAGGGGATGAAGAGGGTTAGAGAGACATCAGTATTGGAAGAAAGTAGGATGAGAGATGGAGAGAAGGGAGGGAGGAAGAGGGTTAGAGAGACATCAGTATAGAAGGAGAGTAGGATGAGAGATGGAGAGAAGGAAGGGGATGAAGAGGGTTAGAGAGACATCAGTATAGAAGGAGAGTAGGATGAGAGATGGAGAGAAGGGAGGGGAGGAAGAGGGTTAGAGAGACATCAATATAGAAGGAGAGTAGAATGAGAGATGAAGAGAAAGGGATGAAGAGGGTTAGAGAGACATCAGTATAGAAGGAGAGTAGGATGAGAGATGGAGAGAAGGAAGGGGAGGAAGAGGGTTAGAGAGACATCAATATAGAAGGAGAGTAGGATGAGAGATGGAGAGAAGGAAGGGAGGGAATGAAGAGGGTTAGAGAGACATCAATATAGAAGGAGAGTAAGATGAGGGATGGGGGAGGGAGGGGAGGAAGAGGGTTAGAGAGACATCAATATAGAAGGAGAGTAAGATGAGGGATGGGGGAGGGAGGGGAGGAAGAGGGTTAGAGAGACATCAGTATAGAAAGAGAGTAAGATGAGAGATGGGGGAGGGAGGGGAGGAAGAGGGTTAGAGAGACATCAGTATAGAAGGAGAGAAGGATGAGAGATGGAGAGAAGGGAGGGGATGAAGAGGGTTAGAGAGACATCAGTATAGAAAGAGAGTAGGATGGGAGATGGAGAGAAGGAGGGGAAGAAGAGGGTTAGAGAGACATCAATATAGAAGGAGAGTAGAATGAGAGATGGAGAGAAGGAGGGGAAGAAGAGGGTTAGAGAGACATCAATATAGAAGGAGAGTAGGATGAGAGATGGAGAGAAGGAGGGGAAGAAGAGGGTTAGAGAGACATCAATATAGAAGGAGAGTAGATTGAGAGATGGAGAGAAGGAGGGGAAGAAGAGGGTTAGAGAGACATCAATATAGAAGGAGAGTAGGATGAGAGATGGAGAGAAGGGAGGGGATGAAGAGGGTTAGAGAGACATCAATATAGAAGGAAAGTGAGATAAGAGATGGCTACATTAATAAAGAGGTTTAGAGAGACATCAATATAGAAGGAGAGTAGGATGAGAGATGGAGAGAAGGGAGGTGATGAAGAGGTTTAGAGAGACATCAATATAGAAGGAGAGTAGGATGAGAGTTGGAGAGTAGGGAGGGGATGAAGAGGGTTAGGGAGACATCAGTATAAACGTATAAAATCAGTATAAAATCAGTATATAATCAGTATAATCAGTATAAAATTATAAGAAAATAATATTTTAGATTTAATTTATCAAGCATATATTTATGTAAAATGACTAGGAATATCATCTAGAAACCTTATATGATTAGTGGATGTGTGAGAGAGAAGGGAGGGCAGAGGGAAGAATGAGAGAAGAATGTAGACAGGGAGAGAAGGAGAGAGAGAGATATATACATATCAAGGGAGAGGGACGAGAGGGAGAGGGAGACAGATAAAGGAGGGAGGAATGAAAAGAATAGCTGTGGGAGAGGGAGGAGTGGAAGGAGGGTGAGAGGGAGGGCAATGACCTAATAATGTTTCCCCAAACCCACCCTCCTCAGGCATAATGTTACTTCTGTCCAGTTATATCTAGCGTTATAAGTGCCAGTAATTATGTATTAATCGTACTGTACTGTATGATCAACATAGCAAACCTGTAGTCAAGCCAACAGGATACGATACCTAACGGCAGTTAATTATGTAATTAATTAACCTAGAGTTTTACCTTTATACCCTATAACACTGTTATAAAAATACTAGCCTTTGTAGTATATTCCAAATCAAGGGAACGACTGGAAGAACTGGACTATCCCAGAAGTCTGTAGACCAATTTTTTTCTTTTCAATGTAACTGTTACCTTATAATGACAAATACAAGATTTATCATATCATATCATATTATAAGGGTGAAATCGTCAAAGCATGTACAATTCACCTTCATCAATCGTCTCAAATGACCCTTATTCAAGAGAAAGGTTACATTCAAAATATAGTTTAAATCAAAGAAAGAGACATTTTTAATCAGCACAAGGCCAAAGATACTCTGTTATACCCGTTATTCATACTATGTAAGTCTAACTTAGCAGAAGTTACCAAATTGGTAGAGCTGCCGTTTGGGGATCATTTGAAGCCCACATGTGACATGGACCTACGATTGCTATAGAAATGAAGTTCTGCCTCCGCCAAATTCATGTTTTTTTGCCCAGTTTTTTTAGTTTGTACATGAATAATATCTGAACTTGGTGATTTCATTAGTCTTAATGAAGTTGCAAATGAAGTTTTCATAATATAACAAAGAATTATTGGTGTGGGGGGGGGGGGGAGGACCCAAATTTAATTATTTGGGGGCAATTGCCCCCATCCAGCCACCCCTTGTTTTTTAAACAGATTGTATTTCAAAAACAATTTCTCATGTGTGATACCTTTCATGAATTGAAACAATGTCCGTTGCAAAAGAAATAGCTAATATAGTAACACTGAGCGACAGGCAATTAATTTTACTCTCTTATAAGAATTACACTAGACAGTTTTTACAACTCACAGTAATAATATTTAATAGTTTAAGTGAGCTCTAAATGGTCACTTGCAAGAGTGCTTCTATATTGTTCTACTTCTACACGATATATGGGTCAGATTTTCAGAAAATGTACAATTGGCAGCTGTACACATTTCGTAAATGTTGCCAAAATTAGGCTGCAATTTGGTCAATACTAGGTAAAGTCGAGGATATTCGGCATTGCATTGATTCTAGCAATCTCTTTGGTTAGATTGAACTGAATTTTGAACTGTATTTTCGTCTGAAATGTGGGTTATTTGAGAAGATTGGCGAAGTTGAATTATACATTTTCTGAAAATCTGACCCATATAATGTTTTGATATTTTTTCCGTGAACTAAAAACAAAAAAAGAATGTATTCGCACAAGAATAAAACCACAACGTTATGGGTCAGATTTTCAGAAAATGTACAATTTGCTTTCACCAATCCTCTCAAATAACCCACATTTAAGACAAAAATGAGCTTCAAAATGCAGTTTAACATAACAGAACTGATACTTTAAATCAATGCGACACCAAAGATACTTAGATATACCCGGTATTCTTCATTTTTCAGCCTAATTTAGGAGAATTTCCTAAATGTGTAGAGCTGCCAATTGTACATTTTCTGAAAATCTGACCCTTATACAGTATAAATTTAGACCAGTTAGTCATAGCAATTCTCATGCATACAGAAATGAATCTAGAACATGTATTCAAGACGTCCACAAGGTCAGGTGTGTCAACCGTACATTGACTTTTGTCTCCCGCCCCTCCTCCTGCCCTTGACCCAGTTACATACTAACCTCACATGACTGACAGACCATGAGGGTCAGATCGTCGGAAAATGTACAATCAGTAGTTCTACACATTTAGTAAATTCTGCAAAATTGAACTGAAAAAAAAAAATTTGGTATATCAGAGTCAGTATATTTGGTATTGCCTTGATTGAACAAATCTAAGGTTGTGGTAAACTTAATTTTGAAATTGATTTTTGTCTTAAATTTGTGTTATTTGAGGGGATTGAGGAAGACGAATTGTACATTTTCTGACAATCTGACCCATCATGAAGTAGACGCTCTCCCTGCAGGCTTTAATTCTCAGAAGCCTTATAAGATTTGACCTATATAAATATATGTCAAGTGTTTGGCAGCGAGGTTGCATACGCCCCACATGACTGGCAGCCCATGACAGACCAATGTGGCCATGCCCTTATTAGGAGCGTGTGCACTTATGAGTGGGTGTGTGCACTTATGAGTGGGTGTGTGCATAATATTAGGGTGTGTGCAAATGTTAGGGTGTGTGCGCTTATTAAGGTGTGTGCACTTATTAAGGTGTGTGCACTTATTAAGGTGTGTGCAATTTTTAGGGTATGTGCATATGGGCCAGATTTTCAGAAAATGCACATTCTACAGTTCTATGCATCTCTCAAATTCTGCTAAATTTGAGTGAAAATTGATAAATTCTAGGTATATCTGAATGTATTCTGTATTGTATTCATTCAATAATCTGTTTGGTTGTTTTAAACTGTGAAAAGTGATAAATTCTAGGTATATCTGAATGTATTCTGTATTGTATTCATTCAATAATCTGTTTGGTTGTTTTAAACTGTATTTTGAACTTGATTTTCGTCTTAAATTGGGGTTATTTGAGAAGATTGGTGAAGGCGAATTGTACATTTTCTGAAAATGTGACCCATATATATTAGGTTTATGTGCCCTTATTATGCCCTAATAAGGGCACACACACCTAATGTGCACATACCCTAGTGTTCTAACCAAAAATATATCTCGTCAAAGGCACAAAGCCCTGTGGGGGGGGGGGTCAGGTTCTCCCCTCCCCCCCCCTGGAAAATCTTGAAAACATGTTTTTAGTATATGTTTCTATGATGTTTATCCTTTGGAACCTGTAGCAATTATTTAAATGTTGCTGAATAGATAAATAGCTTCATCAAAACAGGATATAATGCAATGAATTTAGAGAAAATTCTAAAGGGTAGGATAAATCATATTGAAAATATCAATCTCAGGCTCCTTATAGTTATATACCTCCTTGAATTAATGCAGGAATAATATTTTTAATTTTCTGTCATGTTTTAACTGAGAAAACATTTGATGTCATTTATTTTATCAAACATATTAAGGTGTATGTACTTACTTTGTATTTCACAGATAAAGATGACAACCCATAAAAATGATGTGCTTGACAGCGAATGGACAGATGGCTATTTCCAGCCCATCGATCCTAAAGATGTCCAACAGAGGTCCTCTACAATGGACACCTCTCCAGTATGTTTACTCATATGTACTCATTATATTATTTTATGTCATTATTAATAAATTTATTATAAATTCATGTAGTTGTATTGTTCTTGACTTATCTTGACCTGTGAAGCATTTAGGAAGTAAATCCAATGCAAATTTTCACCCACCTCTATGTAACATAATGTTTTTCAACTGACCAATACAGTACACTATTGACTCTATTACTAAGTCATATACTTGTAAAATTACTCATGATTTATGTAAGCATTATGGAAGTAAATTTAATGCAACCACTCCCAAAATATTATTATATTCAAACATAATGTCCTCAACCGACCAATAAAGTATATTATTGGTAGACCAATGTCAGCATATTTAACACTCGATAGTCGTAGGTCCATCTGACATATCCTATTATTCTCATATTTTATTATCTTTATTTTATTTTATATATAAATCTAAGCCTACAGTAAAAAGGCCTTCAAAATTAATGGTAACTGTCGGCAGAAATGGAATTGACTTTTCATATAGACATGTAGACCTTTTTGTCTTTTCACGCTGTATCTAACAATTTATCGGGCAAATAAAAGATTTTCTAATCTTATCTTATCTTATGTCAAGATACATCATTGTATCAAAATATCCCTTTCTTAAAAGGTCATAATTTTCTGCTGCTGAAATACTGTGAAACAAGTATTGGGTTAGGAAGACATGCATAGTTTATTTAAAATTGTTGACAGAGGGAGTTGAATCGCCATAAGGCCAAAAACAAAATAGGTGTGTTTCCGATTTACCCCCCCCCCCCCTACCTAGAAAAACCTTACCCTACCTAACTTTTTTTTTACCATGCCTGAATTTTTAAAAATCATAATCATATCTTACTTTTGGGGGATTTTTTGACAAAAAAAGCTTATGAAAGCAGGAAAACGGGTTTTCCTAACCCAGACCTATTTTTTTTTTGCCTAATAATATTATTACTTGCAACAACTACTGAATACATACAAGGTAGTACACATCAGATCAAGGAATGGTCTTCCAGTGTATGACTTACTATTTGGGGTTGACTTGCTAGTTTGGATTTGACTAGGAGTTTCGTTGAGGGAGCTCGGGCTATATGGGTCGGATCTTCAGCAAATGTACAATTAGCAGCTGTACACATTTATTAAATTCTGCTAAATTAGACTGCAATTTGGTGAATACTAGGTAAATTTGAGTATATTCGGCATTGCATCAATTCTAGCAATCTGTTTGGTTAAGTTGAACTGTATTTTGAACTTTATTTTCGTCTGAAAGTTGGGCTGTTTGCAAGGATTGGTTAAGATGAATTGTACATTTTCTGACGACTTCACCCATATATCGGTTTGGGCCGTTCTTTGAAATGATGAACATGTAGAGTTAATAAAATAGTTGTTGTAGTGTTTATTTGCACAACATTTCTGGACTTAGATCCCCTTCATCGGGTGAGATTAGAATTTAGAATTGTGTCTGACATTATTTCAGTCTTAATTTAATAAATTACTGCCTTAGATTTTGTTGAACACAAATGTCATAAAAAAAATGGGGGGGGATGGGGAAAGCCTCAAAAAATGGAAAATGGAAGAAAAACTTCTGTAAAATTCAAAATTGGTCTTTATTCCTTCTTTTACAGGTTAATACAGCAACTGTTAGAATTGTATGCCCCGATGGCAGGATAACGTTAATAAAACCAAGTTATTAAAAAGAAAATAAAAAAAATATCACAAAAAATAATAAAACTTTGTACATATCCATGGATGACGTTGACATAATATTCCCTTACAGGATGGTCAGATGAACAGTAGTGAATACCTTGATATGAACCCAGTTAAGTTACCAGAGCATCCTGCGGAGAGTGGCTACCTTGTTCCAACCGGCTGTGAACCCTCACCCGATGAACACAAATACACCTACATTGATCAAGTAAGTTATCATTCTTTTCTGCTGAACCCATCCTTTAACATGTAACTATGATTACATGTTTTGTCATTTATACTTCATAGGACAATTTTGTCTATCATCAAAAGTAATATTCAAATAGACAATTTTTAATTTGGTTTACATTAACGAGAAAGGAGCAACATGATAATTTGAATAATGATTTGTCATGAGGTTGATTATATTATTGCTCTTGTTAATAAGTTCTTTTTTTTGTTTTTAAAAGGTTTTATTCAAGATATCCTGCCCTCTAGGCTTCTACACAACTAAAGTTCAAGAATCAGTCTCCCTTATATTTTATATTTTTTTGTGTTTTCTATATTTTCTTTTCACTCATCCGCATAGGGTCTAATCCCTTTACAATTATGCGGTCACCATCTTTCAACTCCTATCCGCTGCATGTATCACAGACAAACCAGCCCACAATAAAAAAGGCAAAAACACAACATCAGAATGTTCCACGCCCTTCTCTGTTTGACCTTTTGATCTTATTGACATCATCCATCAAGAACCACATTTATAACATACAATCAACGATTGTTAATATGTGATGTGTTTCCGCTAAATGAGTCATAAGTCGCAAAATTGATGTTTTCCAAAGTGTTTTTTTCACAAGATCTCATTATTGGAATGTTCTAATTTTTGGAGGGTTTGTCACATATAGCTATATCAGTCAGTGTATCAAATGTCAGGACAATCTATGTAATATATCCTTTACTTTTAAAGGTCCTGATATGGACTACATTTAGTTACTTTACTGTTTATTGACCCAAAAAAATATTGGAAACTTTTTTTTCAAAAACGAAAATATTAAACTTAAAATATAGAAATACTTATAAGATTATTAGACTGTTTACTATCATTGGAATCGGCTTGATCTCATCTTTTCAAATCTAATGGTATCTCAAAATCTATTTTTAGCGACTTATGACTCATTTTCCTGAAACACATCACATATAAGTTCTTATTTTACTGCACCTATTTACCTTAGATTCTCAGTCAGCTCCACAGTTCTATGTTCCCACTATGTGTGTCAGATTTTCAGAAAATGTACAATTGGCAGCTGTATACATTGAGTAAAGTCTGCTAAATTAGGCTGAAATTTGGTCAATACTTGGTAAATTCGAGTATATTCAGCATTGCATTGATTCTAGCAATCTATTTGGTTAAGTTGAACTGTATTTTGAACTTTATTTTCGTCTGAAATCTGGGTTATTTCAGAGAATTTGAAAAAGTGAATTGTACATTTTCTGAAAATCTGACCCATGTAATATTTACTTATAGGCTGCACCAGTGGGCCAGGAAGAGGTGTATGAGCATATTGTAGATACACCAAGGCCTCTACCTGCCCTCCCGTATGAACCGCCGAGGCGAGATACGCAAGCTCCACCTGGCTGTAAGGGCTGCAAGCGTCCACCCACCTGGGGCTTGGTCCTTATGATAGTTATCATCCTGATAATTGGGGCTGTAGTAGTCGGTGTGGCAGTCCATCTATCACAAGGCAAAGGTAAGACGATATACTTACTTCTGGGCTGGGTGATTATAGTAGCTGTCCTCCTATTTGGTGCTGTAATACCCAGGGTAGTTCTCCTTCTCTTACAAGGCAAAGGTAAGAAGATATACCTACTTCTGGGCTGGGTGATTATAGTACTTGGTCTCCTACTTGGTGCTGTAATACCTGGGATAGTTGTCCTTCTCTTACAAGGCAATGGTAAGAACCTATACTTTCACCTGGACCTGGGTCAGTATAGTAGTTGTTCTCCTACTTGGTGCTGTAATACCCGGGGTAGTTGTCCTTCTCTTACAAGGCAATGGTAAGAACCTATACTTTCATCTGGGGCAGGGTCAGTATAGTACTTGTTCTCCTACCCGGTGCTGTAATACCCAGGGTAGTTCTCCTTCTCTTACAAGGCAAAGGTAGGAAGATATGCCTACTTCTGGGCTGGGTCAGTATAGTAGTTGTTCTCCTACTTGGTGTTGTAATACCTGAGATAGTTGTCTTTCTCTTACAAGGCAAAGGTAAGAAGATATGCCTTCACCTGGGGCTGGGTCATGATAGTAGTTGTTCTCCTACTTGGTGCTGTAATACCCGGGGTAGTTGTCCTTCTCTTACAAGGCAATGGTAAGAAGCTGTGCCTTCACCTGGGCCTGGGTCATTATAGTAGTTGTTCTCCTACTTGGTGCTGTAATACCCGCGGTAGTTGTCCTTCTCTTACAAGGCAATGGTAAGAAGCTGTGCCTTCACCTGGGCCTGGGTCATTATAGTAGTTGTTCTCCTACTTGGTGCTGTAATACCCGGGGTAGTTGTCCTTCTCTTACAAGGCAATGGTAAGAAGCTGTGCCTTCACCTGGGGCTGGGTCATTATAATAGCTGTTCTCCTACTTGGTGCTGTAATACCCAGGGTAGTTGTCCTTCTCTTACAAGGCAAAGGTAAGAATCTATACCTACTTCTGGGCTGGGCCATTATAGTTTTATAATTCAGGCTCTGTAATCTCTTTTCTAGAGAATCGAGATAAGAGAGGTCAGATCCACTAATACTTTTACTACATCATGTCTGTGCAGGATATGGGGTCTATAGTCTGGCTGTGCGTCTTTGGGGCTGAAGCCAACAGTTCTAGATATAGCTTAGACTGCAGCTTTAAGGAAGGACATCCAGGTAGATATAGCTTAGACTGCAGCTTTAAGGAAAGACATGCAGGTAGATATAGCTTAGACTGCAGCTTTAAGGAAAGACATGCAGGTAGATATAGCTTCTAAAGACTGCAGCTTTAAGGAAAGACATGCAGGTAGATATAGCTTCTAAAGACTGCAGCTTTAAGGAAAGACATGCAGGTAGATACAGCTTAGACTGCAGCTTTAAGGAAAGACATGCAGGTAGATATAGCTTCTAAAGACTGCAGCTTTAAGGAAAGACATGCAGGTAGATATAGCTTAGACTGCAGCTTTAAGGAAAGACATGCAGGTTGATATAGCTTAGACTGCAGCTTTAAGGAAGGACATGCAGGTAGATACAGCTTCTAAAGACTGCAGCTTTAAGGGAAGACATGCAGGTTGATATAGAGACTGCAGCTTTAAGGAAGGACATGCAGGTAGATATAGCTTCTAAAGACTGCAGCTTTAAGGAAAGACATGCAGGTAGATATAGCTTCTAAAGACTGCAGCTTTAAGGAAAGACATGCAGGTAGATATAGCTTCTAAAGACTGCAGCTTTAAGGAAAGACATGCAGGTAGATATAGCTTCTAAAGACTGCAGCTTTAAGGAAGGACATGCAGGTAGATATAGAGACTGCAGCTTTAAGGAAGGACATGCAGGTAGATACAGCTTAGACTGCAGCTTTAAGGAAAGACATGCAGGTAGATATAGCTTAGACTGCAGCTTTAAGGAAAGACATGAAGGTAGATATAGAGACTGCAGCTTTAAGGAAAGACATGCAGGTATATATAGCTTCCTTCTCACCTGTCTCATACATCATCAATATGTTTATATCTTTCAGCATATACCCCAGCGGCTCCCACTCCAACTACAGGTCCAACTCCTACATATGTAACTAGCGGTGAGTGTTAGTTATCCTCCTCTGAGAAAGCCAGTTAATTTATTCTACTCGTTCATGTACAAATACAACAGTGCATAGACATAACGGGATGGAAACAGATTAGCCTTTATTTTAGCCAGAATTTATTCCTTATTATTCCACTTTTAGGGTTTGGGGTGGATTATAATAATTTCATAAATACAATTAATTATTTTACTACCAAGTACTACAATTAAAACATATCAAACTTCCAAAATCTGAAGTAGTAGACGCTGGGAGTATAGAAAATGCTGGAACCAGTACAGGGCAGCTTGAAAAACCAAATCCCTGAAGAAGGGCATAATAACTCATAATAACTCATGACATGTTAAAGCTATTAACATAAACTAAAGATTCTACTAAATCAAAATATCCCCATATAAGTGTGAGTGTGAGTTATACGCTTTTAGATACATGGACTCAAGTAGAACCTAAATAACTCCATATTATGACATTGTTGTATATTTGCAGGTGACTACATTACCCAGTGTGAGGTGCCGGCAGGACATGATGGATATAGATATATACAGGACCACTGTTGGATGGATGCCACCACCCTGGTGGCAGTACAGTACTGGGCTGAGCAGGTGGTGCAGTACAGGGTAAACCAGGATGGCTGTAACCACACCATCCTGGCCAGTGGCTATAGGGCTGTACATATTGCGTGTGACACCAGCACCAGGAGTGTGTATGTAGTAGACAGGAGTAGTTATATAGTATTTATTTATAATCTCAATAAGCCTGGTGAGGTGGTATCATGGCTACCACAGGGTGTGGGGGAGCCATGGGGTATAAGTATCAATGGGGGGAGTATTGTAGTGCACGAGCGGACTACAACCCATGTGTCGGTATACAACATGGAGCGACTGCTCCTCCGCCGGGCTCAAGTCTTTAACACTGATGTTGATGTATCGCACACCTACCTGACCACAGGAGGTGTGTGGTGGGCCAGCCTAGACAATAATAACCAGGTGTATATGTATGACCTGGCCAGTAATAAGTCAAACACAGTGGGAGGCTGGGGGGTGGGTGAGGGGAAGTTTAAAGTCCCATCAGGTGTGAGTGCTGGCCCTAATGAAGAGTCAGTGCTGGTGTGTAACAGGGATAATAATAGAATCACTGTACTGAGTCCACAGGGGAAGTTTCTCTCCGAGCTCACTGTATCTAACACATGGGTTGGAGGCCCTTACTCTATATCAGTGATGGATACAGGGGGTAACAGCAGTATCATGGCTCTGGGTACATGGTATACTGGTAGTCGTGCATCAGAGCTATATATATACAGCCTCCACTGATACTAATGAAATTTTAATTATATCACACCTATATATGACTCCTCATCTTCTCAAATATTCTATTATCTCAAATTCCATTTTTTGCGACTTATGACTCATTTTTCTGTAAAACACCATATAGAGTATCTATATATAACACATCACATACGATATGGTATATACATATCAAAAGATGTTTAAATTTGGTCTGCTGACAGAACTGTGTTCAAGGTCAGACTCATTATTTTAATTACTTCTATTGCAATTTGAGTTCATTGATATTCAAATTATATGTACCGATTGATAACACAATGTGACTGTGTTTTCTGAGGGTTGAGATTTATATAGATAGATACGATGAAAAGGAAAGAGGGAGGGGGGCGGGCGGGTAGTGCAACGTCTACATGCTTAGAAATCAACAATGACGCTAGGAACCATAGCACTTAAAGATCTCATTGCCACTGGTGTTTGCACGCTATTGCACGCTTAACCTCAGGTCGGGCGACTTTCCCACCTGGAAAAACTAGTTTAGCCTTGGTCCCTAGTGACTTTACTTATTAATCTCTTTGTTGATATTCAATGTTTTCCGTGTTCTGTAACCATATTTAGTATGACGTAGTGGTATGGTATCCAATCCTCTTAAGCTATAAATCTGTATTCCTTTGAGTTAAGAAGGTTAGAATTTTGTTAAGGTTTCCACCGCCTTATATAGGTTCCACTTTTTTGCCTGCTGTAGAAACGTCTGCGTTCAGGGTATAAATAGAAAACACAACTCATATCAGCATCCTGGTGAAATTAAGAACGGGCATGATTTTCTACCCCCAATTATGTAGTTTTATCAACACTTGTATTCAAATAAGGAAGATATGGGGAAAACATTAGGCCTATTGTTAAACCTTCAAAATTTCTTGCACAATGATCGGTCAGGGCAGGGAAATGCACAAGTCATATTGCGTTGTAGCCGGCATATCGCGGGGAAATTACGATCCCGCGAAGTAATAAAAAACGCTATTTCTACTCGAAATACAATGCCAATGTGTTTAAATTCTGAAAGCGCATGCTTTTCTACCCCCATGAATTTAATTTTATCAACATTTGTATTTAAATAAGGAAGATATGAGGGAAACTGTACTGTTACATAAGTAACAATAGTTTGACAAATTTCCAGCGAGATTGACAGTTCAGGTGAAATTACATCCTGACAGAATAATAGGTAGAAGTGGCGAGAGAAACAATCAAAATAAAATATCAAACTAAAGTAAGGAAGAACAGCCCTTTCTTCCATTAGGTATTATTTTCATGAGTATTGGTCCAATAAAGAAGATCAGAGGGAAAGTATCTTAGGCCTCTAGCCATCCAATGCCGGTGACAACGCAATACCATACTCGTCCATGCCCTCAGTATTTTTGTTGTGACGTCTTC
The DNA here is from genome assembly GCA_942159475.1 of Sthenelais limicola. Classification (NCBI taxonomy): domain Eukaryota; kingdom Metazoa; phylum Annelida; class Polychaeta; order Phyllodocida; family Sigalionidae; genus Sthenelais; species Sthenelais limicola. Next base: position 19,265,443 of record OW804095.1, read on the forward strand.
AAATTTTTGCAATGTTGGTAATGCACATTGATGGAGTCCTTGACAATGCGTTTTCTTGCATGGAGTTGGGATAGATTTGAGGGGGAGGGGTGTTTATTTGTTAAGGGGATTCGGGGGAAACCGTTGTTTCCTTGGTCACAGCCAAAATTTCTTGTTGGGCCTAGATCGGGACCTCGGAGGTTGGCGAGGTCGGGACCTAGAGGTTGGCGAAAAAGACCCAAACTTTCCCAGGGATTCTCCGATCTGTAAGTTGCCAAATTCAACTGCTATTTGTAATAAAATCATATATGCAACTGCTTGTGCATGCAATATAGTGATATAATTTGCAGCTTATACTCTCTTTTCCATGTCTATATGCATTATAGCTGTAAAGAAACAATACTTCTGTAGCACCCTTGTGTCTCCACAAAGAGGTTATGTACATAGTGCTTGCATTGGCATAGCCAACGGTAACTTTGTTGCATTTGGCTGTTATGAACTCATGGTAAATTTTGATAATGACCCATATGTGATGTCTTGTTGGCCATGGGCAGTTTGGATTAAGGAAACTTCATGTATGACATATTGAACATTGCCTGTTTAATACTCTTGTGCACAGACTACAAGCAGTTGTGCAAAGAAACTAGCAAAGAGCCCAATTAGATATAGTAGCATCTTGGAGCAAGATTGATTGTATTTTTTTTAAATAAAACACCTTCAAACCTACATAACAGCTTCATGACTTCATGCTGACATTTATGCGACACCTTGTATATGCACCTTCATAAAAGTATTTTATCTCTTAAAAGAGATACTTTTCAATAAAAGTTTTGTGACAGGAAATCACAGAAATAAATTTGACCGATGAATAAAGAAATAATATTTTTGTTGTAGACATGGGTTTACCTACTCAACCCATTCTGATCTGATGCTCGATCTATCTACTACTAGTTGTATAAAATTCACTCACACTATTATTGTATAATATGATTCTCCAATACATTGAGATGGAAAACAAATTTGACCATTGGCACCTAAATGCAACGCTGCGGCCTAGTAACATTTTGGTTATTGATAGGGGCAGAAAAAACATTGTTATGATTAAAGGTTCAAACACTAGATTTTCTAGTGATATGTTATGTTATATTGAAGGGGTTTACTGTGAAAGAAGAGTTGGTATTGGGTCTGTGTTAATTGACGAAGGTAATCTCAATGGAGTACGAGGTAGCTGAATTTAAAAACCTCAATGGACTTATTTTGTGGAATGTCAGAAGTATTTTAGCAAAAATTGATCAGTTACATCAATTTGTAAAAGACACAAATACATAGGTTTTATCAATACAAGAAACTTGGTTGAATAATAAAACCAGTAATAATGAAATTGTAATTCTGATTATAAACTAATCAGGTTTGATAGACAATCTAAAAGAAGAGGTGGAGCTCTGATCACTTATGTCCACAAGTCCATTTGGGTTAAAGATGGGGAAAATATGGGAATTTCGGTATCCAACAAAGACATTGAAATACAGGCTATTGAATTAACTAAAAAATACATGAAAAGGTTATTTTTACCATTGACGTTACTAGTTTGTACACCAACATACCGCACGAGGAAGGACTAGCAGCCATTCGTGAGGCTCTCCTACTCAAGCCAAATCTACACATACCTACAGATGTAGTCTTGGAATTGGCCGAAATGGTATTAACCATGAACACACTATATTTCAACAATGACCATTATCACCAGGTACACGGAACAGCGATGGGAACTAAGATGGCTCCGTCCTTCGCTAATATTTTCATGGCAAAACTTGAGAAGGAACTACTGTCATCATCAGAATTACAACCGAGCATCTGGCGTCGTTATATTGACGATATTTTTGCTATTTATAGAGCGTCCGAGGATGAAATACAAGAACACATAAACTACCTGAATTCCCTACATCCCACCATCAAATTTACTGCTAACATCCAACACGACTCGATTGACTTTCTCGACGTAGTGGTATTCCGACAGGAGGACAACACACTTGCTACTAGACTATTCACCAAACCCACAGCATCAGGCAGATATCTTCATGCCTCCTCGTACCATCCCAAACACCAGATCCAGTCAATAGCCTATAGCCAGGCCGTACGAATACGCACAATCTCCACCCACCTAACAGACTATGACTCATCCTGCAAAATCCTTCTAAAAAATCTGACACTTTGCGGCCATCCCCACAAGAAAACCAAAGATGCAATACAACTTGCCCGCAATCTCAATAGAAACCTACTTCTACACCCCCCGAATAAATCCAAGTCCAAGATCATCCCTTTCATTATCACCTATACCTCCCACAACATTAGATCGCAACAACATCTACGTGAAGCTACAAGTTACCTCAGAGACACACCAGCCAACAAGAATTTCCTTCAGTACCGCAAAATGATCGCCTATCGCAGGTCATCCAACCTACGAGACCTCCTAGTCCACTCGTCACACCCTATCCCAAAAAATCCCTCTGGTTCGAAACCTTGCATGCAGTTTCTCTGTAAATACTGTGAACATTTCGCCTCAGTAAAGAAGATAACCTCTACGTCCACAGGAAAATCTTGGCCTATTATTGGTCATAACTCTTGCTCTTCCACATCTGTCGTATATGTCATCACTTGCCCAATATGCCATAAACAGTACGTTGGCCAAACAGGCCGCAATATCAAACGACGTATATATGAACATAAACGGGATATCACTCGCAGAGATAGATCCCAACCTGTAGCAAAACATTATGTAGACCACGACGTCCAGGCCAAAGACCTAATAATCACGATAGTTGATAGCAGCAGCAAGGACAAGAACTCAAGACTACGCCTTGAAGAAGCTTGGATCCGTATCTTAGACACCCTACAACCCAATGGCATTAACCTTTACCTCTAATCGACCAACAAACCACCGATACAATAACACACAACCCCGCCCACTCCCATCCACGCGCCACGCCCACTGACCCAGATACGACAGCCGTCACTAAGCAACCTGACCCGGAAGTGACCCCGCGCTACGTTGACAGCAGGTAAGCCTGTCTTTTCCTGCACCATTTGTAAGAAGAGATTCAGCCGTAAATGGACTCTAAAAAGACACGCCCACTCGGCACATCCATTTGTCTCCGACTTGGCTCTCATGGACACACCCCTCCCCAACCCAATCCCAGTTACTACAACACCCGTGCAAGCACCACCGGTAGTAAAACCTACTAATTTGCCATTATGTAACACTGACACTTTTTTCCCTCCACAGATAAATCAGGCCAACAGGCCACTCTGTCTGGAGGAGAACACATCATCCCTCTCATGGCAATACACACCGGCGACAGAGCTGTCAACAAACCCAGGGATCGCAGTTACAACCGTTCACGCAACAGATCTCGCTCACCCAGGCCACGCCCTAGACATAGGAGATCCAGATCCCCCCTTAGGCACCCCCACCACGGTACCCACCGAAGTAGAAGCTTCAATACTGCAGCTACTCACAGAATGGGCCAAAGAAACAGAGAATACCGTGACAAGTCACCAAACCGCCCCCGTAACCACACAAATTACCGGGTCCACTGCCATTCCCCCCGGGACCATCAACGCAACCGAAGCACACAACTTAGCCCCAACATGGCCCCATCACCTACACCTCCATGCCCACCACCAGCTTCACCCACTGTCAGGTCAGTAGTGACAATCCCCAGTCATAATTCAACCAGCGCTTCAACAGAGACATCAGCAGCTAACAATACTATCTCCCCCGTTCAACTCAACACCACTAACTTAATGCCATCACCAATTGATACTTTCGCACCTCACTACTCCCCCATCTCTCCGCCCTCCAACAATAAATCAACCCCCTCCATTATAAATACCAAGCGCAGTCTGAACTTTGCATCGCCCCAAGCTGATCAACAGGACGAGGAAGCGGACATAGTGCTACCTGAGATGAATGATTTCGATACCAAGATCAATGGCACCTCAACCACTCTTTATTATAATAATGAGAACAGTCAAATCGCTTGATAAGGATGTAGGAAGAGCATTTGCATCAATTCTCGAACGTCATGGCTATCTACACAGAACTTAACTATAACAACCATTTAAATGTAAAACTCACTTTGCATGAGGACTTAAAATTATAGTTCCTCTATTTCCCCTTAATCATAAGGACTTCAAACTATAGATCCTTCTCCTCCCTTATTCACCTATCTCTTATATCACATATTGTATATGTCTTTTATAAAAAAAAATTTTTCATTAAACTATATCACTACACAACCTTATCTCTATCTCAATCGGGAGCTCGCCCCTGTTAACCAATCAAATCGCTAGCACTTTTTTACACATGTGTACACATGTGCAACACAATCAATCGTATATAAAGCTCAACTAACTGCTGTTGTTATGCACTCACCCCTGAGGAAGGCCCAAGATGGGCCGAAACGCGTTGGGTTATTAGAGATAAATAAAACATTTCAAAAACTGGATCGGAGTGATATTTAGTGGAGTTCATACCTTCTACCATATTTTTAATATTTATAAACCGCCACAGGGATGCATTAGTGAAGCTTTATCTCATCTTGACACTGCGATTAACACCAATGATTCAACAAATTATGTAGTAGTATTAGGTGTCTTTAGTTATGACTCTGAAGTCATTGAATTAGGCAAAACTAAGCATGCTGACAGATTTAATAACTTACTTAGTAAATACAACCATCAGAATATAAAAGTTCCATCCAGGATAAGTAGAAAGTCCAAATCTAGTATTGACCATATTTATACAAATATAAAGGACGTAAAAAATAGTGGTTCGATTAATGTTAACTTAAGTGACCATTTACCAGTGTTTATACTCGCCATCTCACTACACACTAGGTGGCGGTGAGGTGTGTGTAAAGGCAAGGGACACATGATTAGCCTACCACGGTCTCTGTCCCGCGAGGGTAATCAGAGCTCTGCCACTCACCTCTCATACCTCGACGGGTCAACACCACTTTGATTAACTGCTGAAATTTTATTGACTCGTGTTGACTGTCAAGTGCTGTCATGTCTGACAGAGAGAAGCAAAAGCAAGTTCGCTACTGTTGGGCTTGTGGGGTAAAACACACTACTCCCACAGGTAAGAAGTGTCATATACTTGCAAAAGAATTCAAGGAAGAGGTGAGTTATAGGACCGACGAATGCGACGTGAGCCCTCCCCGCCGCTGATGCCCGTTGGCAGCGGTTTCTGTGATTGGCCGTCCCTGTGATTGGCCGTCCCTGAATGACAGTGCAGGTAGAGGACGAGGTGTAGGTAGGGGTGTAACTGGTTTGATGGACCCTGGGCGGTCTACTTTTGGAGTGCCTTCAGGCAAGCTAGCTGTTGGCAAGAGTAAAGCTTCGAGTAAAATTGCTTATGGTCGAGGCCGGAGCAGGGTTTTGTCCGGTGAGAGCAAACAACAACTGGACCGTTCAGTTTTAGGGTTGCAGAAGTTGTATGTCAAAGCTGCAACTAGACTTCTACGAGTTCTACTGCTAAGTTAAGCTCCATCGAGAAATTGCTGTTGGCCATGACTCAAAAGAACCAGTTTGCACCCCCGCCTGTTTCTGAATCCAGTCAACTTGACTATAGTTCGGAGGAGAGTGCCCCTAGCTCTCCTGTTGTCCCAAAGAGGGTTTCACGTTTGGCTAAGAAGACCGCTGGGCCCGTAGGCGGATGTCCCAAGAAGTGCGCTGAGACGAAAGGATCGAATGGTGGGCATAGGACGCATAGACGTGCCAGTGACTCGGACAAGAGTCCTGACGGGGTCAAGGGTGGTAGGAGGCGTGCCACTAGCTCTTCTTCTGACTCCTCGTCTAGTGTATCGTCTTCATCGTCTTCATCTTCCTCTGGGCTTTCTTCGGTGACTAAAAGAAAGAAAACCAAGAGAGTATCCAAGCACAAGAGTAAGAGCGCGGCACATAAGAGAATTTTTAAATTGAACAGGTTTTTGCCCCATGAGGAGCGAACTAAAACTATGACAATTGAGCGATTATGGTTCTGTCACAAAAAAAGATCGAAATAAGCACGTCCAAGTGACTTTTGAAGCCAGGAACACCAAAAACCTGGATATCAAAACTTTGAAAGATATATTACGAGACCGGGACCGGACAAATTTTTACCTACCATAGTTGCCCGTTCATAAGCCCGGGCTTTTAATTCTTTCAAGGTCCCTTTTGGCCCGGCTTGTAATTGAGAGATAGGCTTGTATCATTTTCGTGATGCATGCATTTCCAGTTTCAAGAGTACTAGAGAGTAAAACTATATATTAAATAATATATACATGACTCAATAACAATTAAGCATAAACCATGGCATACCCATCGTAAATTAAATAAATATTTCAAAGGGAAATTGGCCTCTTGGCATTATTCGTTATTAGACATAGAAAAACCAGACAGACCCGGCTAATATTTGAGACCCCCAGCTTATATTTGAGAAAGGCTTTTTTTTGTTTTAATGGGCCCCAAATACCCGGCCTGTATTCGAGATAGGCTTTTAATCAGGTCCCGGCTTATGAACGGGCCACTACGGTATACATGTAGGGAGGTTGACGAAGCGTGGTCTTTACTGTACACTACTATCGAACATTATCTAAACAGGATGTGTCCTGTCAAAGTATTAAAAAAACTAAATAAAGGTCTGAATGGTATAATAATCAAATTGTTACCATGTCCAAAAGTAGAGATAAAGCCTATCGAAGAGCTAAAACCTCTGGAAAGGACAATGACTGGGTAGAAGCAAAAAGGTTAAGATGTCGAGTTAATGTTAAAAGGGCAAAGAACAATTACTTGAAAAATCAGATTGAATTAAATAAATCTGACTCTCATAAATTTTGGGAAACTATCAAGCCTATTATATCTAAAGAGAAGTGTAAAAATATAAATAGTGACATTGCCATTAAAAATTCGAAGGGTGAAACAATCACTGGCAAAAATGCGGCTGAGGAATTTAATGACTTTTTTGTCAATATTGGCCCTAATTTAGCAAAGGAAATTGAAGTAAACCCTCATACGAATGTTGATGAAGGGGCAGAGATAACTGAAAATAAATTCAACTTCATGAATATTACTGATGTGGCAGTAGAATAAGCAATTGCAAGAATTGGTAACCATAAAGCTTCTGGGTTAAAACTAACTGGCGCTGAAACAATTTGCATATTTATTCAACCTATCTATACAAACGGCAAAAGTGCTTACACCTTTATTTAAGGTAGTTACACCTTTATTTAAAGATGGTAAGAGAAATAATACAGGGAACTACAGGCCGATTTCTTGCATAAATCTCCCGGCCAAAATATTGGAAAGTTGTGTACAAAAACAAATAACTTCTTACTTAGAAAAAGAAGCTTTATCATGTGATTCGCAATTCGGATTCAGAGGAGGTGAATTTTTTTTTTTTCACGTTTTGGAAATAATTTTATTCACAAGACATCAGACACGGTCTCACAAATTCAGGTGATTTTCGTACGACCTGACATCCTTTTCTTTTTCAAATTAAAGTACAGAGAAAACGTAAACATATATATTATGATATCACATTTCATTTCAGTAAGAAACTATAATTACGGTTTTTGACATAGGAATTTAGTCCTTAATTACTGATGATAAACTTGGCGAAGTTTGGTGATGTTGAAAGAATTATGAGATGTGATGGGTGATATTTACAGCCTTAGTCATTTTACTTTCTTTTTTGTGCAGTGGGAGTATGGTGAATCCATTAACAATCCGTCAGGTGAATCCATTAACAATGCCCTAGGTCACCTTTTTACTTACACTTACGATAATATAAATAATAAAGAATTAACAGATATGGTATTCTTAGATTTCAAAAAAGCTTTTGATACCGTTAACGATAATATATTATTATATATTCAGAATGATTCTCATAAATGGTTTCAAGATTATCTAAAAAACAGAACCCAAAGGGTGGTAGTAGATGAAAATCTCTCCTCTTTACAAGAAATAATATTATGTGGTGTGCCTCAAGGAACTTCTTTGGGGCCATTCATTCGTGAACTTACCCGAGTAATAAAGAAGAATCATTAAATTGAAGGAGAATACCTGAGGCGAGTCTTGGGCTTCAACATTTATTAAATAAAAGTTTTATATAATATTAAAAATGTTTTTTGTTGAATTGTAAAATGAAGATAAGAATTTATATGGAATATAAATTGTAAATGTCGCCGTAGCGAGGTATTAATGAAATGAGATTAATGTAATTAAAGTAAATGTGAGAGATATCTCTTACAGTTAGGTACCGAGTTGGTAATTTATTGGTGTGGGTGGGTGGGAAATTTTTACAGAGTTTTGTATATATGAGGAAGGTTTGAGAAGAGTTAGAGAAGGGAGAGTGGTGGATTGTGGGAGGACGAGGTACCTGGCTATAAGGAGAGGGGGCGCCACCAATGCCTAGGAATTAAAATTCCAACAACATTCGTGAACTTACCCGAGTAATAAAGAAGAATCATTAAATTGAAGGAGAATACCTGAGGCGAGTCTTGGGCTTCAACATTTATTAAATAAAAGTTTTATATAATATTAAAAATGTTTTTTGTTGAATTGTAAAATGAAGATAAGAATTTATATGGAATATAAATTGTAAATGTCGCCAAGCCCCAAGAGTACCTGTGGTATATTGAGTTGAGAGATTTGTTGGGAATTATTGAGAAGTTATGGTTGTTGTTTAAAATGATAAGAACAAGTTGCAAGGGCGAGACCCGAGTCTTTTTTGTTTGGTTGAGGTTCGAGGAACCTGTATAAGATTGGCAGGGGCCAATGCCCAAGTCCTTTTGGTGTTAAAAATAGGCAGGGGCCAATGCCCAAGTCCTTTTGTTATGATAATAGTAAGCAAGGGCCAATGCCCGAGTCCTTTTTTTAATTTTAGGTTTTAGGCGGGGGCCAATGCCCGAGTCCCTTTTTCAATTAAATTTTAAGGCAAGGGCCAATGCCCAAGTCCTTTTGTTAGGTTGCTTAATTGCAGGGGGAACACTGTGACGGATTGGTAATCCTAATGCTTAGACGACTTGTCTTTAAGGGCGAGGCCCTGTTTTCTTCTGGTGTGTTGCTGTGCGACGTGGTCGCCCGTGGGTGATGATAAGTTGCTTACAAGGTGAGCTGTCACCTTCGTCGCAGACTTGGTTGTGATGTATGCCTTATAGGCATCGCTCGACCACGAGCCAAATCGTTGAATTTCTGACTCTGTGATGCCTGATTGGTATGCGTGTGTCGCGGCAGTGCGCCTGAGCGAATGAAGTGAGTATTCTGATGGGTCCAGACCCATTCTCTGTAATGACCACTTGAGATGGCGAGTCATATCCGCGTTTGTTACAGGTTTGTACGTCAGTGGGAAGACCAACAGTGGCTGTGATTTAAACTTTGTTGGTGCCTCATCTATTGCCGCTCGGTACGCTCTAACGGGGCACATGGACGGGTCTTGTGAGGCTGGGATGGATAATGTGCGTCTTTGGTCAAAATTCTGCAAGTTTTTTGCCCATTTTTGGTTGAGTACTAACGTACCGTCCTGTATGAAGACGTCATGTCGTGTCGTGTGCTTCGTTTGGTCGAACTGGTTAGCGTGGTGAGGGGCTACCTCGGACTGCCTGAGTCCAAGATAATACATCATTAATAGTGCGAGTTTGTACTGCTCTGGTGCTGGAAATGTTGCAGCGTCGCTGATGATCTGTTTTATGTGAGCTATGAGTAGTGGTTGTCGTTGTATGACTATGTGTGATTTATCTTTTAGTGCTGCATCCAGGGCCAATTTTAGCCTGTGTGAGTGGAGCGCGGGGTTACTTATGTCTGCCCGTCTATAAAACTCTCTAACTGCAGACACGTAGTTCATGACTGTCTTTGGGGAGCGTAGGTATGAGCGGAGGTATTGCACATATGCGCATATATGTGGAACCGAGATGGGATGCGGCTGCAGCCCAAATGCATATGTGAAGGCGAAGTATGACTTCATTGCGGTCTTGTGGTTCGAGTTTGTGCCCGGAGCTCTAGAGAGGCGCTGCGATTCTTGTGCGTCCATCAGGAGCTGCAGTAGACGGGGGTCTGAAACGATTGATATCATGTTATACTTGCGGCAGAACTGCCTTTTTCATTGCAACAAGTTGTGTAGCTTTTCTACATTTGGATTCGACATGTTTTTCATCATCTACTCTAAACAGTATCCTAACATAGTTGAGTGCCTGCAGGAGCCATAAGGCTCTGGGGCCTGACATGTTAGCCTCTAGTCGTGCACCTTGAGCGAGAAGGTCTGCAGTGTCTCTACTGGTTGTTGATATCTGTATAGTATTTCCTCGATCTCTCTCTTCTAGCATGGTGTTGACAAGGTCTGGGGTGACCTGTGCTAAAGTGTCCACTTTTTTGTTTTGTTTTGTTTCCATCCTACATACGGTATATTTGTGGCCTGAAGCTGCTGTCGCGTTCTGACCGTCTGCCCTTATGTAGATTGTCCTTGTGATGCACTTGGCTGGGATCAGGCTTACCCCGTTCCATTTGTCAACGCAGGCGATGACCCACTCTATATCTCTTTTCATTGACGTGTTTACCCTGATGGAAGGTGCCTTGTTCTCTCTGAGCGCCTCCAGCAGGCGGCGTATGAAGATTTTTGCTGGAGGTATGCACTTAGCCACGTGGAGGACCCTGCCGATGATTGACTGTAGAGCCTTCCTTGATGTGTATGTGCGTGCTATGAACTTTTTGGCCTCCTCCTGTACCTCTGTGACCTTCTCTGTTGGTATCCTTATTGTCATCTGTTTCGTGTTTATTGTTATTCCCAGCCACTTTACCTCCGTTGACGGTGGTTGGGTCTTGGAGTCTGCTGTTGGAAGGCCGAGGGACTTGAGTAGGCTGATTGCGTAGTGGTAACTGTCGTTTGCATGATCAATATTGTCAGCCCAGCCGATGAGGTCATCTAGATACATTAGCCCGTTGAAACCTCTCTCTCTCATGATGCTGAGTATACTTTGTGCGACTTTCTGCATGTGCAGACTACTTTGGCGTGCCCCGAAGGGCATGCTGATGTCGAGATAGTATGAGTTTTCCCACCTGAACACCAGCAGTGGCCAATCTCCGGGGCACGCCCTGAAGTTCTTGTACGCTCGTTCAATATCTAGTGTGTAGAGATACTTGGTGCTGGATGATGAGGTGAGGTAGTTGGTTAACATGTCGACAGTCGGGAGAGAATGCTGCCTGGTTGATCCAAGTACGTAGTTTTGCCTTATATAGGCGTTTACCGATAAGTGTTGTGGGTAGGAGAGGTCCAAAATGACCCTTCGTTTCTCTGTCTGTCCCTTAGGTCTTGTCATAATAGGGCTCAAGTGGAGCCAGTCCGTGAAGGGTGCTACCTGGTAGGGGCCGTGTACCGCCTCTTGGTTAATCTCCGTCTCGATATACTGTTTGACTGCCTGGGGGAACTGCAGGGCTGACGTGTGGTTATCGCTGTCACTATTATCGGTTATCGGCCCTAGGTATCCTAACGGGAAGCCGTATGTTATTGCGTCCAGTAACTCAGTTTCATTAGTTGTAACGGTTAAGTGGTATCGCCACATATCAATGTTCAGATTGGAGGGAATTTGCTGTCTACTCGCTATCATGTTTGGGAGCCCTGTCCTCCTTACCTCGTTGTATATATCACATAACACACTGTCCAAGACTTGTTCGTTTGGCCTGGGCCAGAACGTCGATCTGTACCAAGCGAGGTCGTGCGGACCCGGCACGTCCTCGTCTGGGACTTTCCCTGCTTTTAAGGTACATATATGCAATATGGGGTCGAAAGCGGTAGTATGTATATCATATGATTCACTTATAATGTCACAAACACGAGTATTGTCCCTGTATTCGCACTGATACTCCAGTAATTCATTCTCACTTCCTTGTTTCACTTCCATTTTTGTTTGGTTCATGGGCGCGGCCATGTTGGTTTTGCTGTCCGCGCTTCCCATTGGCCGAAAGGCCGAACCTTCCTTAAGCTCTAAGCCCATTGGTTGGTGGGCCGGAAGTTGTTCTGGTAGTCTTCCGGGCCCAGTCTCGTCAGGGCAACAACAACAGTAACACGATGCTTGGTCGAAAATGTGACCTGCATAACTATATACATCGCAGGGAGTTTCATAATCGTAAACGTAACACTGATTACTCACGTGTGCTGGTTCTTCAGTGCTTTCATCCCGCGAGTGAATGCTCGCGGGCATTACAGGTTTTTTGACTGTGTATAATAGCCTTGCTGAGGTGGGCGTGGCACATAGTGGGCGTTGGCCGCCTGTTGTGGTTGTGCGTGTTGGTGTTGAATGGGAGATGGTGGATAGGGGAAATGATGTCCCGCCGGGCTGTGCTCCCTGCTGTTTGGTTGTCGAGACCTTTGACGTTTCATACAGTCGGCTGAAGAGTGACCATGTCTATTGGCCGGGTTTAGCGAGTTGCAATATGCGCATATGTGATGTAGAGTAGCGTTAATGGCCGAATGTCCGTCCTTCTCCTTGCAGGCGCCTTTTGCGTTGAAAGTTGGACAGGGGAGGCTGGTCTTTTCGGCGTCAGATATTGAGATGTTGGCCAGCGAGATCCTCATACGTTCGCATTGGATCTGGTCAGTATCCGTCCAGTCCAATTCGCCCCGTTCTAGTTTGTCAAATATCATGTTCGACCAGCGGAGGACGTTTCTCCATGACCTGTCATGCGCATCTTGTGCGACTTGATGGAAATGCTTCAACATTGCTCTGCGGTTTTCATCATTACATGCTGCCTCGTCCATTAGCATGGCCGTAAATGCCTGTACGTATTCATTGAAGGTCATATTTTCTTTGTACTCAAGCTTATCTTTAGGAGTTATGAGGCCCTCTCGCTCAAGGTACATGTAAGGCTTGTGTATTTTTCGTCTGATTCTGTGATCAAAGAGCTCGTTACCTTTAGTATCTGCGGTGATAAAGATCGGGTTGGATGACTCCATATGCGCGTCGAAATATGCCTTGGCGTACTGATCCTTCATCACTTCTGACGGGATATGGTAGTGGCCTGTCTGTTGGCGGTGTTGTGTGGGCATGGCTCCAGGGTACGTTGGAAGCACGGGCTCTGTTTCGGGCTTGGTTTTTAAGATAGTATCCGGGTTTTTAACACTGTCGTCTTTCTCGGCTCCTTCTGGTTTATTCATGGCTGCGGCCATGGCTTTAGCTACTGCCTGTGCCACTGTATCCACCATTGACTTTTCCAGTGCCTCGAATCGGATACGTGTGGCCTCGTCCATGGTATGATCGTCGTGGTCACTCGGGCGTGGTGATTGGCGTGAACAATGGCTGCCCGCCGGTGAATTGGACTTCTCTGAAGTCGATGAAAAATCGTCTTCCTCTTCCTTCGTGAAAGTGTTTTCTTGGCTAATTTCCTCTTTTTCTGGCTCTGGGGCCGGTAGGCTAGCTTTCTGAGCTGTTTTTGTTTTCCGTGAGGTGCTGCTCATGCCTTTCTGAGTGTTTGAAATTTTTACAGAGTTTTGTATATATGAGGAAGGTTTGAGAAGAGTTAGAGAAGGGAGAGTGGTGGATTGTGGGAGGACGAGGTACCTGGCTATAAGGAGAGGGGGCGCCACCAATGCCTAGGAATTAAAATTCCAACAAAATGTTCATTTTATATATTAATGACTTACATAAAGTAATTAAAAACAGACATATACAACATTTCGCTGATGATACGGTTATTTATGGCTCTAGAGATAAGAAATCAACATGTACAAAAGGGTTGCAAGAAGATCTGGATAGAGTGGCTATTTGGTGCGCTGTAAATAAGATATCCTCGAATATAAAAAAAATGCAAATCAATGACTATTAGCCTGAGGCCAGATAAAAATAATGCTGAAAATTTTAGTATTTGTCAACAGAAACTTGAAACTGTGAAATATTATAAATTCCTGGGTGTAGAGATAGATGAACAACTTAATTTTAAAACCTTCCTCAAAAAGAAAATTCACATGATAAGAAATAAGATTAAATCGCTATCCAAACTCTTTGGTATTTGTGACAAAAAATCAATATTATTGATATTCAAAGTTACAATATTGCCTCACATTGATTATGGAGATATATTCTATCAAGCTGCCCCTCAAAGATATCTCGACCGGCTGCAATTGCTGCAAAACTCGACATTTTGGAATTAGCATTTAGGAGATCTTTGATACCCACAAATTTAGATGATAGGAAAGTGACAGTGAGAGGACTTAAAAATTACGTGTTCCTCAGCCGAAAAAATGAAAATTTAAAAAAAACATATATTTACAATTTATACACCCTTTGGAACAATTTACCCCAAAATCCAAGAGAAATTCCAAACAGGGGATTTTAGGTCATACCTAAAAAATGTCTACCCCCAGGAATTTGATCAATGCTTAAAAGAGGACAGTATTATAAAATAAATGATGTCCATACTATCCGATGGGGAGGGTTTGGGGGAAAAAAACATTTATCCACATTTATCAAATTATCATGTAATTTATTTAGCATTTAATATTTTCTCGACAATTGCAAGTAGTGGAAATCCGACCATTAGAGGGAGGATAATTTGCTATTTAAATTCCAACCAGTATAGGAAGGAAATTTGTCATTATTTAATGATAATTAATGATATTATAGATCGATATTATAGATCGTACTGGTATATGTTATGTATTAATAATAATAAATTGAGACAAATATTGAGAACTCATAGTTAATCATATCACTGTGAGCAACTACCCAGTATAAGGAGTTGGCTTAAAGAGTTCCTATTTCAAAAATATCGAATGAATGTTTTGTTTATTATGAAGGAACATCTAACATGATCGTAAAGGAAATACACCAAGAACATTATTTCCATCTACAACAGGATATAGATTATTCGCAAAGGAAAAACAACAATAACATTTGCAACACGTGAACAGTTATAAATACTGAAAATCGAACAAAAATAAAAACATTGCAAGGACCTTCTCACTAAACAAACTATTTTACTAAATTGATTTCCATTAACATAATTATCATCAATGGGCCTGTTGTATAAATTGCGACGGCCGTTCGCAAATGCTTCGTAGTGCATTGTAAGTCAAATCTGCTTGTATAAGCTAAGGAAATCGTATGTCCTTCACAGCCATTTCGTACTATCTTCATCGTAAGTGCGTTTTGGCTTGCATAAGAAAATCGGCTTCGTATCTTTTTCACAAATATCAGTTAAAACCTGCGATCACCCTGAAGGGCTTCGTTTCTACTTCGCAGGAGAAACTAAGGGGGGTATGGGTCAAAAGTAAACCAGTAAATCAAACATCACCAAATATTTAAAATTTCTATCTCTCTTCTCCCTCCCTCCCTCCCTCCCTCCCTCCCTCCCTCTGTCTCTCCTATTCCCCTCCCCCTCTTTGCCTCTCTCTCTTCCTCCTTCTTTCTCCATCTTGTGCTCTGCCACTCTCTCTCTCCGCTCCGCCTCTCTCTCTGCCTCTCAATCTGCCTCCCTTTCGATCTCTGCCCCCTCCGTCCCTTCCCCTCCCCTGTCTCTATAATCCATTTCTCTTCCTCCTCTTTCTCCTCTCCCCTCCCAATGATCTCTCCCTGCCTTGCTCTCTCCCTTGCCCTCCCCTCTCTCTCTCTCTGCCTCTCTCTACCACCCTTCCATTCTCTCTCCCCTTCTGTCTATCTCCCATCCTCCCTCCCTCTCCCCTCTCCCTCCCTCTCCCCCTTCCCCCACTCTTCCCCCACCCACTCTCTTCATGATCTATCTCTCTACCTTGCTCTTTCTCCTCTCCCCCTTCTCCCTCCCGCCATCCCCAAACTCAGTACAGGAGGCAGTACAGGAAGAGGTACAGGTGGGGGTACAGCAGTTACTGGAGAGGGGTATAGGAGGTTACTGAAGAAGGTACTGGAAGAGTTCCTGAAGAGGGGTATAGGGAGTTACTGGAGGAGTTACTGGAGAGGGATATAGGGGGTTACTGGAGGAGTTACTGGAGGAGTTACTGAAGAGGGGTATAGGGGTTACTGGAGGAGATACTGGAGGAAGTACTGAAAAGGGGTATAGGTGGTTACTGGAAGAGGTTACTGGAAGAGGGTACTGGAGGAGGTACTGGAAAGGGGTATATGTGGGTACTGGAGGAGGGTACTGGAGGAGGGTACTGGAGGAGGGTACTGGAGGAGGTACTGGAAAGGGGTATATGTGGGTACTGGAGGAGGGTACTGGAGGAGGTACTGGAGGAGGTACTGGATAGTACCCCCCTCCTCCTGTAGAACGGACATCTATGATTTTTGTTTTTGAAGGCATTGTGACAAAATAACGTAGATTTACAACATATATTATACACCAATACTAAGCTTAGGCCATTCAATGCACCTCCTAGAGTTGGGAAAGACTACCATGCTCGAAATCTGGAGAAACAAAGTGAAATAAGTTACCAATGGAACTTAGCATCTGCTATCGTTTTGATGTACGCGCAGCGCGAAACGGACATCCAGTGTGGTGACAGTGTCTAATCTCCTCTCCTCTAATCTCCTCTCCTTATCTCCTCTAATATCTCCTAAAGTACCTCCTACAGTACCTTTTCCAGTACCCCTCCTGTACCTGCTTGCTAAACGTCTTTCTGTACCTTGCCCTATGCATCACACTATACCTCCTCTGCCTATTTCCCCCTGTACTTCCTCCTGTATGTCCTCCTGTACATTCCCCTTTATGTCCTCCTGTACCCGATTAAAACTGATACATACATTATCTTACCCAACATTGGGGGATCGGGAATAATTTTGCCAATTTGTCCTTAATATCGGAAATCCCAAGTTGGCACCTCTGGGACAATCATTTTAATGCAAGCACACACAAATACAATGCCTAAAAAAAACCCTTATGAATTGGCCATTGCCGCTCATTTTACCCGCCCGTCCGTTTACCCGCCCGCCCGTTTACCCGCCCGCATCATTTACCCGCATTTGGCGGCGGGCGCCAAATAAAATTAACCATATTCCTACATCCAACTGCCCGCCTAGGCACCCACGTGCTGGTGTTGTGTTTCTGAAATGTAGGCCATTCTTGTATCAACTTAATCAAGGTCATGAATTTTGTTGCAGCACCGAAAAATTTAGCAGCAACACATTTTTACAGCTCCTCCACAGACCAGGCGTAGCGCACACAAATGGACTGTGGGAACAAATTATCTAATCAAATTAGATATTTTGCAATTATGTTGCTAACAATTTTTTAGGCATGTCGGCAACACATTTGACTGTTGGCGCCGTTTTTCTCTATATTGGAGCCCTATAACATGAACATGTCAGAAAACTCATCGTATCCCAGTTGTAAGTGCTTTGAAAGTGCTCACATTTATGGGAGAAACAGTGGGCATACGAACTGCAAGAGACATACAAAGCTATACAATACACCACTTGTATTTATAAGGTTTGTCGCAGGAGATTCGTATCTTCATCGCATTTTTTCACAACTTTCTCGCATCTACCTAAAGGGACTACCGGCGACACCTGTTATTCTATTTCCACATCTCATTTGCATCTGGTTGTAAGTGAAAATGGCGTCAACTTAACAGACAACGGATCAGAGTTTATGTGAATAGTGTATGTCTCTTATCTAGGCAGAAAGAGAGTGGGGGAGGGAAAGAGGGGGGGGGGGCGGGAGTGGGGAAGGGAGGGAGGGAGAGAGAGAGTGAGAGGGTAAAGAGGGTAGAGAGGGAGGGGTAGCCCTTGTAGTTGTAGAGAGGCAGAGAAAAAGCGAGACAGAGAGAGAACAAGGGGAAGAGAGGGGGAGGGAGGGACAGAGAGTACCCTTTTTGACTGTCAACTGTCACAGACAGTTACATTGCTAAAGGAATATAAATATTTAGAATATGTTTGTCATCGATGGGCGGAGGCGGGGGGGGGGGGGGGGGGGGGGTAAATGTGTGGGTCGCAAGGGAAGGAGGAATGTGGTAAGCCAGGGATCAAGGGGAAATATTATCTAGGAGGGAATGGTGGCGGTGGAGGTACCAGAGGAGGTGAGGATACAGGAGGAGGTGGGGGTACAGGAGGAGGTACAGTAGGGGGGTATTGGACAAGTTTAATGGAGGCGGTACTGGAGGAGGTACTGGAGGGGCTACAGGAGAAGGTCCTAGAAGAGATACTGTAAGGGGTACTGAAGGACGTACTGGAGGGGTTACTGGATGAGGTACTGGAGGAGGTATTGGAGGGAGTACTGGAGCAGGTACAGTAAGGGGTTCTGGTGGAAGCATTGGAAGGGGTACTGGACTGGAGGGGATACTGGAGGAGGTACTAGAGGGTTTACTGGAGGAGGCACTGGAGGGGGTACTGGAGCAGGTACTGTAAGGGGTACTGGAGGAAACATTGAAGGTGGTATTGGAAGGGATACTGGAGGAGGTATATATTGGGAACAGATATCAAACCTTATCAGTGATATCAGTGATGAAGGTAGTTACTACTAGGTGACTAGTGACCGAGTGCCCTGACACCTATTGGGGGTTTGACCCAACTGGGGTTGATACCCAAACCACAAGACAAAGCCAGACCTCTTTCAAGCACCAGCCTCTGCAGAGGCAACACCTCACATGGGTTAGACCTTTCAATAAGGTACTGGAGAAGGTACTGGAGAAGGTACTGCGGGAGGTATTGGAGGAGGTATTGGAGGAGGTATTGGAGGAGGTACTGTAAGGAGTACTGGAGGAGGTATTGGAAGAGATACTGGAGGAAGTACTGGATGGGGTACTGGAGAGGGTACTGGAAGAGATATTAGAGGAGTTATTAGAGGGGGTACTGGAGGAGATACTGGAGGAGGAGGTACTGGAGGAGGCTCTATCTCCTCCAGTACCTCTGCTAGTGCCTCTATTCTATTCAACACCCCAACCCCGACCCTATGATTAGGGTAGAGGGTAATTTTAAATAGTTCATTTAGTAATGCAACAATTGTTTTTTTCAACCATTATATGTGAGGGAGTATTTCATCCCTAGATTATATTGTAATCAGGACAAACTCATATATGAATACAGTACAGTATAGGACTTCAGGACCTCCCCCCACACATAAATACAAATCTTTGCTATTGTCATACTCATAATTCAATGACCAAATGCTTTATATGATTATGTAACATGACGTAAGGTATTATCAAATATGAATTTATTATATAGAAATATTAGGAATATATTATATACTGAATATTACGAATATTCATGCTGAGTAATAACCGTTAAAGGTTCATATACCAGACTGTGTCATTAATAGAACCCCGGACACAATAGAGAGACAGTAGTTGGAGAACAATAATTTTATTGAATGAATAACATGATATAATTATGATATAAAATAAAATTATTGAAGGATGAATTGATTAATGAAATACATTAATCAATGAATAAAGGTAAATATATTTTTCATTAAAGTTATATAATGTGCAGGAGGGAAGGTGGAGAGTAGATAAAGAGGAAGTGGGTGGGGTAAAAAATTAGAGGGTACGTCCATCCCTGAGGTTTGAGGAGAAGTGGACGGGTGGAGGAAGAAGAAGGAGGAAGGAGGAAGTGCGGGCGGAAGTGTTGAGAGGGGTAGTGGTTAGGGAAGTATCCTCTAGGTGTCATCAATGATCCGCCATTTGGCAGATGCCTCATGACCAGACCATTAATAGAACCCCGGACACAATAGAGAGACAGTAGTTGGAGAACAATAATTTTATTGAATGAATAACATGATATAATTATGATATAAAATAAAATTATTGAAGGATGAATTGATTAATGAAATACATTAATCAATGAATAAAGGTAAATATATTTTTCATTAAAGTTATATAATGTGCCAAGTCTCCATGTAAGTGTATGGTGAGTGGCGGGTGGGACAGAAGAGTGTAAGTAGGTCTGAGGGATGGGGAAGGGAATGGTAGGGATTTTTAGGGGTTTTGGAGTGCGTTAGCCAGCGCATTGTGCACAATGTTTGTAGAGTCTGTTTTTATGTAAGAGGTATGTGCCCTGCTCCTCCAGCCGCCATACCGTTGTATAGCTAGCTCTGACTGCCCCTGGAGGAATGCCTCTGTTGCAGCTGATTTTCTGAGTGAATGTAGTGAATACTTAGATTGCTCCAGGCCTAGCGCCTGGAGTGCATTTGCCCATTGATTTTTAATGTAAGATGCCGGCATTGGGCTCTTTTGGCCCATGAAGGTTAGGAACGGCTGTTGGTTGCTATAAGTTGGAACAGTTTTAAACATATTCTGTATGGCCTCTACAGGACACCACTGCTTGTTGTCTGTGGGATATAGGCGCCTCACTTGATTCTGGTTGTATTTTTGAGCGTTTTTAGCATGTTTAATATTTAGCACAATGTGGTCTTCGAAGATTGAGACATCTCCCCTGGTGAGGTGTCTGGTTGGATCGAAGGATTTGACTGATGGTGGGGCTATTTCAGATTGTCTTAGTGCCCCATAGTTGAGCGTGAGCACTGCAGCTTTGAGGGACACGCCCTCTTCCGCATGTCGTAGGATGTTGACTGCGTCTCTTAGTATTCCCATGGGGACAGCATCCTTCGGGTTTGGAACATAATTGGTCGTTCTCTCAATAGCATCGACCGCTAATTTTACCCTATGATGATCTAGGGCCTCAGGGCTCATCTCCCTTCTTCTTAGGTGTTCCCTGATGGCTGACAAGTGGTTTTTAATCGTTGCGGGGCATCTGATGTGGGAGGCCAGGTATTCTATGTATCCACATACCGTGTGATGGGTAGTCTCCTCAATGGGGGTCTTTAGCTGCCTCAAGAAAGACAGAAAAGTCATCACCGCACTCCTCCTATTGTTGTTCGTGCCCTTCGCCCTTGTAGCTTCCTGCCTCTCGGTAGCTTTCTCCAGCAACAACTGGAGCGCCGGATCTGCGGAGTATAGAGGGATTAATGTGATTCAAAACCTGGAGGTCAGGTTTACACAGGCTTATTCTCATATTGTCGAGGGCTGAATTACTAATACCCCAGTGTCTCTTAGAAATGTGGGCCCTAGCCATATTGGTTACTAATTGAACTATTGGGATTGCATTGTCAGATGTTATGATTTCTATTTGTAGTCGGGCCTGGAGCATCCACAGATATCTGCCACAGTCCATGATCACTGGGTTCCTGCATTTTCCACTTTGCAGGAATTTTGTAATAACTTCATCTTGGCAATGTACTATCACCCGTGTGCCTCTATCTGCTGTTGAGATAAAGGTACGGAGAGCCACAACTATATTTGCGACTTCAAGCTCTGAGCGGATCTTTGCCCCATCGCCTAATGGGGCCACTTGAGACTCATAAGCTTTCTTCCCATCCGTGGCAATGATACCAGTGGGTGTCACATTAACTGATATCTCTTTTGTCGGCCTCTCTCGTGGGATAATGGCTATCCCGTTCCACTCGATTGAGAAGTCAATGAACCACTGTTATAGCAATAGACAACGAGGATTTTAGCGTGAGAACTGTCTGTACTCCCATAGACGTCCCAAGGCCGAAGGCCGAGGGACGTCTATGGGAGTACAGACTGTTCGAACGCTAAATCCGAGTTGTATATTGATTTTAGTCCGTGATGGAACACCATGGTGGCGCCACTAGACCAACGCGGTCTGTAGTATAATAAGTGCATGCGAAATCTTACCCAAAATGGACTAAAGATCTTTAGACACTGCGCTGTCGACCTGAATAGGTCCTCCTTTTGCTGCTCTAAGCGCTTCTAGCAGTCTCCCCACGAATAGCCTTGCAGGTCTGATACATTTTGCGACATGTAACAACTTGCCCAGTAGGGACTGCATCCTCTTGTGTTCTATGCATGATCGATTTATGCAGGTCTCAGCGATCTTCAATCTCAGCTTCTGTTTTGGAATCGACAAGGTCATCTCCTGGCTGTCTATGGTGACACCAAGCCAGGTCACTCGAGTTCCTGGGTTCTGCCTCTTTTCTTCGGCCTCAGGCAGACCTAGCTCTTGAAGGAGGTCTAGGACCACCTTCAGATCGTTCTCACATTTGTTCAGGTCTTGTGACACGACTATTATGTCATCTTAGCCCATACCCCTTTTGCAGATAGGATATTTATTATGGAGTCGGCCACACGCTGTATGTGCATTGACGAGCACCTGGCTCCAAAAGGCATAGCTGTTTCGATGTAATACTGGTTCTTCCACTTCAAGCACTGTAGGACCCAATCTCCAGGGTCTCCCCTGAAGTTTTTGTATGCACGGCTGATGTCTACAGATGCGATGTGAGCCCCTTTTCCCACTCTGCGTAGTTCTGCGGCCACAGAGTCGATGCCAGGGAGGCCATGGGACCTGACTTTCCCAAAGAGTGCATTTTTCCTTATATAAGCGTTTACAGATGTTTCAGCGGGGAAAGTCATGTCTGAGATTATCCTTCTCTTTCCTGGGTCACTCTTGGCTCTAGTCAGTAATGGTGAGACATGACACCAGGACTCAAAAGAAGGTTCGTTGTAAGGTCCAGTAAGTCCCCCATTGCCCAGTTCTTTTTCTATGAACTGGTCTATGCTAACTGGATATTCCATGGCACTGGGGTGATTGGGGATGTTGCATGTGTCACTCACAGGCCCTAAGTATCCTAGCGGGAAACCATACCTGAGGAGGTCGACCAACTCTCTTCCCTCCTTTGACTTTGACAGGTATTTTTCCCAGGCTTCGATGTTAAGCTCCGATGGGACAGGTATCTTAGCTCCCAGGGAGTTTGGCAGGCCTGTGGCACTGACTCGCCTATATATATCTGGCAGCGGGTCAGTAGCACTTACAGGAAGCATATGAGAAGGCCAGTTCGCCTTCCTATAGTTGGCGAATGTGTGTGGTGACAAGTCAATTGACACCTCAGGACTATCAGCCTCACATATCTTACGTATGCTTCCAAAGTCAATGTCGTCATTACATTGATCAGTATTATTGACACCAGAGCTAGAGCAGGTGTTACTCCAGATGAGCTCATATTCAGTAGGGTTGGTGCATGGGACATTATCGATAACCTCACATTTACTATTTTTATCTAGGTGGCTGGTAAAACCCTCATAGTCATACTGGATATGGTCCAATTGTGTGTTTATCTCCTTGTGTCTGATATGTCGGCTCTCACGTATGGGCTTTTTCTGCCTGAGCACATCGCGAGAGCCAGCATGATGTATAAACACACTGTCATTCCCCTTGGTAGGGGATTCTCCTCCTATCATGTCACTTTGTACCTTGGTTTGATTTTTATGTTTCGTCACCTTATTATCTTCCTTGCATTTCCCACCACCTCTTACTGAGATGGAGGGGCTCTGGCGTTTTTTGACGCCATGTATTCGTGGTGTGCTTGCTGGGACATATGGGGGCGTGGCACTCTCGGCTGAGAGCTAGCAGGGGGGTGTGGCCTTGCCTGGTCCCCCTGTAGGCGTTCACATGTGCTGACATTGTGTCCCCCGAAAATCCTCTTTGTAACAGAATAGCAGTATCCACAGCCGTGTGCGAATTTTGTACCATTCTCAATGTGGTCGCGTCTCATGCGGCAACCATGCATGGAATTGAAGTCCTGGCAGATCACCTCTTTGCTATGTTGACTGTTGTGGTGGTTGTTTCCCCCTTTAGCTGTGTAGGTGGCGCCACTGGAGTGCACTTTCGCTCGCTGGTCCCCAACTGCCGCGTTCATGGCGCGCGTAGTTTGAATTAGGTGTGTATCCGTCCAGCTTAGCTTTCCTTTCTCTATGTCGTCGAATAAGTTTTGGCTAAACCTCCTGACAGAATTCCATGGTAGCACTCTTATGTCCGCCAGTACATCCTTCAAATGTAGTAGGATGTAAGTATCGTCCTTATGATCGACCCTCCTGGGGTCTGTGAGCATTGCAACAATAGCCTGGCAGTATTCAGTAGATTCCAGGTTCGCCCTGTTATCCAACTTTTGTTTCATCGTGGATGCTCCATCCCTTTCCACAAACATATAGGGTTTTGTTATCAGATTGTCTATGAGAATGTCAGAAGCAATGATACCCTTACCCTCTGATCGTGGTGGACGGTAGTTCTCACGTGCGAATTCCATTTCAATGAACCCATCGAGATTCTGATGTGCGCGTAGATCTTTTGGTGGCGGGAGAACCGAGCTATTCTTCTGAGGAGGGTTGCTCGATTTTTCCTGCTGAGGGCTGGTAGGTTTATTTGCGAACAGGCCCATTATTGTTACCAGCTTTCCATCAATGCCTTTCATGGAGCTTTCAAGATCCTTTAGTCGGGACTCGTGGTCTTGACCGTTAGAGCCGTTTGGGCTAGCGTCCATCTGGGCATCCGAGAAAGCGTCCCACTTTGGCTTGTCGTTTGTCTCTGGTTTCTTTGTTCTTTGGGACGTCCTCACATTCTTTGGGGTCGTTTTTGGTACCCCTCCTTGAGTCGCTCCTTTCTTAGTATTGTTTGAT
Source organism: Sthenelais limicola (assembly GCA_942159475.1). Classification (NCBI taxonomy): domain Eukaryota; kingdom Metazoa; phylum Annelida; class Polychaeta; order Phyllodocida; family Sigalionidae; genus Sthenelais; species Sthenelais limicola. Next base: position 19,289,837 of record OW804095.1, read on the forward strand.
GTAGGAGTCTTGGTAGTCTTCCTCAGAGCCATATTTATTCTTGTGTCTAAATATGGAGGCGGTGGTGCCAAGTATAGAGATTGATGTCAAAAATTAGAGGGTACGTCCGTCCGTCCCTGAGGTTTGAGGAGAAGTGGACGGGTGGAGGAAGAAGAAGGAGGAAGGAGGAAGTGCGGGCGGAAGTGTTGAGAGGGGTAGTGGTTAGGGAAGTATCCTCTAGGTGTCATCAATGATCCGCCATTTGGCAGACGCCTCATGACCAGACAATTACCTAATCTTCACATGTTTCCAGGTGTGTCTACAGATATTATCTTAGTAGCTTAAGGTGACTCAGTAGTGATTTTGTTTATTGATGAATTTTTCTAAAAATTTTACCAATGATACTTGACATGAAATAATCATTATTGATTAAAAAAAAAATATAGGTCACCAGGCTAGTTTTCATGCTATGGCGGTATGGAGATAGAAATAATAAATCATATTTGAGTGATTTTACTACATTTGAGTGATTTATTAACATAATTCGTTTAAAATGGTTCTCACATGAATTCAGACATCAAATTTCACCCAGACATTCAACATATATATACTAATCATCAGATAATTTTTTTTTCCTCAAATCCTGAGTTAGCTCCCTGAAAGCCCCCCAGTGGCAGTATAGGGCACTAGCAAAATTGACTTTGGCTGATGACAATCAGCGTTTAAAAAAAAACTGTTTGATGAATTTTTTTTAAATTTAATATGAATGTAGATACAGTATTTGCTAACTCATACACAAAAAGTCAGGATGGCTTTCCAGGCTAGATATTTCTATATTACGACTTATTTATGAGAAAAAAATGGGAAAAAAATGAAATTCCTGATAAATATTTGATTTGAACAAAAACGGCTCCATGAATCTTAATGAAATTTAATATAGATGCAGGTACTGTAGATACTAACTCACACACCAAAAATCAGCAGGCTGAATAGTTTATATCAAGACTAAATTATATACATACTTCATCTGCATAATGCTGATATTCCCTGCCATATATATTGAATACACACACGCACAGGCGCGTGAAAAATGGCAAAAGTTGTAACCCGCTACTCACGCTAGGCGTTGCGCGCACCCCGTTACATAATCACTACTGAGTCACCTTAACATGAAAGCCATGACAGTTGGCGAGGCCTAATGAGCCAGCCAAACTGTCTACTGATTACATAATCGTATTAATTAGAGGTTGGTCCTGTGACCACCTCACCGGCTCACCCTACCTGTGACCACGTGACCGGTAATGATTGGTTATGCATAAATTATCTCCCCTTGTATTAACGACTCTAATTGGTTAATGTATTCCTATCTTCTCATTGGATATGCATCCAGACACACCTGGTATTACATCATATATAAACCCTTGTTCAGAAATAAATGATTACTTCTCAGATTATTCTGAAACATTACATCATGCTAGATATACCTCCTTATTACATTTTTCTTGCGTTAACAACTCTGGTCATGTCCCTCTTATATTATGTCTTTCTTTGCCCTCCTCCTCCAATAATTTTCGGCTATAAATACACTTGATTTCTACTTAGCAGGAGATGCGAATAGAAACGAAGCCCTTCAGGCTGATCACAGGTTTTAGCTTATGTTTGCGAAAAAAGATACGAAGCTGATTTTCTGATCCAAGCCAAAACACACTTACGATGAAGATAGTACAAAATGGCTGCGAAAGACATACAATTTCTTGAGCTTATACAAGCAGGTTGGACTTGCGACGCACTACAAAGCATTGGCGAACAGCCTATCGCTACTTACACAACAGGCCCATTGAGTGCAAAAAGGGTGGCCTAGTTGTTGATGCAAGATGAAAATAACACCCAGGGCAACCTCAATACTCAATTAGGCTTGAAGGCTTTTTGAAAACGATGTCATAACTCCTTACAAGCATATTTGATCAATTAAAGCTGCACTCTCAGCTAACATCGGTCAAAAACTAAACATTTTTGTTCCGTTCTATTCTAACCCATCTAAAGGCCCATTCACATTACCAAGGCCGAAGTGGTGTACGGCAATCGCACGATAAGAAAATCCAACGTAGAAGATCAGCTAAGATTGTATAATATGAACACACAATTGTATTACCACGTGTGACATCGTACGGCAGAGTGCGTTGGTAGAAACGTGTTTCCACTTGCACGATTTTCCAGTCGTGCTCCTGCCGCACGTTTTTACAATGTGAATTTTGAATGTTAGTGAATTGGGTACCATTCTGTCAATCATCCTGAATAGCAAGTTCATGTGATACATTTTGAGGTGTTGGTGTTGAGGATTGGTGTGAGGAGTGTGGACACTTATCTGGGAGGATATCTCGATGCCCATCTCTGTTATGTAATTCACACCAACACTACTAACTTTGCACCTATGCAAGGACTGCTTGATTGACAACCTTCTACCATCTCTGCAGTAAATTCCTGAAGGCCAGTGACATCCTATTGGTTGACATTTGTTGTATTCTATTGGCTATCTTTGTTTGATTGACAAGTTGCCACTTAAGGCCACTGTATAGGTTTTGAGAGGAACCCATTTAGAGAGGACCACCCATGCCTGAATCTGAGTGATTTTTACTATTTAGTAATTGTTTCCACTATTACTAAGTTCACAGTAATACAGATTGTTTCAACAAGGTTAACCAGTATACATGATTAAATGATTGGAAAATGAATGACCACACATTACATTTGTACCAGAAATGATACTATGGTTAAGTAAATGTTAATAAACATTGATAAATGGCAAAACAGTGTTATGTTCTTTATCCAATATTATTATCACAAAATTTACACATATAATTAAATATAAGCACTTTTAATTAAATATTAAGCATTTTCAGTCGAGCAAAAACTAAACTGCTAACTATGACTTGCCATTGCGCACAAATAGTTAACCGTGGAATTTGTTTCCTTTGGAAACGCACAATATATACATTAACTTAAACTGATTATAAAGTTAAACAGAAAAATAGTTCATTAAATGATTGATTAACTTAATAAACTTATAACTTGTTTATATACATTGTAGGTGAAATGAAGTAATCTTGGCATTTGCTATTGTAGTTTAAGTGAAATGTACATGAAATATGTATACATGGCTATCCACGGCTTTCCACGGCATTATGATGACCGTACAACTCAATTGAACATGTCCAATTTTGCTAGACGTCAAAGTGTGGATTTGGATTCAGTATTAAATCACATTATGAACAAGGAAAACAAAACTTAAAGTTGAGTTGTTTTATCATTCTTTGGAGAACAAACATTTTATATATTCCACAGGTCGTACAGGCATTTTGGGTAGATTTTAGGCCAAACCCGGAATAAAATATTGTAAAGCTGATTTTTGGATATATGATGCGGGACACATGGGGGAACATTCCCTGAAAAGTCCCCACCTGGGGACTGTGTGCTTTTTGAGATTTTGATGTATTTGTGACATTTTCCACAAAATAACATTGGTCTCCATGCATGGGAAAATGCGTTTATATTGGGCCTGTTGTATAAGAAACCCATCGTATCCCAGTTGCAAGTGCCTAGCAAGCACTCACATCTGTGGGAGAAACGATGGGCATACGAACTGCGAGTGACATACGATACACCACTTGTATAAGCTTCGTCGCAGGAGATACGTATCTTCATCGCATTATTTCACAACTTTCTCGCATCTAGCTATAAAAGAGACTACCGGCGACACCTGTTTTTGTATTTCAACATCAGATTATCGTATGATATATGGGTCTGATTTTCAAGAAATTCACAATCTACAGTTCTACGCATTAATCAAATTCTGCTAAATTATAGTAAAAATTGATAAATATTAGGTATATCTGAGTGTATTCTGTATTGTATTCATTCGATGAATCTGTCTGGTTATGTTGAACTGTATTTTGAACCTGATTTTCTTTTTAAATTTGGATTATTTGAGAGGATTGGTGAAGGCAAATTGTACATTTTCTGGCGACTTGACCCCTATGCTATTTTTAGCACCCAGCCGGGTCCAGCCGCCATGATTGAGCAAGGCTTTTACCAATGCGGGCAACTTTACCTTGCTGGAAGACAGGGATGGAGAGAATGACAGAGGTGGAAGAGGGGGATGGGGAGAATGAGCTATTCGGAGGGGGAGAGAAGGTGATGGAGGGAGAGATGGATCATAGAGACAGAGGAGAGAGGGAGGCAGAGTGAGAGGTGGAGGGGAGAGAGAGAGTGGCAGAGCTCATGATGGAGAAAGAAGGAGGAAGAGAGAGAGAGAGGCAAAGAGGTGGAGGGAAATAGGAGAGACATAGAGAGAGAGACAGAGGGAGGGAGGGTGGGAGAAGGAAGATGGAAATTTTAAATATTCATTGATGTCAGGAGCTATGAGATACAGGAGAATATAGGGTTATATATTGGGGGGGAGGTACAGGAGGCAGTACATGATGAGGTACAGGAGGAGTTACAGGTGGGGGGACAGCAGTTACTGGAGATGGGTATAGATAGTTACTGAAGGAGGTATTGGAGGAGTTACTGGAGAGGGGTATGTATATATAAGTGGATACTGGAGGAAGTTACCTGAGGAGGTTACTGGAGGAGGTTACAAGAGAAGTTACTGGAAAGGGGCATAGTTGGTTACTGGAGGAGGTTACTGGAGGAAGTTACCTGAGGAGGTTACTGGAGGAAGTTACAGGAGAAGTTACTGGAAAGGGGCATAGTTGGTTACTGGAGGAGGTTACTGGAGGAAGTTACCTGAGGAAGTTACCTGAGGAGGTTACTGGAGGAGGGGTATAGTTGGTCACTGGAGGAGGTTACTGGAGGAGATTACTGGAGTAGGTTACTGGAGGATGTTACTGGAGGAGGTTACTGGAGAAAGTTACCTGAGGAGGTTACCTGAGGAAGTTACTGGAGGAGGTTACTAGAGGAAGTTACTGGAGGAGGTAATGGAAAGGGTATAGGGGGTTACTGGAGGAGGTTATTGGAGGAGGTTACTGGAGGAGGTTACTGGAGGGGGTTCTGAAAAAGGGGTATGGGGAGGGTTACTGGAGGAGGTACTGAAAGAGTTCCTGAAGAAGGCTATAGGGGGTTACTGGAGGAGTTACTGGAGGAGGTTACGGGGGAAGTGACTGGAGGAGGTTACAGGAGGAAGTTGTTATGCACACCTTTTTGCCTCTATTAATTAATTCATCCTTCATTGCCTTCTTCCTTCATTCATGAGGATAATGAAATTGAAGGGTTAACGGACTCCAATCAATTGAACTTATTTTATAGTAAATTTGGAAGTGATGATGGGAACTTTTCCCACTCCTTCATGGATTATATAAGTGATTCACTTGATACTGAACTTGTTACTATGATGTGTGTCACAGAAGAGAAAATTTACCAGCTTATTAACGAAATTGATCTGTCGAAAAGTTGTGGATTCAACTGGGTTAATACAAAAACCTTGAAAATGTTTTTAAAACTTTTTGTACCCCATGTCACATTACTTATGAAACGTTGTGTATCCTCTGGCCTCATGCCCTCAGATTGGAAAGAATACATTATTAAGCCCATTCCCAAAGATGGTAACCTAAGATTATTTAACAACTTACGATCGATCGCTATTGTACCGACTATGTCCAAACTTCTTGAAAAAATCATGTGTACAGCCATTGTTGACCATATGGAACTTAACAGCTTCTTCTGTCCCTCACAAGGAGGATTTAGAAAAAATAGATCGACTAATTTAAGTCTTTTTGATTTTCTATCACCTATCGTTGAAGGTTTAAATAATGTTTTTTTGACAGTAGCATCGTACTATGATATTTCTAAGGCTTTTAACTGTATTAATCATTCCATCTTGAAACGAAAGCTTTAATATTATAATTTTAATCCATCAGTCGTCAGGTTAATAATGAATTATTTTTAAAGATCGATGCCAACGCACTGAATTGAATGGACATTTATCAGAATCGGTTAGTATTAATAGAGGCATTCCACAAGGTAGTCATATTGGTCCAATCCTGTTTCTAATATATATCAACAATGTATCTAGATGTTTTGATAACTTAAATGAAGAAGGCTTAAAAATCAATTTGACTTTATATGCTGATGACACAGCTCTCAGTATTACTGGTCGTGACCTAGATTTATGTATTACTCAGACACAGCTAGCAATGAATTATATAAACAAATGGATGTCTGATAATAAGCTAAGCCTAAACGAAAAGAAATGTCAAATGCAAATATTAGGTACGAACAACAGGATCAAGAAAATTAGTTTTAATACCTTAGGTAAAGTATACTTAAAAGGGCACAAAATAAAAAATTCTAAATCCGTAAAATATCTAGGATTGAAAATTGATAGTAAGTTGTCGCTCAGGGAGCACTTCGTAAAGATGAAAGCAGCTGCCATCTCAAAATTATTCCAGTTCCAGCGTATAAGACAGTATCTGTCCATTCCTATGGCTAAAACCATAGTTAAAAGCCACTCACTCACTTTTTTAATATGGAAGTTTATTCTCAACATTTGTGTCAATTGATCTAAGAGCCAAACTGCAAAGGGTCTTGTACCGAGCAGTAAAGATTAACTATCACAATGATGGGTGAAATAAAGAGGAATTATGTGCTGATTGTGGTATTGCATCCCATGAAAAAAGGTATAAGATTGCTATTCTAAGTATCATGTATAGAAAACAGTTAATTCTGGAGAATCTGAAAGATGTACCAGTCGCCACACGATTAAATGAAGGGCCTGTATTAAAGGTTATCACTCGCAAGTTAGAGAAGGTGAAGAGATCACCCTACTATATCGGTGCAGTGTTATGGAATAAGCTACCTTCAGAAATTCGTAAAAAATCTTGGTCAGACATAAAAAAATACCTGAAGATAATAGTAGGGTTCCTGGCCAATGCAAAATTTGATTTTCACTTAAAATTCGTGCAAAAGTTTCGTTCTTGGTATCAAATGAAAGCTTAGGGTCTAACTAACACTTTTGGTCCGAGTGTCCAGCCGTCATTTCACTAGGGGGGCCGTGAGGGGGCTTTTAAGGTGGGGGCTGAACCCCCCAATCACTGGTTGAGTAAAATTATTATAACTTTTGAAATAATAGTCCGATCTGGACATAACTAGTGTCATTAAATGGGGAATTAAGAGACAAAAGCATTTTGGCAAATATTTTTTATCTAGGGGAGTCACAGCCCCCCTAAGTCTGGGGGAGGGGGCTGAACACTCCTTGAAAATGTTAACTTCTGCTGTAATAATCCAATTTGTGGGACCTAGGACAAATTGCAACAGAAGGTTTCTCAACAGTTTTGGATAGTATAAGTAGCCCTTATTAACATACTAAAAGTTCTGGAAAATCTAGGTGGGGGAACACCCCGAAATTGTAAAAAACAGAATGGCGGCTGCTGAAATTTCACATGACATAACTCAGGGTCAAATTATAATCTATGCCATATTTCAGCTTCTGCTAGTATGATATTCATGTGTGACACAAGTTTTCCCATGTTTTTAGGTCAGGGAAATCCATTTCTGAAATTATTTTTTTGTTTTAATGTCATTCTCAAGGTCAAAATCCAATATGGCCGCCAGCCAGAAACTTTTATTTTATAAAAATATCATATCTCAGCTGCTGTTTGCTCTTCATTCATGTATGACACCTGTTTATATAGGTTTTCAGGTGTGAGGAATCCATTCTCGTAATTATTTTCCTTCTTCAAGGTCAATTTCAAGGTCAAAAAGTAATATGGATGCCACCGGGAAACAGAGATACCCTACCTTAGCTCCTTTTCGGCCTATATCAGATATGTAAACAACTCTTGTGTTTCTGTTTTGCAATTTTTTGGACATCATCCACATTATGATGCATAATATGCAGATGTTTGACACTGAATTATTTGGAAACATTTAATACAACAAGTTTACATTGAAAAAAAAGTAGTCTTCAGAAAATTGTTGACGAAATTCAGAGAAAATTTGGAAAATAAAGGGGAAACTCGGCTGAAATAATCAGTGTGGTTGTTTATTTACTCTGCCTTTTCTATTGATAAATAACATCCCCTTACACAGCACATTCTCGGCTTCAAGCAGATACCAACATTATGGCTTTGATCTAATATTTGAATGAATGACATTCCAAATAGTGTTAAGGAGAAAGCAGAGATTTGAAGGATACTCTACTGGATATTCTTCTGAAGCAGGCCTATGAGTTGTCAGGTACAGAGAAAGCATTGAAGGTCAGCATTTAATGATAGCAGGCCAAGAGCAACCAACAGTACAGTTCTGGCTACTTAAATAGACAAGTACCATGCCACAACTCATATTCATATTCATAAGGGCCCATTAAGAGCACAAGTTTGAAAAAACTTGTTTTCCTTTTCTTAGCTCTAGATCACCAACATTAGGCCTGGTGAGTTCCTGTCTTCCAAGATTCAGAGTCTCTCCTGTTATTCAAGAGAAATTCGATGCTGGACACTGGGATATCAATAGGAGTAATCATTACTTTTTATCCTTACCAGTTGATCACACACATGAGTAGGGAAATTAAAGGGTGAAAGGAGTTGGAGGAGTGATTTGCACTACTGAGAACCCTACCAGGCTAGAATGTTGAATTCTGACAGGTCCTGAAATGAGTCATCTGGTTGAACAATTCACAATTGAACTTTCAGCTGCATGTTAAAGGACCTATTGTATGTTGTTCTCAGCAAAGGAAATGCATTTTAGGAGAAAAGTACAGATTTGTTGACACTTGACAACAAAGTATGTGTTGAAAAGACTGTTGTAACATCTGTGCATATTCTGGAATCCAGAGAACAGAATCAATATGATTATTTCAGAATAGAGGTGCTTGAAACAAATGAAGTACTATTGAGAGAGCCAATCAAGAGAAACAATCTGTTGCTTTTCCATGAAAAGAAACCTGTAAGGAGGACAGCAGCCAGTAAAACAGGGAAGTACTACAAGCAGTATGCAGACCCATTATATATGGACAGGCATTCATTGCACTAGATAGTTGGGGTGGCAATCTAAACAAATTCTTCTCCCACAAATCTACTTCTTCTACACTAGCTCTGTAAAATTCAGAAGGGGTTATTAACTGCTGCAATAAATCAGATTTAATGACAAGGATAGTTGGATTTTGGATAGTTGTGTTCCTGAAGAAGAAGAGTGGGTGGCACCAGCAATTTATGGGTTTCTTGTTATTGATGGGGGAGCTCTAATTCACACCCTCCCAAAAACAACTGTCCAAGCAAAGTCATACAATGAGTATTTTGAGAAGGTGTTCTGTCCAAGGGTACAGCATGATCTGAAAGGTCCTCAACAGTATAATTATGTTGTCTGGGATCAATATTGGGAAATGACCATCAAAGGTAGCTCTTGGGAGAAATGAGGATCTGGTACACAACAATGTGTACATGTCTGGAAGTGCCAAGGTGCCAGGAATTTGGCATGGCTTCTTGTGCAATGCAAACAACTCCTTTGTTTGCATATTTTTCTGATAAACTGATGCAAGTGCAGTTCAAAGCTGACAAAGCAGTCTACATAACCTCAAATGAATAAGTACTCAATGTGGGGAATGGCCTTCCAATGGGTCAATGCAATCATGAAGAGGCAAACACTGGTTTGCAGCTACACATACGTCATGCTCTCCAATATTTGTCTGTGGGAATGGTTTACACTGGAGACACATAATGTTTTTATAATCCTTCTGACTAATCCCCCCTCCAATTATTGCTGCGGACCAAGCTGCCATAATCTGGATTTTGTTTTAAAGCTGGAAAATGATTTGTGATGTAAAATGTATAGGGATTTGTTCATATTAAATCAACAGCTATTTCACTGGATATTATGTCCAACTTGTTTTTACAATTATATTTTACCTGATTCTTTTTGATTAAAAGTGATCTCACTTTTTGCAGGAGATTTAAGTTTATTTTGACCTCTTAGACTATGATGGCAACACAGGGCCCGGCATATATCAACATGAGAAGGGCTCAACCTCACTGGCTTATACACAGGGTGCATGGGCTTATGCTTTGGCCCCGGCTTATAAACAGGGATATACAGTATTTATTATTCAGTCACACATCACTGTAATATATAAATATTATTATTAAGAGGTGAATCACAGTGTTGTGATAGTAAAAGTCTGATATGAATATTTTATCTGTAAATGTGCTTGTAGTGTATCCAACATGTTACCTGTAAAGGTGGATTCAGCCCTCTTATTTCAGAGATTAGGGATGAATGACCCCCTAGCTTAAGAGTACATTCATATATATTTGATATTATTTCCTCAGTAGTAATGTTATCACACCTTATCTACTTATCTAAGACATAATGAATGTTTACAATGGATTGTTTTAAAAAATTGAGCACTTACATGAAAATATTTACTCTATCACAGGTGAATGAGCCCCCCACCCCCTAAAATGGGGGAAGGGTCACCCATCTCTAGATCATCAGTACTTAAGACATCTGCATATTGTGTCTGTGTTGTATTGTGTCGGAGGTAATGACACCAATTATGTCCAAATCTGATCATCATTAACAAAGTTATAGCAATTTAAAAATTTCTCTTACCTAGTTTCCCTCCCAGGAAGGGGGGTGGGTGGGGGGTGCATGGGTCCCACTAGAGTTTTAATGCATTCACATGAATGATATTAGTTCTGCAGTACACATCTAATCACACCAGACATGTTCAAATTAGAGTATTATTGCAGAAACCATAGCAGTTTTAAAATTTTCAAGGTGCTTTGGGGCCCCTCCCCCAGATTTAGGGGGTCCGTAACCCCCCTAGATAAAAATTACTTGCCAAAATGCTTTCAACTATCAATTACCTATTTAATAACACTAGTTATGTTCAGATCGGACTATTATTTCCCAAGTTATATTAATTTTACTTAACCAGTAAAAGGGGGTCCAGCCCCTATTTTCAATGGCCCCCCACGGGCCCCCCAGCGGGAAGAAAGAACGAAACTTTTGCACGAATTTTAAGTGACTGCCCCTCCAGTCACCCTACTATAAATAATGACTGGTATTTATGAAATGTGATACATCATTGGTATGGTTGTCGAAAAGAAAATTGTATATTTATTTCTAACGTGGGCTATGTGTATTTTACTGATCAAGTAGCACAATGTTTGATGTTCTGAGGAAAAAATTTAAAAAAAAATTTGAAGCGTTTACTGTGTACATACTGATATCTGTTATCAAAGAAACAAAATTAACAACTTAATATCAAGTTCAACTTGCTGATTAAATGTATTAAATTAGTAAAGAGGTAAAGAAAACTCTGTATAATCACGTTTATTTGGAATCTATGAGATTATCATGTTATGAAAAAAGATCCAATAAAATTTCTTAAAAAAAATCCTCCTGTACATCCCCCTGTACCTCCTCCTGTACATCTTCATGTGCGTTCCCCTGTACCTCCTCCTCTACATACCCCTGTACCTCCTCCTCTACATCCCCCGGTACAGCCCCTTGTATGACCCCCTGTACCTCCTCCTGTATGTTCCCCTGTACCTCCTCCTGCATGTTCTCCTGTACCTTCTCCTGTACATACCCCTATACATCCTCCTGTACATCCTGGGGATGGTGGGAGAGAGAGGGGAGAGGGTAGAGAGGACAAGGTAAAGAGATAGATGGCAGAAAGAATGGGTGGGGCAGAGTGGGGGAAGGGGTAGAGGAGGTGGATGATTCCTCCCATACCCGCTCCAGTACCTCCTGCAGTACCCCATATCTTCTCCCGTAACTCATTCGGTAACACCTCCTGTACCTTCTTCAGTACCTCCTACTACAGTACCACCCTCATCCAGTCCCTCACCCTATGCCTCCTCCAGTACACCCTTATGCTCCCCCCCCCCCCCTCAAGGTATCTGAATATATTTCATGTTTATTGTATTGAAGTTATTATAGACATTTTCGACCCATAAATCCCATTGCAGGGGATGTGAAATAGAAACGAAGCCCTTCAGGGTGATCGCATTTTTTAGCCGATATTTGCAAAAAAGATACGAAGCTGATTTTCTTATGCAAGCCAAAACACACTTACGATGAAGATAGTACGATATGACTGTGACAGACATACGATTTCTTGGGCTTATACAAGCAGATTGGACTTGCAATGCACTATGAAGCATTTGCGAACGGCCGTCGCTTCTTGTACAACAGGCCCATTGTCTATTATGTATATATATATATGGCCAATATTAAAAAAAAAAGGAGCACTTTTTGTCATTTTCAGCTATATCGGATTCAAGTGTTCATAGCGAAAAAAAAGTTTGTCCGATTGTTTTTATTTTCCCATGAGTTGTTTCCCAATATCTTGAACGTCTGGTTTTAATTGTATACTTCGGGTCAATGTTTAAAAAATTTATGGGGGTTTAAATAACGGAAGAATCTGTGCGATACCAACGTGATAAAAAGTGATATTTACAAAATCGACAGAAATAATTCCTTTTTGTTAACTATTTCCTATATTAGTTGTTATTGCACATGTATAATATCAAGTTCCAGTAAAAAATACTTCTTTGACGTTTTAGTCATTTTTCAAAACGTGAAAATTGTCCCAAAAAGTGGCGATACCAACGTGTACACATTCAGGCATCCTCCCTTCCACAGTTTCCACTTCTAAGGCAATTATTTGTTATAAGGTGTACCCAACAATCCAAAGATATATCCCAAGATTTTTTTTTTAAATCAAGTCTATAATAATCCAGTCATGTGGCAAAACATGATATACACGTTGGTATCTTATACACATTGGTATCTCTGGTCTAACCATTAACCTTCATTAGGTCATCAATTCAAATCAGAATCCAGTGATTTTGCATGGAATTTATCTATTGCATACTTACAACTCATGACTTGATTTCACTGCAAACTTAAAAGGGTTTTTTTCTTTTTTATTGAGTGATTTTTCTTTTTTTTTTAGATTTTCCTGTGAAGCAATGGACTATTATTTTTTTGTAAGAGGTAAACATATTAATTCTACCAAATTATGTTGCTAATGACTCTGTGCATCGAATTAATAAATTATTAGGTTATTTTCTGCATGTTGAAAAGTTTTTTTAAATGTTCATTGAGTGTACACGTTGGTATCAAGTACGTGTACACATTGGTATCTCTGTACTAACCATAAACCTTGATTAGTTGATCAATATAAATAAGAATCCAGTAATTTTGCATGGAAATTATCTATTACATACTTACAGCTTAATGACACGATTTGATTGCAATCTTAAAAGAGCTTAACTTTTTTTATTGAATGATACATCTTTTTTAAAAAAGATTTTTTCTGCAAATCAATTGGCTATTATTATTTTGGTATGATTGCAACACATTAATTCTACCAAACTATGTTGCTAATGTACCTGTGCATCTAAATCATTATTTATTAGGTCATTTTTCGCATTTTAAAAAGTATCTTTCGAAATTTATTGAGTGTAAACGTTGGTATCAGGTGTACACGTTGGTAGCATTTAATTCATGTTGTTTAGTTTAGCTGGAATATTTTTGCAGAATTTAATATTTATTGTTAGATTCATGATGGGTCTTCAACTGAGTGGTATTTACTTATATCACATATCAAGAGCTCTATTATCAAATTAACCCTTTATTATTAACAGATCATCACCTTAAAATATAGTAGACTAATTCATCTTTATACTATGTCATATTTGCTTTTTAATAGTATGTGATGTGTCACAGGAAAATGAAACTAAAATCCCAAATAAATAAATTGTGATGCTACCATCATACTTTAAAAGATAGGATTATGCCTAGAGATATTTAAATATGATATGATAATGTAATAATAACTAAGGGTAATAGAGACTAAAACCGATAGATATTTAGATATGAATTTCTAGGATGACACCAATTATAATACTATAAATTCTGATTTGACAATAATAAGGAATAACATGGCCTAACAGGTTGAGTTGCTGCGAGGTAATATTACATGTAATAACAATAAGATGAAATGATATAATAAAGGGATAGCTCAGCTTTAAAGGCAGTGAAGATATTTCAATATAGGCTATGTTAATTAACCCTCACTCATTACATGCAAATGCAATATAAGTCATTATTAAACCTTTCCAGAGGTTGGTATCATACTCCCGTTGCCATAAGCGTCATATCAAAGAGAACGAGTAATATGGCCGCCGTATTACCCGCTCCCCGCCGTATTACCCGCACCTAATGAACAAAATAGTCCCTATCGTATTTTTTTATATTTTTATTTAAATATTTCCTACTGCTAAAAAAATACACATAATATCGATCGACCATAGATAAAGGAAAATAAACCAGTAACTTATTATCTCTATTTAGTTTACCTTATAATCGATCATAGGTGTAGGTAGAAAATACGTTCTACAGCTGATCGTAGGAAAAAAGTTTGTAGATCGTAGTGGCTGTGGTCGTAATTATTAATATTTTAACTTAAATAATTCTTTTCGCCGAAAATGCACATATATAGGCATAATATGCCAGAGATTAAAAAGAAAACTACATGTAATTCATTCGGTAGTCCAATTGATTCGAAAACGTGAGGGATTTTCCAGCCTGACAACACAATGATCGGTGCTATGGACTGACCTACAAACGTTGGGAACTCGTTGGGATGGCTATGATCAGTCAAATGAAATAATAAACTAAAATCCTTTCATGTTTATCGAAGCCTACCTGTTGTCAAAGTGTCCAAACACGATTATATCATGAATTAAGTAATATTCTGTTTATTTTAACTTAGGAAAATAAGCCAGTAACTTATTGTCTCTATTTAGTTAGCTTTAGTTTACTCGGTCGAACTGACGACAAAATGATCAGTAGACCTAGATCGGTGTGCTTGCTTAGTAACGGTACTGAAGGTGTCTGATTCTGATTAAATAAAGGAAATAAACCAAAATCCTATCATGTAAATCGAGGCCTAACCTTTACCAAAGCATAACTTTGTTTTAAAGAGATTTAAAGCTCTGGAAGGCTGTGAAACTTACAATTTATTCTGCATCTTGAATAATCCATTTGCATCGATTGACTGACAGTGTCAGTAACAGACTCCAGTCGGCGAAAAACAGCGAGTTCAAACGCAAAAAGTACAAAAATTTGAATATCAAACTGAAAGGGATTTTACTATTTAGGTATTCTAAATCGTATTCATGTCTAAAAAATAGTAATACACCAAAAATTAACTGAAATAACATTTCAAAATAGAACTACATTCTACAGCGTAATAGAACCTCTCACAACCCGGTAGGTCGAGTCCGCATTGATACGTACCCATAGGAAAGATCCGGCGAGTTAAAATACGAAAAGTACAGGAATTTGAGTATTAAACTGAACGACATTTATCTTATTAAGTATTGTAAATCGTATCTAGGTCTTAATAATAGTAATACACCAAAAATTAACCAAAATAACATTTCAAAATAGAACTTTGTTCTGCAGCGTAATAGAACTTCTCACAATCCGGTAGGTCGAGCGCGCATTGATATGTAAACCTACCAAAGAGGTGGGAGGGGCAGCGTAAGTGCACGTTTTGCCATTGATTTTCTTCGAATTCCAACCATTTTCCAGCTAAAATGCTATTAAGGTCATAATAAATGCAAAATTGCCCTCGGGACGATCTGTTGTAATTGTCCCATATTTCCCTTGTGCTACACGATTCTGTTCGTTCAATAACGCTCACTCACTTAAATCGCTATGCCCGCGGGAAATATGGGATGACAGATCGTCCCTCGATCACTTTTGCCTATTATGTGTCCAGTCAAGTTAGTGCAAAAAAGGGGTCAACCTGGAACAAATTGTGATAGTTTCAAACCTTGATTTTTCAAATCCTTCAGAAATTACGGCCGCCATATTTCTTTTAAATTTTTTTTTAAAATAAATATATTACATGAATCGGGACTCAACCTTTTGGGTTAAAAATCATCCTAGCTTATATATATATTGAATTTTTATTCATGTTTCGTCAACAGTTACAGAATCATGAAAGGGGCGTACAATTCTACAGAGTAGGTCTTCCACTGAGTCCTAGAATAAAATTTAATAACCTACATGTCTCAAGATTTACATATACAATCATATCTGAGTTACGCTCTATTGGTTCCAATTTACATACAGTAAGTACTTTGGTGATAGTTAAGTCTTAGTATACTCTAAGACCTTTCCATTTATGTTCATATCATCTTTATAATAGGTATATCACAATTCATTAATAACAACATATCCGTAGTAGTTACGGGGGGATATTCCCTATATTATGGCTACATATTATGTACTACAATCTATATGGACGGAATTTTGTCATTGCCAATATTTACTCGGCATCGTCATAGTTGTTTTTAGAGCAATATAACATCAGTAACATACAATTGAATAATTGATAAGATCTTTAAATAAAGATCACCCCGCCATCCAACCCTAAAAATGTCTACCCATCGATGTCTCGATCTTTAAAAATTAGGTATTATGTACCTCAGTTCGATACCCGAAAATCAGGTTTCAACTTGATTGGTTTATGTTTAAGTCATCTCACTACTCTGTAAAGTTAGCATTGGATAAAATACATACATCAGTAACAAACAACTGGTCACAAATATTCACTCAATTTTTTCAGTAATAGGCTATTGGCTATAGGCTATAAGATATTGGTCAAATTCAGATGGATACATTTGCTTCAAATATCGGTTAAATTCCTTGTTTGATTGTAAAATCTGGGTTTTGTCCGGCAATTTATTCCATAGAACTGCCATATTGTAGACGTAAGATTTTTTAAACATTTCATTTTTGGGATGAGGTACTACCATCTTTCTCCCTTTGGTAAGATTTCTAAGTGTCAATATTTTTCCCAGTTTTTACCCTGGAAAAAGCTCTCCCTAGCATATGCATTTCCCTTCTAGTTTAAAGGGTCGGCATATTTAGAGTTACATGTATTTGTTTCGTACTCGTAAGTTTGGGTAGTCCCAATATGATTTTAAATGAGGCGTTCTGTAATGATTGTAACTTTTGTAGTTGTTTCATTGTAAAATACATCTCCATAATCAATATGGGGGAGTATGGTAGTTTTATACAGCAATAATAAGGTGTCTCTCTGACACACTCCAAAAAGCTTAGACCTTGGCCCTTACAATGTTGTTTTTCCTATCAACAAATGTTTTGAAATTTAGTTGTCTATCCAACTCTATACTGATACAACTACTATTCTCCAAGGGATATGTGTAGATGGTAGAGCTAGCTAGAGTCCCTGAGAATGTGTATAATTAATAAGAGGTTAGGCTAAGTATAGCCTAAGATGATGTAATAAGAAGAGCAGCGGTTTGTCCTGTTTAGACATAACATTTTATTGGAAAACCATGGGTTTATATATCATATTACATGTCAGTGCGCATGCGTGCGCATGCGTAATTAATATCCAATCATATGCATTACATTTGCATAACCAATAGTAAACATTTATCAAGTATTTGACCACAGGGGGTCGCTTGTATAAACCAATAGGAGAAAGGAGATTATTATTTGGGTCAGCCTTCTTAAGTTAATTAGCCAATGAGATATAATTAGTGGCTGCCCAATCAGGTACTCTAGAGTTAGGTTGAACCCGTAGGAGGGTCAGGATGACCCCCTATGGAGTATTCTAAGAACTAACTGAGGTAGACTAGACTTGCCCTAGTCACCTTACATAATTAATATAATATTCATAATTCAATGTAACCTTATATAATAATATTGGGTAATGTATATAACATATCATTAGGTGATATTACGTAATGTTATATCATGGCATTATGGATCGTGACATAACGCCCCCAACTCCGACGGATGTCTCTCCGTAGACATATAATATTTTCAAACATTTGTGCAATTTTTATACAACAATGGAAGGTAGAAAAATGAAACCATGGTGCGAATCATAAAATATGTATAGGAGGTGTATTTGAATTATTTCTACAACGTTATTACTAATATCTTGGCTCGTATACGTAGATTTGTTCCATAAAAACCTCTGTCAGCCTATGGGCCGGGCGTGGAGACATTTTAGTCCTCTGGTAACAAAAAATGTGGGTTCATTCATGCGAAATATAATACCTTTGTTAATTGTACAAAATAAAGAATAGTCACATATGTCTCTTGACTTTAACCTTTTTGTGGTTCTTATGTGTATTCGGTATACTGTTCGCTCCCTTATTATACGTAGAGCAATATTTTAACGTGTGATAACCTTCACTGCTACTCATGGTAAATATGAGTCTGAACCTTCAACAATACTAAACATAACTAATCAATCAATCTAGAACATTCATATGGCGAGCTCGTATATAGATATATTTGGTCAGAGTTGAAAAACATAACCATGACCGATATCTGTACTTAAGGTAAGAGTTCTATCTACTTATTGGTCAGAGTTGAAAAACATAACCCTGGCCGATATCTGTACCTTTTTTTTTTTTTTTTTTTCTTTCTAGAATTCGTCTGAAAAATATAAATGTCAATTATACATTTTACATAGTTTTTATGCAGTGCTAAATAAGACAATTCCCTTCTGGTGTCATTGAAAATTGGTCGTCATACACTCTTGAACTTGAGTATTTAAATCATTTTAAATTTATTCGGCTGATATGTCAGTAGGTTTGTAAGAGAAAGCTTTAGCAAAGTTGAGTAGAGGATTTATTGGTTCCTCTGACTTCATTTCTACAATGTGGTTATCCTTTTCCTCTATGTTATCATTAGTATTGGAGATGGTCACTGGTTTGCTAAAATTCGATATCATTACTACACGCTTGGGTATGGTCTCATCGTCGAGCATGCCTTTCATGGAAAAGTGTGCTTTTCGTGGCAATTGTATGTCCGTCGGCAAGTAGAAGTCTTTCTCCTTGTCGTTAATCGACATTTTTAGTGGTCCTGACCATTCCAGATTGACCGTTGATTTGAAACATGAGGAAGTTGTGATATCAGTGATAATTGGAGCTGAAATTGGTGTCACCGAATCGATTTCATATGGGAGTTCGAGTAGGGGTAGGGAATAATGTGGATTTCCATATAACTTTAGGATGATATGAGGCGTGGTTCTTGTTTTCTTTGAAATAAGTCCAATTTTCTTGGAGCAGCAGGTCTTGCATTTCTTAATGATTTTGATTGCGAGGTATATGAACATTACTATGATGAAGGCTGCAAACAAGTTCTTTGTGTCTTTGTGTGATAATAACTGGTTGATTATCTGAGGTGATTTAGTTGCTTGTGGGACTTCAAATGTGTAAGATGAGTTCTTCTGCTTTGATATGATATCTTCCACCTCCGACAGGAATTTGTAACCACTCGCCGCCCTTGTGAAAGCTATCATTGGGGCTGCGCGGTGTGTGCGATATAGGGCGAATAGTGCCAATAACATAGATATGCATGAAAATAAGGGGGATAAATAGTCCCAAGCAGAGTTCTGAAATATTGTTGCAATCCAAGATTTCTCCTCTTCCACCTTTGCTTGGACATGTGGAATAACTAATTCTGTTGCATTCTTTAATATTGCATTTGCAAAAGGCAATAGGTCCACGCTTGTGGTTTCGTCCATTACAGGCCTGTTTGCAAGTTTTGCTAAGAAATGTGAAATATTTGGAGGAATGAATTGGATTGGCTTCCTGTGTGTGCTACTTGCAGTAAAAGACGTCGTGTCAATCTGCATAGCATTCATAAAAGGTAAATTGGAGGTGTGTAGGTGATAATGAAACGATTCTGACTCGTTGCATGGTAGTCTGGAATTTGGTATGGAGATGTCTCCGATGATTGCAGTACAGAAACATGGAATTCCTAGAATTATGGTAGGTGTCGCCACATGTTTACTTGCTGGCGACCCATGACATATCATGCTATAATATTTTTCGTTTGTAGTTACAAAATATTCGTCTTTTGAAATTGCCGTTATTCTTGTTTCTGGAATGCCCACAGGATAAATTGCAAACTTACATTTTTTGTATATGATTTCTGGAATATTCAGATATATGGCGACGATACAGGATGGAGATGTGCTATGGATTCTGGGTAAAGTCCTCTGACAGATCCTTATTGCCTCTCCGTTACACGCCTGTAGGTCCATAGTGGATAGTTCCAAGAATAGTCTTTCGTTAGTCGACACAGCTACAAAATTCACTTTGTTATTCAATACTGTCGTGCCTATTGTAGGGGTTGAATTTGTGTTGACAGGTATCGGAATAATCACCACTTGGTATATATTAAACACTGCCTCTGTCGATGAAATGATGATAGGAATGTGTACGTATAGCAACTTGTTGCTATACATAAAAACTGAAACTTTCTGGGAGAAGTAGTAATCAACATTGGTAACAGCTACCCTTGATCCTGGTGCTGTCACTTTTAACTGTAAATCCACTCTTTTTAGATAATTATTTAGTTCTACTGGGTCTATTAGATCCGGAGTTAATATCCCCGTTGATAAAAGTCTGAGAGAATTTGACACTGAATGTAGTGTTTGTAAGAATTGCGATTTGTGGCTCAACGTGGATATTGCTTCCATTAGCAAGGCAAGTTGGCTTCTTTCGTTGGCCGCATTCGCATCTATATTGCCTAATCTTAGTGTGAAATTTAAGTTCCACGCGTCCATATCTGTAGCCATGTCTGTTAAGACGCTATTGAGAATGCTCTTTTCTGATATGTACGTGTTTTTAAAAGATTTCTGTTCAAGAACTATTTTCTTTAGCAACTGCGCTGAATCGATATCCTGTTGTTTAAACGATTGTAATACATAGTCGATGTTTGATAAGGCTCCTGCTATGTTTTGGATATCATTCATAGTGGCGAGACCGAATAATCCCTTGAACAAATCGCCCATAAATCCGAGAACTGCTTCTCTCTTGTTCCTGTCCGATTTGGGTGAAATGGGATTTGATAGGAATAATCGTATGGTATCCATGGTCTGCCTAGTCTGGATTTGTATTTCAGTTATCATAGAGTCTATAATTCTTGCTTGCTTAATCAGTGTTTCTGATAAATCCTCTTGATAAGCTGATGGGTACGAAAGAAATTTCATCTCCCTCTCGTAAGATATGGATGGTTTTGGCGCTTCTGGTATGTTGTATGGTACCGCTAGTACCATATCTGTAGAATCATGACCATTTACTATAGGGGCCGGCAAAGGCTCGAACAACACCCCTATATTTTGCCGTAATGTTGGCCGCGCCATGTCTGCTTCTCTACATACCGAAGCTATTCCCCACAAGAGGAGAATAATCCTAAATAAAAATAAGATAAGTGAGCTACTAATACGCCAATATAAAAATGTCTAGTTTTTGCAAATTGCAAAATAATTTCATCCTCTGGTAGTTCCAGGGTAAAATTCAAGGTATATATGTGTCTTGGCACAGTCGATATATATATGAACTGGATATGAATACAGTATGTATAGACATAATTACCTAGCCATAGCGCTAATCGAGCGAAGTCAAACTAATTTCGGCGAGTTGTCTAGCTGCGATGTTTACTGAATGCAATGTTTCAGAATACTGATGGGGATTCAAGGAGGTTATAGAGCTTTATACCTATCTGTCACGTATTAAAGCGTGACCAGTGGGTTGGCTATGCCCCTGTGCCTATTATCTTAGGCATCGTAGGAAATAAAGCTTGTATGTGTTTTCTTTTCAGTTTGGAGTTATTGTACGTGCAAATGCCTGATAAAGCTTCTCGACCCGCAAGTTGCTGTTAATCCATATGTCGTCGCGACATTCCATATGGCTGGCATCCACACCTGCTATTGTTTCTGTATTCTATTATAGGGGAGGGCTTGTTCACTGCTGTAGGGATTAGGTGGGGAGGGAAGGCTTCGTGTAAACATCTGGCTGTATATGACAATCGCGTGTTTGCTTGCTAAGCTTGTGACTTCGGTAGTGTCAAAATAAGAGCTTATAGAACAATACATGTGTAAATGACTGGCTAGACATTGAGTCTGGCGGCATATGCCGACTCTTTTGTGTACATGGATAATTAAGTGCAATTGAAATACATCTGACGGTTGTTGCTAGTTGTTCTTGAGGATTACCGTCGTTTCTGAAGCTTTGAATGTGAGGGTCTAGGTGAAATAATTGTGTCTGTCTTAAATAAAGGACTTTTTGGAATTATGTTTCCATCCTTTGTGTTCCAGTTCTTTTGTAGATGTTTGGGTACAGATTTGATAAGTCTACTAGCGAAAGGATTTTCTGAGACGTCCTGAACCCTTTTTAAACGATCTACATGATATGGTCTTTTTGTCAATTTATTTGTAAAAATATCTCTCAAGATAACTGAAGTATCTGAAACAAATTTACATACTAAGTATGGTCCTGAAAAAGTTCGTTGTAATTTCTTACAAGAATGTTTCTCTATCAAGTTTGGTACCAATACATATACCAAGTCTCCTGATTGTACTTTTGTGTACGCGGCAGTCTTATCATAATGAGTTTTCATTTTTATTTTCTGAGCTGCCTGTCTATTCATGACCGCTTCATTCGCTAGATGCTGAGTAATCACCTTGTCCTGTATTGATTTAATGGTTGATTTCAGCTCGGTATCTAGTTTTAGCGATGAGTCTAGTATTGTGTTTGGGTGTCTCCCGTATATTAAGTAATATGGGCTAAAACCAGTTGTTTGGTTTGCTGTAGCATTGAGAGAGAATACTATATGTTGTAAATACGTACTCCATTCCGCTTGACTTTCCATCGCATAAGCTCTGAGAGCTGTGTTTAAGCTGGAATTGTATCTCTCGACAAGCCCATTGCTCCTGGGTAAAAATGGTGAGGAGAAGATTTGTTTGATTCCATATTTGGAGCACCCGTTCTTAAAGATTTGCCCCGAATACGACGTGCCATTGTCTGACTGAAGGGTTTCTGGAACACCATGTTTGCAGATCAGACTTTCTATCACTCCTGAGATGGCACTGTGAGAATCAATCGTTTTAGTTGGAAATGCTAAGCAAAAGCGTGAATAATAGTCCAAAATGACGTGGACATATTTAAATCCTTCTTTACTCTCAGGTAATGGCCCAATAGCATCGATACATACTTGTTGAAAAGGGTATGAAGCTGGATTCCTCATCGTTAGCGGTGACTTTGGAGTCTTCTTAAGTTTCTTCGCTTTTAAACATGTATCACAAGAATTTACATAGTGTTTGATGTCCCTATTCATGTATCGCCAATATACCTTTGGGAGCATTGCTGATAACATTTTCAATTGTCCCACATGTCCTGCTAACGGATCATCGTGGAATATGTACAATATGTTTTCAATCCAGTCGTCTGGAATTACTATCTGAAGACTGAGGTGTCCATATTTCTTCCACATTTCAATTGAATGATGCATAAGTATATTTTCCAATACAATAAAGTCTTTACTGTTGGAAATGACGTACCTTGCCATTTTCTTATCATCAGGTAATGCATCTTTTTCTAAGTAATTGATCATGGCTGATATGTAGTCGGTCTTGGCTTGCTCGCGTTTAAGGTTACTGAGGGAAAAACAATTTTCTGGCATCTTTGTTAGTATGTCAGTTATGTCAGTAAATTCCCTTGTCGCCTGAGCTTTCATGGAATTATCGGACTGATCTTTGTTTGATCTTGTCCTTGTGACCGCTACTAGGTTGAAATCTGACTTCAGCTGTTTGTTTTCAACGTGTGACTTTTTTGGCTTAGGATGTATGGCGACCGCTGCGTCCGAATTTTCCCGACGCGCTATAGCATTGATTCCTATGGCGTCCTTTTTGAAATTTGGGACGAATTCGGGCGCTATTGGATTAAGCTTGCGTTTGTTTGTGGCTTCTGAAATTTCTATTTCATTTATATCATCTGGTGTCAGGAAGGGCTCTTGGTGTAACTTGGTTATACCAGCACTCTCATTTGAGTTTGTCACAGTCAGTTGTCTTTCTGAATAATTCGGGTGATCTGCTGGGTATAACCACCTTGGAATCTTCAGGTCCAGGTTTGAAGTCAAAATCGGGTTGTAATTGTTTATGGGCTCCTTCTGACACCAGGAAAGCTCACAATCGCAGTAAATATGATGGGTCGATTCATGTTTTAATATACCTTTCTTTGCCATGTTTAGTGGTTTCACTAGAATAGGAGGATCGCTGGGAGAGTAATATTTTTCCTCTGAGTTCCCATTGAATTTGACTCTAGTAGCCACTCTTATTCTTTTTGCTTTGGGTGGTAATGGTGTCATTGCTTCCTTTTCTGAGTACACTCTTCTTGATAAAACATCAGGCCCTACGTTATTTTTCCCTTTCACGTGATGAATTTGGAAGGAAAATTGCTGGATTTCCAGCGCCCACCGGGCCATGCGATTTTTGTTTTGTTTATTTGTGAGAAGAGGTATAAGAGCTGCATGGTCTGTATATAGTTTGAATTCTCTGCCTTCCAAATAATGCCGAAAATGAAGCACAGAGTAGACCACTGCTAGCAGTTCTTTTTCAGTTGTGTTATAGTTGGATTCATGTTTTCTAAGACATCTGCCAGCAAACGCAACGGGCCTCATTAAGCCCTGATCATCTATCTGGGATAACACGGATCCCACGGATACATTACTTGCATCACAGGCAAGAATGAATTGTTTGTCAAAGTTAGGATAGTGTAATAATGCGTCCTCACAAATTGCTTTCTTCATACAATTAAACGCATTCTCACAAGCGTTATCCCACTGGAATTTTGAGTTAGCTTTTGTGAGAGCGTATAGAGGTTTTATTATTGTACTGAAATTCTTGATGAATCTTTTAAAGAATTGACATAATCCGTTGAATGATCTTACTTGGCTGACTGTCTTGGGTCTTGGAAAGGATCGTAGGGCTTCAATTTTTTCAGGGCATGGCTGTATACCTTGTGGGGTCACTACCATGCCTAAAAAGTTGATCCTATCCAGGAAAAATTCGCATTTTCTGCGCTTGAGCTTAAGTCCCCCTTCCCTTAAAGCTTGGAAAACGTTGCTCAAGTCCCTAAAGTGATCTTCCTTGGTTTTTGAGAGTATCAATAAATCATCTAGATATGGGATCGCGCATTTGTACTGAAGTTTATTTAAGATCATTGTAACCAAAGCGCAAAAAGCCTGCGGGGAAGTTTTTAAACCCATTGGAAGTACTTTATATCTATACTTTTTGCTGTAAGAGCAAAAAGCTGTGATATCTCGGGATTTTTCCTCTAAAGAAATTTGATGGAATCCTTGTTGGGCATCGAGTTTGCTAAATATGGTTGGACGTAAATCGCCGACATATTCTAACGATTCGTCTGCTCTGGGAGAGATTAAAGCCTGATTTATTAGATGCGCGTTGACGTACCTAAAATCTGTGACAAGTCTTTGGCCTCCGTCTGATTTTTGGACTAAAAATGATCTACTAGACCATGGCCCTGTCCTTGTCTCCTCAATTACCCCTTGAGCTTCTAATTTATTGCAAACCTCGTCAAAAGCTTGTGCTTTCTCCAAAGTTGTTCTGAAAGGAAGCATGTGACATGGTGTGGTGTCCGGCTTCATATGTAACGAATGCTCATATAGTTTGGTTACACCTAGCTTATTGTCCGGACCCACAAAAACATCTTTGTATTTGTCTAGAATTATGTTCAACCGCTCCCTGCCTTTGTCGTCTAAGACAGATGTGGGAGAAATATTTGGTGTTGAATCAATTGAGATGTCAGAGAATTCATTAATCTCGATGTCTGAATCGGCGTCAGAATCGGAAAACGACTCATCTGATTCCATGTGTCGTTCAGCAGCACCGCTTGACTGAACATTATTTAGAGAATCAATAGTATATTTCAAAGAATCTGGAACTTGTGATATTTCATTTTCCTTGACCCTGGTGAAAAGCCCCAATATTTGTCCCTTATTGATTTTGTATGGACTCGTAGAAGTATTTAATAAAACTACTGGGTGCCTGTTCTTCTCACAGGGTCTCACAACGCTTCTTTGTATAATAAACGGTACGGTTACTCTTCTCTGCATATTATCTATGATACCATCCTCACAAATATCATAAATTGAGGTAATTTCACCCGTTACCGCATATTCTGAATGTGGGGGTATAATTGCCGCCCTAACAGCCCTGACCGGCATATGTTCCGGCGAAGGGTCTGTTTCAAAACTTATGTGTGCTTTGTATTTTCTAAAGAAATCACAACCGAGTATGATAGGCCTGTTTAGGTTAGGAATGACTGCAAAATGATGTATAAATTTGCTACCTTGAATATTAAATTCTAAAGTTGCCAACCTTTTGACATGTACGACCCCCCCATCAGCCACATATATTTTCCAGGTAATACGTTTTGTTTTAACAAATTCCCTTTGTGAACATCGCACTAGTAAGCGATCGTTAATTGCCGAAACTGAAGCTCCTGTGTCTACCAGGGCTGGTATATCTAGTTTATAACCTATAATTCTGAGACAACCATTTTCAATAATAGCAGATATGGGAACTGTCTTACCTATCTCGCTGGTTTGTTTGAGGGTGATCGTTGCACTGTCTTCAACCTTTTTGCCGGTATTTGTAGTAAAGATTTTCTCGGTGTTATTACAAATAGGCACACAATTATCATTTTCAAAATCGAAGTCCATGGAAATGTTCGTTTTACCGTCTGGTAAAGTCTCTTGCCCGACAGAGATTTGCGCACCAGGTCTAATTGGCCCTAATAAGACTGGTGGTTGCCGTTTCCCTGTCCTTGGGATTGTTGTCTGTATTGCAGAAATTGTTGGAATTCTGCCATTAACTGGTCGTTCATTCCTGAATTTTGCTGCTGGTTGTATTGTGGCTGTTGGTAGCCATTGTTCCAGTTGTTATTCCAACCTTGATTATTCTGCTCTCCGTTGTAGTTCTGGTTGTTATTATTCCAGTTACCTTTGCCTTTTCCCCTCCAGTTGCCACCACGGCCGCGCTTGTTACCGTTCCATCGGCCTCTTCCACGGCCTCTGCCCCGGCCGCGACCGTTGCCGCCTTGCCCTTGGTCGTTTCCCTGACCTTGGTCCATAACTTGAACCGTCTCGGTGGCCGTTACCTTTGGCTCCTCTTTTTGCTTCGTCAGCACATCGATCTTCTCATGGAGAGATTTAATTTCCTCTTTGTGAGATTTAGTGAGGTCTGCACAAGTTTTGGCAATTATAGACGACAACTCTGTTGTGTCTATAGCGGGCTGCTTTCTGGATTTATCACTAGCTTCTGCCATTTTGGCAGCTTTAACAGCAGCATCATAAGTTATGGGGTTTTGAGCTAACACAATCGGAGCAAGGTTTGCACGCAAACCTTCTATTAACTTTTCAATAGCTCCACCCTCATTGATGGCTCTAGCAGATATTATATCTCTCAGATATAATGAATAGTCCTCTACTGTTTCTGCGCTACCCTGTTTCCTCACTTGGGTTATTCGCAGATTTCTTTCGTCCGGCCTAAAGTATACTACCATAGCTTCCGATATTGCTAGATAGTCATTCCTATCATTGGCTCCTATACGGATGTGGCGCTCATACCACTGCCTTGCTTTTCCATCCAGATATGTTGAAAAATATCGGGCTAAGGCTGGCAGATCATTATGGTAGGCTTGGGTAATATAGTGACGATATTCTTCTAGGAATTGAGTCGTAGTTACCGTCAATGTTGGTCCTTTGAACACTTCTGGCTTCCTTAAGTTAGGATCCTGGGCCCTCATAGCTACTAGGGCTTGGGCAAGTTGTTCGTTGGCCGGCTGTCGTATCGCCGCATCTATCCCTTGTTGAATTCGCAGGTTCAACTGTGGGTCTCTTTCCTCTAGATGATTCCGAAGCCGATCGTTTATAGCTTGGTCTAATACTCGTCGAGCCTCTGCTATTTCCGCCTCATTCATGTTGATATGATGGAATTGTAGAGCTATTTCTTCAAATTCGTCTGGTTCACGATATCGCTGAACAGGATTCTTCTTCTTATATTTTCTCTTCTTTGGAGAAACCTTGGTGACTACCCTGTTACGTAGGGTATGTGTCGCCAGGTTTAAAGGTTTAGGTTTTCCACCATTTGATACAACTACTATTCTCCAAGGGATATGTGTAGATGGTAGAGCTAGCTAGAGTCCCTGAGAATGTGTATAATTAATAAGAGGTTAGGCTAAGTATAGCCTAAGATGATGTAATAAGAAGAGCAGCGGTTTGTCCTGTTTAGACATAACATTTTATTGGAAAACCATGGGTTTATATATCATATTACATGTCAGTGCGCATGCGTGCGCATGCGTAATTAATATCCAATCATATGCATTACATTTGCATAACCAATAGTAAACATTTATCAAGTATTTGACCACAGGGGGTCGCTTGTATAAACCAATAGGAGAAAGGAGATTATTATTTGGGTCAGCCTTCTTAAGTTAATTAGCCAATGAGATATAATTAGTGGCTGCCCAATCAGGTACTCTAGAGTTAGGTTGAACCCGTAGGAGGGTCAGGATGACCCCCTATGGAGTATTCTAAGAACTAACTGAGGTAGACTAGACTTGCCCTAGTCACCTTACATAATTAATATAATATTCATAATTCAATGTAACCTTATATAATAATATTGGGTAATGTATATAACATATCATTAGGTGATATTACGTAATGTTATATCATGGCATTATGGATCGTGACAATACCTAGATATTTATAATAATGTACGGATTCAATTTGTTGATTTTCAATAAAATATTGTGCCATATTACTTGTTTTTGGTTTTGAACATATAGTGACTGTTTTACATTTCTTTATATTTAAAGAAATCTTGTTTGTTTGACACCATTCAACAATATTATTAAGGTCATTCTGTAAATCTACAATATTCCTTGAACTCACAGGCCTATCTCCATATAACACGGTATCATCCGCGAATAGTTGAATCTCACTATTATGGACTGTGTCGATTAAGTCATTTATGTAAATAATAAACAATATCGGTCCGAGAGATGTTCCCTGTGGTACGCCACAGATAACATTCCCTATTTCGGATAATACACCATTGGCCGATATTCTTTGGGTATGATCGCTCAAATAATTCCTAAACCACTCTATCTCCTTGCCTTTTATACCATAATGAATTAATTTCCGAATTAAGATGTCATCATTGACGGTGTCGATAGCTTTCCGAAAGTCTAAAAATATTAAATCAGTGGCTTTTTTATTATTTAAGTTTTCATATACTTTTTCCAGAAGGTTATCGTGAGAATCCACTATTGATTTACCAGGTCTAAATCCAAACTGTTTTTCGTTCAATAGTTGGTTCTCGCTAAAGTATTCTGAAATTTGTGTTTGTATACAACTCTCCATAATCTTCGCGGGAAGCGAGATACAGGAGATAGGCCTGTAGTTCCCAGGATCGCAACGGTCTCCCTCTTTAAACAACGGGGTAACTATTGCATCCTTAGATGCTTTCGGTACTATGTTACATTCCATTGATAGGTTATATAGATAAGCAAACTGCTCACTCAGAGCCAACATGCATGGTTTGAATATTTTTGTAGGCATATTTCTTAACCCAGATGCCTTATAATTCCCTATTTTTCTTAAAGCTAATTCTACAGTAATACCATGGATTTGTCGAAATGAGAAATTTGTTTCTTCGTCCAATGGTCTCTCTATTCTGGTTACAGTATTATCTACTTTTTCACTAGTTTTTAGATTACTGGCCAACTTAGGCCCAATTTCTACGAAATATTCATTGACTTTATCAGCCGCATCTTTGCCCTTTAGTACTTGATTATTCTCTCCCGTTATTTTTATTTCTTTATTTCCCTTCCCTTTCCCCTCAGACATTAATGGTTTCAAGAGTTCCCATAGTCTGTGGGGGTCCTTTTTGTTTTCATTAATCTTAGCTTTCAAATATTTATTTTTTGCATTTTTTATTGCCATATTCACCATGCATCTTGACTTTGAGGCTTTCGACCAGTCTTGCTTTAACACTCTTCGTTTAGCTTTTGTAAAAGCTTTATCTCTTATTTTACCCAATTTTACAATGTTGTGATCGTACCACACAGGTAGTTTCTTCACATTTTTAAAGTCCTTCATAGGACACATTCTGTCCACATAAGTTAAATTATTACGGTATAGAAAATCCCAGGCCTCATCAACGCACCTTATTGAATAATATTCGGTCCAGTCTAGGTCTACTAAAATTTCCTTTAGTATCTTTATGTTCAAGAACTTTGTGTTCCTGGCTGTAAAAGTATCATTTTCATATTTGTTTCATACCTTTTTTAAAATGATGTATACTGGAAGATGGTCACTGAGATTTATGTTCAGTGCTCCACTCTCCCCAGCTATTTTACAGTTTGTATATATGTGGTCAATTGTTGAGGCCGAGGACCTACCAACTCTCGTTTTAACATCAATCACCTGGTGAAGGTTGTGGTCCTGGATTACATTCCTGAATTTGTCTGCTCCCCCCGATTTACTTTCGATTACATCTTTTGCATCGTAGTTGAAATCTCCAACAATAATTATGTCTTTTTTTGTATCAAGTTTATCCAATATATTTTCTAAATCTTCTAAGGCTTCCTTTAAGTTCCCTTGGGGTACCCTATAGATGTTCAATATTATTTTATTCTTCATAAATTTCTTCAATATTTCAAGCACCTGGATCTCAATATTCTTGTTAGATATATTTAGCTCTAGGTAATCCCTATCATTTACATCAAATAATGAGTGGATAAATGTTAAGAGTCCACCACCCCTTCTTTTAGCCTTTCTATCAAATCTCACAGTGTTATATCCATCTACATTAATCTGATTATCTGAGGTATTGCAATTTAACCAAGTTTCTTGAAATGCTAGTATATGGGGGTCCAATTTTACTATAAAGTGTTTTACTTGATCAATTTTTTGGAGGATACTTCTAATATTCCAGGACACAACCTTCACTCCCTTCATCTTATTGAAAACTTCAATATCATCCATATTCTCTGAGAAAATTTTCTCCAACTTCCCATTCGTTCCCAATCCCTTCCCCCTTCCACCCCCCCCCCCCCCCCCCTTTTGCTAGTAAATGTCCCTTCAATCTTGAATTCAGAACATTTCATATTTGGAGAATTCAGTCTCCATACAACTTCCACCTTAGTATTTTCAGTGTTACAACACATGACTGCGGTAATTGTATAACAACTCAGATATTGAATATTAGTGAGAGAGAGATAATCTCACGAGGAAAAACTCACAGGAAGGGATAATAGTTGATAATTATTATTTGTAGTTAATGACTATCTGAACACCTATTATATATTTGATCAAGCTCAATAGAGCGTGAACAGGTGTCATTGTTTATAAGTCAATGTTTATAAGTCTTGCTTACTTGCTTCACATCCTGGCTTGGCAGTCTTTATGGACTTGTTCATTCGACGTATCATAGAACAATTAGAGATTATTGATATACCTTTAAGAAAGGTCTGTGGGGATGCTTTTCCAGAGTCGGGCTCGGAAGAAGCGCCTGTTATAGATCACATCCCAACATTCCCTATATCACCAAGTTTATACTATAATTATCATGTCAATATTTGGATAATTTGATATTCAATATTATCTACTCAGCGGTCTGTGAGGGTGCTTCCAAGGTCGGGCTCGGAAGAAGCGCCTGTCTTGAAAACAACCCCACATTCCAGTAAATTATTGAGGATGGTAAATTTGAATTTTGTTGTAGGTGGCAATGAATTGTTCGGCAACTTTCTTCTTAATTAGGGGGGAGAGGTGACACCCATCTGAGGACAGCAGCCTGTACATAGCTGTGTATGTGGCAGTTTTTGTGGTCTTGTGACGTCTACCTGAACGGTTCATATGTATTATACTTCTTATGAATGGCGTTGGGACATTGAACGACGTTGAACTTTCTTACGGCTTTGTTGTAAACTATAATCTGTCTATTGAGGACTAGTTGGTCTTCGGCAATAGCTGTTATTTTACCCAAAGTTAGTAGTTCCCGTAGTACTTTTGATTTTTCGGCAAGGTGTTGGTTGTACCGGACCAGGTCTACCCCAAACGTAGTGGAGAAAATGACCATTGGAGGGGTCATGTTCAGTGGTGAGAGACCTAAGATCTGTTCCCTGGCAGCAAACATACTATTCTCAGTGTCCTGTTCCAGAAGCGTGTCATTATTATAGCGAAGAGCTACTTCCTTAGTAAACTGGTCCTTATGGGTAATATTGCATATACCAGACCCTACAATAATCACTTTTGGACGACTTCTCATAATGATACTTCTACTCCTTTCTATAAGCCTTTCTGCGTCCGCCCCTCTGACCACAAATACCTGACTGTCAATGGTACTGCTAGCTATTCTCATGAATTGTTCAAGGTCGGCACCTCTAGAGTCCGAAAGAAGAAGCAAGTCCCTTCTAGGCTGATTCATGGCTACGTCGTAATTCCGGGGTGTGTATTGGTCTGATCCTGTTGTTTGTTGATGAATTCAACTCTCAATCCAGTATTGCCCGAATTTGTTTCGCCGATGAATAGTTGTTTACGAATGGGAACACATGCGGCATTTGCTATTCTGACACCCCGCACTCGTCTTCCAGTCCCCCATTTAGTCGATGTTGTTACCTCGTAGAAGCATTTTATATCAGGGGATAGTAACATTTGTTGCAGTTTATGATGTTTGGTGAATTTTAATCTCACTATTTCGGTCAACTTTTCTTCTTCGATCTGTTTCCATTGCGCTAGTTTCTGCGGATCTGCTAACCCTTCAGATTTCCCGCCGAGCTTTTTAGCTTCAAGCGGGCTTGCTACGCTATCGATATGTTTAGCTATTCTCGACTGTTCAAGGAAAATTGCCATTGTATGCTGATAGGCATGTTCTGTACTAGGGAAATCATGATGATTATATCTGATCTTGGCATTGTAAAAATTAGAAAAACAGCTATATTCCCCGTGGAAGCCCACTCCACCGTCGTCTACTGGAATTTGGCAGACGTCCATGGGCGTGCATCCCTTTGAGAGATGGTGTAAATCTAGTGCCGTGTATGACCTACTTCCCAACACGATATGACCCCATACTAGGTCAGCTTGGTGTTTGTTCATTCGTAGCAGTTTGTGACAGTCTGTCATTAGTTGGTACGTGTAATTATCCTTGTCAGGAACATATTTATTGAACCAAACGGTACAGCCTGACTTTCTCCTGATTTCTCTTGATTTATTAAGAATTTCTCGCTTCATCTCCGGGGTTTCTAGTTCTATGTAAATAGGCCTGGTTTTCCCCTTAGAAACGATCCCAACTCTATATGCAGTTTTAACTTGATCTGCTTTTACCACTGTGGCCATATTTAATAAATTCAACGTGATGTATTTGGTATCTTCAATTTTGGGGCCGATATTTTTGCTGTTGTGGTCAGCATAAAGAAATTAGTCAAAATCTACAAAAAGACCTTAATGCAATGTCATATTGGTGTAAATCCAATAAAATTTCACTAAATCAAAATAAAACAAAAACTCAAACATTCTTGCATAATCAACTACTCAGGTCGAGATGGGAAAAACAAAATCAGGGTGACGATCAGATTAATAGACTGTATCTTGGTGACGAGGCTCTGAAGGATACCGGTGTATAAATATCTGGGATTGGACATTGAAACATCACTTAAATTTAAATCAACAATTCAAAAAGTAACAAATTCCATGAATTACAAATCTTAATTTTCTAAATTAAAAGGGAAAATTCCAAGACATACCCTACTATTAACCCATTTGAGGCGCGCGGGAAAACTGCGTTATCGGTCCAGAACGGACGTCAGCAAAGTGCGTCACTATGGGAGCGCTCATACAATGTAGCATTATTCTCTATGCGACGTCGTCACCCCTGACGTCACAGTCACGCCAGGCGAGGAATGAGCACATTGACGTCGCAATAACAACATATATTTGGCGATTCCCTTTAATTCATTTATTTTACAACAAAATATTCCGATATTCAGTATTATATGAGAGTAGATGCTACTCATTGTGGACTGTGAATAGGTTTTGCATGAACCTTTGGATTTGCGGCGGAAAATGAGGTAAAACATTTGTACGCATCATGTCAGGTGTAATAATGGCGGACATTACGAAGCTAAAATTATTAAGATATAGGGAGAGAAAAACAGGATTAACTCTTATAAATTTATTGTAATGGGAAGGAAAGGTATATAAGGCACTTTTTAATGATATATCATGTGGGATGAAGGTGATAAAGTTAATTTTCGAAGGCATTTTATTTGTGTGTAATCATTCATATTTTCTTGGAAAATGCGTTGGCGCCACCCGCCATAGGCGCCATTACTGAATGTCGTCTGGTGCCGCAATAATCCCACAATTATATTTATTGAATGAGTTGAGTAATCTCCAATGACAATGATTTTAATTTTACAAAATGGAAGAGATATCATATAGAAATAAGTTTTTAAAAGAACAGTAATGAAGAGCTATTTATTTTTCGAAATAAACTGCATTTTCCCCATTTGAACCATACTTTATAATGCAATAATGCAAGCCACGCCCTATGGACGGTAATGCATTAATGCAAGCCACGCCCCTATCATGGGAATGCATATATGCATGCCATGCCACCCCCCTCACGGGAATGCATTTAAGCATTCCACGCCCTTAATGGGTTAATATTATAAAGTAATGGTACTCCCACTGATTGATATGGCAGACATATTCCATGACTCATACTCAGGCAGTAATGTCCACAGATTACAAATACTACAAAATAAAATACTTAGGATCATCTATAGCCTCCCTCCGAGAGCCAGTGTGAAAGACCTGCATATTGAGATCAATTTGATGCCTCTAAAACATAGAAGGAGACTTCATATACTAAGAGCTGGCCACCGTCTGGCTCAAAATCCTAGATTTCTAGACCTGCGTAGTCTAACAACCAGAAATGTTGCCCCAGGTAGAAAGACCTTGAAACTAATTAGACCTAAAAACGAGCAAATATGCAAGTCAATCCTACATAGGATTCTATATTCCTGGAACAGGCTTCAGACGGTGGCCCATCAAATCAATGACCCATTGTTGTTTAAGAAATATGCCTCAAAATACTCTATATGGTCAGACGACAACTTTATTGACTAACCCCAATAGACTGCGTTAGTCTCGCGGCGCGAAAACGAGGCCAGCGCCACCTACGCTCGCGGTGTTGACACCCGATTATCGCCCACTGCTAGCTGACAGGCGACCTCTACGGGACTGAAAGTGCGGTCAATAGTAAAGTCGTGAGTATATCAGCTGCAGGACTGGAGTTGCACTTTCAGTGTAAACTCAATGGGCCATGCGTATTGGCCGCACTCAAAGATAAAATAAAAGATTTTTTAATAATAGACACTAGAATGGAAAACTGGTACAACTGTGCATGCCATTGGCAATAGTTCTAATGAGTGGCATTTGAATTTGGCGGCAGTAAACATGTGAAATCATGTGACCAACATGTATGGTACATCACAGCCTTCCCGCTCTATTAATCGTAAAAACTTGTATACATGAAACAGATCGCCATAATTGAAAACCAAAAAACATTACTAGAAACACATGTATTTACCAGTTGGTTTTGTCTTTGCACCAAGTGACTCATATAGGGCCACCGCATTGTCCTCATGTACTACTCCCCACTGGACAGCACTAACTCCGTCTAAGTTATAAGCTGTTGTCAAGGATTTTTCTAAAGATGGTGTGATCCTGGAATAAAAATATTAATGAAATAATTATGGTATATTCAGACTTATTACATTTGCATGTTGTTTGCAAGGGGGTGCTTTACTGTTAACTACTTTTATAGAAAGTAGGTATTTTGTTTGGTCTAAAATATTCATCAGCTAGCGTTGTGACTGCAGCTTTTGAATTGTTAAGTGCTATGTAATTCAAGTTGTGCTTAGGAGGTGTTAATAATGTTGACTTTCAATGAGAAAGAATGAGAGGATTAAGTGTAATCCATTCTGTAATGTAATGTAATGTAAACATTTTGTTTTGTTTTTCAAAAAAACCTTGATCATGAACATTTAACCTTTTTCGACGAATAGCCACAAGTATTTTTCCAAAGTTTGATGCAGTAAACCGCATTTTACGCATTACTGCCCAAAGTGTATTCTTTCGTTGCCCTATGGTTAGCCGAGCCACCTGTTCTTTCTCATCTGAACCAACCCTCATCTTGGGCGCTAACCAGTCACGCTTTCGATCTGCTTTGAGGAATCTATATATCAATGTAGAATGAAATGTTATGTACAATACATCTAAACATCTGTTCTAAACTGTGATGCTACTTCTAAACTGTTGATCATTAAAAAGATCTTGTTCATCAAATATTTTATAAATGCAGTCAGTTTAGATGCATACTGGATTTGGATATCTGCTTGCAATGAGCATCCCCAGTTTATTCAACATATCCTGCCATCTTTGCTTCTACACAGCTAAACATGTTATTGGATAAGATTTTCTTTAGTTTTGGCACTCGCATTTTTATCAGACTTGTAACATACCCTTCTTCCTTAAGATGATCCTCCACGGCTTTGATTGGTAAAACATCCGTGGCTGGCTCCGGAGAGAGAATCCATAAAAGAGCTGTAAAATTGTGAATCAAATTGATGTTCTTTACTGTGAAATTTGTCATTGCTTCGTATGAGACAGACATAACCTAGGATATTGATATCTACAAGAATGACTTAATTCAATAGGATATATTAGTGTATTATAACAACTTTCTAAAATATATTTTTATTGGCTTTTATTGACTGTTATGGTATTTATGTATTTGGTGACTGTTATTTCCATTTCACACTACATACTTGCATTTACCTTTAATCATGCTTAATAACATCCTTCTGTTTTATCCATATCTTTCAATGCATGAGATTTTTTGCTCAGCATATTGCGTATTTTCATTATTTCATGTAAAGTTCCATTAAAATTTAAATGTATTCTGCCAACCAGAACTTAACATTTTTCTCTAAACAATATCAACTAAAAGGAACTGAAACTAAAATGCATATATCATCAACTTTACCAGTATATCTTCCAAGGTCTGATAGGCTTTTGAACATGAACTCTTTATCATTCTCGTTGACCGGTCGAGATAATGCCCTAATATGTCACATGGAACATGATGTATTAAAAAGTGTTTAGATGTTATGCACTCATGTTGACATGTCATGTACACATGGCTTGATGGTATGGGTAGTCAGCTTGTGGTTATATAACTTCATAACACAAATAGACGGAAATTCTGTTTACCTATAGTCTGGTTTCTTTAGAGGGAACATGTCCACTCCTGTCTGGACATGGGTCATTTTTGATTTGGGCCGCCGTAACCAGGTCATGGGCAGGTCAGTCTTGCTGACGTTCTTGTACCTGAAAATGGGTGTGATCTAATTGTATGCTACATACAATAATTTTAATGTGCAAAATAATTTTTTCTCAGTCTCTCAGTAACACCAATATATTCAGGCTGCCAGATGTGTGAAAATAAATAAATGTATTCAGGCTGCCAGATGTGTAGAAATAAATAAATATGTAAGTATTTCATGAAGAATGGATTGTTAGAGTTTTGTTTATAGTGTTTCTTACCCATATAACAATATAGCAGCCACATGATGGCAGTGATACTCCTGCAGAACGCACTCACATGAGGTGTGAGCGATGGCCCCAGCATCATCAAAGTCAACCTATGAATTTATTCCAATGACATAATGTATCAAAACTAGAGGATGGACAATCAACTAAATTTTACATTGTTTGTGGTGTAGCTGAAATACATTTTTAGAATATTATTTCCATTTAATTATAAGGTATAGTGATAAATTAATTTCATACCTGAACCCTATAAGATCGGTCACGCATCAAGGCCTGAACATGGCCATCAATATGTTTGGTTTCCCCGTCCTGGGTAAACCGAAGAACCCGCTCACCCTCTACACATTGCTCACTTTTTTTTTGTAGCTTTGGCTTTCCATTGGTGTAGTTGGCCCAATATAATAGGGACAGGGCCATGACTACTCTGAAAATAAAACAATTGTGATAATGTAATCAAGTATTCAATATAGGAGTTATGCCACTGATGTACTTGCTAATACATGCTGAATTAATGTTGGAAAAAGTTGAAAGTCAGTCAAAAGAGGTAAAAGTCAGTAAAAAATGTGATAATTCAGTTGAAAGAAGTTGAAAATGTTGCATGTCAGTTGAAAATGTCAAAATACAGTCAAAAGAAAGAGAAAGAAAGAGAAAAGGTCAAAAGTCAGTTGAAAGAATCTTTAAGTCGAAAAAGTTGTTGAAAGTCATTCTTTATAAAATCAAAAATCAGTTGAAAGAAATCCTAAGTTAAAAGTCAGTCGAAAAAGATTTTAAAAAGTCAGAAAAATATGTGAAAATACAGTTGAAAAAAATTGAAAGACAGAGAAGAAGACAAAAGTCAGTTGAAAGAATCTTAAAACTTGAAAAAAGTCTCATAAAAAACTCATAAATCAGTTGAAAAAAAAAATAAAAAAAGTTAAAAGTCAGTCCAAAGTCAAAAGAAATCGAAAATGTTGAAAGTCCGTTGAAAATGTCAAAATTCTGATGACAGAAATTGAAAAAGTTGCATGTCAGGCAAAAAGTGGAAGGAAGTCTAAAATTTCAAAAGAATTAAAGTTGAAAAAGTTGTTGAAAGTCATTTTAAAAATCGAAAATCAGTTGAAAGAAATTGAAAAAGTTAAGTTAAGTCGACTTTCCCCGAGCTTGGACCCTAGGGCCCCTGGCTTGGATGGTAGGGCCCCACTCACCCATGTTTACCCCCTTTTATGTGGGCAACCCACCACCCACCCAGGTTTTCCACTTTTACTCAGGCAACCCACCACCCACCCAATACCATACCATTCAATGCTGGCAGGGCCCTACTGTCCGAGCATCAGCCCCAAAGACAAAGCCTGGGCACTAAAGTCCAGGCCCAGGGCTCTAGTATCCAGGCAAGAGCCCTACTGTCCAGTGGCTCTAACGTCCAGAGAGCGGATGTTTGGGCCCCAAGATCATTGGGGCCCAAACGTCCAGGCCCAATGGTCTGGGCCCAATGATCCTGGGGCCCAATGATCCATACAACATTTACACATGAATTTCCTAATGGGATTGTAATGACATTTTGGCATTTGGCCCCAAGATCATTGAGGCCCAAACGTCCAGGCCCAATGGTCTGGGCCCAATGATCCTGGGGCCCAATGATCCATACAACATTTACACATGAATGTCCTAATGGGATTGTAATGACATTTTGGCATTTGGCCCCAAGATCATTGGGGCCCAAATGTCCAGGCCCAATGGTCTGGGCCCAATGATCCTGGGACCCAATGATCCATACAACATTTACACATGAATGTCCTAATGGGATTGTAATGACATTTTGCGGTTTGGAGGGAGGGCCTTGACTATAATGCAAT
The DNA here is from genome assembly GCA_942159475.1 of Sthenelais limicola. Classification (NCBI taxonomy): domain Eukaryota; kingdom Metazoa; phylum Annelida; class Polychaeta; order Phyllodocida; family Sigalionidae; genus Sthenelais; species Sthenelais limicola. Next base: position 19,329,208 of record OW804095.1, read on the forward strand.
GAAGAAATAAAAAACAAAATTAATTGTAAAATCAAAACCTCAACTTGTTCACCCTGTCTGGGCAAGCCCTGGCCCTAAAGTCCAGGCCCTGGGCCCTAGCATCCAGGCCAGGGCTCTACTGTCCAGTGGCTCTAACATCCAGAGAGCAGATGTTTGGGCCCCAAGATCATTTGGCCCCAAGTTCATTTGGGCCCAAACATCCAGGCCCAATGGCCCGGGCCCAATGATCCTGGGGCCCAATGGTCCATACAACATTTACACATGAATGCCCTAATGGGATTCTAATGACATTTTGTGGTTTGGAGGGAGGGCCTTGACTAGAATGCAATGAAGAAATAAAGTTATTCTGGTCTGATTTGTGCAAAAGTGGTGGCTATGCAAATCCCCTTATTAGGTTGCCTACACAAGGGCGGTGTTAATAAGAGCTAGGCCATGAATATTTGCTATACACCTTGGTATATAGGCTAGGCTAGATCGGGAAAGGAGCCGGAGCTTTTACACTGAAATACAACGTAGGCCTATACAAATTATAGCAGGTATGCAATTTCCCCTATGACGGCGATGTCGGTCAAAATCTGAAATGCAATTTGTTGGTGGACCCTCCGCCCCCAGGGACGATACTGCAGTTCAACTAACCCCCTCCCACCAAGATGCTGAGAAGGCTCTGTTATAAGTACTAGAAATGCGTGCAGGCCAGCGAGCGAGCAGGCATAGTGTAGTGGTTAGCGCGCCTGACTGTGAGCGCAGCGGCCAGGGTTTGAACCTGGGCTGCGCTGCGCTTTTTTTTTTGTCCAAAAAGAAGATAAGATACAAGGGTATTTGACATGACAACAAGCATCGTTTAATGGCATTAGTTAGTATTGTTTCTTCAAAAGCAAATGCTGTTCCATGTATTATAAAGATCGGTAGCTCCCTTTGTCTGGCCGCTAAGCTAGGCTAAGGCATTCAATGGCAATGACAATGCATTGATCAGGCTATTTAGGCCTATGTCCAGACGTTTTCGCTTCTATCTACAGTATTTATGAACCGATTTTCATGAGGTAAACATTTTTATAAACGAAAAATTCAGATTAATAAATGAGAGGGTTCCATATATTCTATATTCAAGTTCTATTCCTACTTACCTTAAAGTGTAATCCGCCGTGTCTAGCAGACGAGTCTAGCAGACGATTCCCGCTGTTTGTTTACCTTCCGGGTGAGCGATAATCGGGTGTCAACACCGCACACAATTCACGCGAATTCGCGCCGCGCTGCGAGATTCACTTACGCGGCCTATTGGCTCAGAGAGTTGAAGAACTATTGTAAATGGAAATAAACTGTTAACTGTACCGCTGCGGGAAAAACCCCATATTAGAAAATGTTATGGAAAACTGATAGATTAGTGGTTGGTCGTCTCCAGTCATCGACGGAGATGAGTATTGTCAACCACTTAAAGCCAGCAACTGTAAAACCACAAGAGGGTCTGAAATCCTCCCACAAGCCGGAGATCACCCCCTTTAAGCAATTGATTATCCAATAAAAAGTTTTCAAATTCAAATTCAAATTCAAACTATACAATACTTATGTCTAACATTTATAGCATTAATTCTTATCTTTGGTTTACATACATTGAATTATTTTATGCTATTACACGTCATATCAAAATATCATATTTCATTCAACTGAATGACAACTAGTAATATTACAAATATTCACTTCGAACATACTTCTACCTGTACATGGATTCTCTTTGGCATTTTATCTCTGGATTTGAGACCTTGGCGAATTATAACATATCATGGTAAAAATGGATTTACACACCATTGTTTAGCTGTTTCCCACTTCAGGGTAAGTGAATCAATTCCTATCGAATGCTCATGGACTACCTTCTTTTGGTGGTAAAGTTGGATTGTGTTTATCATTCTTGGTTGCTAATATTTCTTATTGGATAGTGCTCTTGAGGAATTCCTTAAATTCTTTTATTGTTGGGCATGATAGTCCTTTCTTGGGCAGGTCGTTCCATGCCATTGGGAGTTGATAATAAATTGATTTTCTTACCCTTTCTGTTTGTGGTTTTGGCAATAACATTTTCCTCCCTTTATTGTTGGAGCGTAGGTTCAACCTTCTATCATCAATTAATGGGTGCTCATCGCTTAACTTATATCATAGTTCCAACATATGATGCTTCCTTCTGGTACTTAAAGGCAAACGCTACTATTCACTGCCACGCCCCCCTTTTCCATGTACCAAATATGCGGGCATTTTACGGACTATTCCTTTAGCATTGCAGTCTATGAGAAAACGGCCCATTTCTTCACATTTTATAGAATAAAACAAACAATTAATGGCTACTCCTACTGTCCCAAAATTTTCTACACATATAGTTTAGGTTATATACTACAGATAAAAAGGAAAAAAAATACATGTCATCGCGTTTAAAAAAAAGTTGTAGCTGTCTGAAATAGACATGTTTGGGAAATACTGCTAGCTGTGGGTACTCTCAGTTGTACCCATTTACTATGCAAGTCTATTGGGGAATGCTGCATTTTTCTTTCACGGTTTTGGGAATAAAACAAAAACGGAAACTCCTATTGTCCCAAGATTTTCTACACATATAGTGCAGGTAATATTCCAAATATATAAAGGAAAAAAAACGTATGTAATCACGTTAAAAAAATAATTGTAGCTGTCTGAAATAGACATGTTTAGGAAATATAGAACACTTTGAAAGCAGCAGATTTTTGAGTTGTTAGCCATGTTTCAACGCTCTGTAATTCAGAAACAAGCACGGCGACCCATTATTTTTTTTCCAGTTTTATGAACAAACATACTTCAAGAATCATGTACTAAAGTATCAGAAAAATGACATTTAATTTTGATGGGGAGAAAAAAAAATTGTTTTTATAAAAAAAAAGTAAAAAATAGTGCGTTTTTTCGGGTTTTTAATTTAAAATTCGCATCAGGTATTTGTTGTTTTCAGAATAGAAATAACAATTCACTTTATAAAAAAGAGGCATAGAATTATTGGCCAAATAATACTCTCTCCAAAACTGTTAACTATACTTAAATTGAGTGAATATAAATAGCAAATATGAACTATCAAGTCGAGGTACTGCAAAATGAGTCCCCCTTTTGGTCCTCATTGGTTATTTTGATATACCAAATTTTGAAGCACTGTAATTCAAAAATGAGCACGGTGACCCATTGATTTTTTTCCAACTTTATGACCAGAAACACTTCAAGAATCAAATACCAAAGTTTCAGAAAAATGACATTTATTTTCATTTTCCACTAGATAGTAGCGTTTGCCTTTAAAAGAGGTATATAATTTTCTATTTGTAAATCATTAACATCTGTTCTTTTGTCAACATTGAAAGCGACCCTGACAAATGAGTTCTGTATTGTTTGCAGTTTCACAAGCATATTAGATGGTTCAACGTTATAAATGCAGTCACCATAATCCAGAATTAGCCTAACAGCTACTTTATATAATGTTAATATATTTGCTTGGTTTATAGAATTTTCTGCCCTGAATCCATACTCATGCGTGTATAATATATATACACCAAACTAAAATATCAAAAAATAACTACTCTAATAATAACATCTAGTTATAAAAGCTGAATCTATGATACTATATATGTAAACATTTTTTGTATATCATCACCAGTTACTACTTCACCAACCTATAATGATTTTATGTTTATTCACTGCAACCACACAAAAACATTCTGTGTGGGCAGCTGTACTAAGAAACATAGCACTGACTACATAATTTGATACTTATACTCCCAATTTTCATGTAAAAAATCACCTGAAGAGTGCACGCCAGCTCGACAGCTAGTGAAAAAATAAAATACCCACAACACCATATGTGAATTTTTCCTCACTACTAAAGAAACCAAGATGAAAGAAACCCCGGGATCCCCACTATACAGCAACAACTACTCCCTTGCTACGATTTTAAAAATACAAAATTATGGATAATGGTTAATACCCTTTGTTACAACACTTCTTCCAGGCATACCGATAAGAAGTCATTCTGTCATGGCATGCATATTAATTCTATATCCATGATCAGTTGAACAATGACATGAATTACATAAAAGATTAAGTATCAATTATCTAATATAAAATCCCAAGTAATGCCGCCTGTATTAAGCCCCAATGCCAAATACTGTTCTGTATCCTGATTCAACTGGGTCATGGCTCAAGAAGGTTTTGCTCTACATAGCTCTTTATGTATATGTATATGAAGAGAAGCATGCCTGATTGCAAGTGTTCTACATATGTCTTCATGCATGGTTGTGAAGGCTCTCATGTTGTGGGCAGTCTGCAAAGGTGTCAGCATGGATAACAGACGTCAGTTCATCACCATCTCCATTGTATTGCTAATAGATTGTGTTTCTCAAGTTGTATGTGAGATTTGCTATGACCCCATCTGCAACTACAGACTTGTTGTCAATCGGAATCAAAACTTGGTTTGGAATGACCCAGTGAATCGTTTTGTTTTTGAAGTTGAATATGATGAAGTAAATGGGCGTTTCCATATAGCAGAAAGCAATTTGTATACTAAGTCTCGTTTCGGCGATTTCATTGGAAATGAGGTAGACCCAGAGGATATAATCACAACTGATGGAATCAAGAGAAGCATCATTACAATCAATGGACAATTCCCTGCCCCAACACTTGAGGTCACTGCTGGGGCACAGGTCAGTTTGCCTTCTTGTTAATTTTGCACTGTTCAAAGTAAATCCTTGGTTTATGATTTGCTTACTTAATCCATATTATTGGAAATTGCTCATTATAAACCACTTGCTAAACTCCTTACATGTCTCTGGCTTCTGTAGACATCAATTATATTGACTTTGGACCACCATGCCACTTTTCATAGCAATTTGAATGGAATAGGACTTATTCACGTCTGGTATGAACATCTGCATTTTATATATGACCGGCTATAAAACCAGTAGTGGAGATCACTGAAACTCATAATTTTAGTTAAAAGACACAGGATATTTGTATTTATCATTTCATATAGCTAGTTTTGCTTATGTGACAATTTATCAACTTATTCTGCACTCATTTTCCCTATGTACTCATTGAAATGAATGCATATGTGGTACAAAGGCCAGTTCTTACATGCCTTTGTGCTACCTGACTCCCATATTCTTAGGATAGGAGCAAGCATTCGGTCTGGCCAGTCGCACGCAAAACGCTCCGTGGTTTTCTCCGATCTTAGCCTGCAGCACTGAACAGATATTACCCTAAATCACACTATTATTTGAGCCTTGGGACCGAGAATATACCCATGTCTTCAAAGATACGATAAGTAACTTTACTGAGGAGTTTTCTCCATATTTCCTGAAAGTTTGGCCAAGAATTTTGAACTATGGCGAACAGCGATGGAGCTTTCTCACCCACGGGACAGCAAACTCGACGGATAATCCGGCCAATTAGGCTCCCTGCTAGTGGGAGTCAGATTAAGAAGATTGATTTACGTAATCTACCAGCAGAACCTAAGGGCGACGATGACAAACACACACTCAAGGGTACCATTGCTTCATTAAATATGGTGCATTTGGCCATAGAGCTATTGACAACTCAAATGAATGCTCAATCTGAATTAGCCGCCGCCTCAAACAAAAGGATAACCAACTTGAAAGTGCATTGGAGAACAAACATACCTCATTGGAAAATCTCTAGGATTATGTTGTTAAACTTGAAACTATTCTTTACGAAAAGAGAATTACGATTGATTGGTTATCGGAGAATGAAAATGAAACAAAGGAGGTACTAATGGTCCATGCTTATGATAAATTGAGTCAAGCTGTCCCCGAACTTTCTCTCAGTGATATAGGCAATATCTATCTCTTGGGGGTTCAGAGAGGCCCCCGTCCTAGATCGGTGAGAGTTATTCTAACCAAAGAATGGATGAAAGACGCGCTGTTACAGAACCGAGAGGTCCTATATATAATACTTTTATTCAAGATTCAAGATACAGTTACATTTGTTATAATATGACATATAATGATTCATGGTTAACAGTATTTGCAAAATCTAGGAAGTGGGTTAGGACCTCTGCATTTATGCAGGTCTTCCAACAACCTCCCGTTAAACAGTATGATAATAAAATAATTTCAATTCTCATTTCTTATTGCTAACAATTTGCTTTAAATTTGCCTTATAATCCTACTCGTGGCTTGAATATTCAGCAATCCTAATATAGTTAGCTATTAGTTGTTCATATTATAACAGAGACCATATGATATATCTCACATGTTTCTTAGAGTTTGTCATTAATATCTTGTTTTGTTGAACATTATTTCCTCATGAGTAAGTTGGGTATTATTTGATGTTTTCCACTCAACCCTCTTATTGATTATTAACAAAATTCTTAGCCCCTTTTCTCCACCCCCCCCCCACCCCCCACCCCCCCTGTCCCTTCCTAATTGGTAAGTTGACATGTCCCCAACTACCTCAGACATAACGTAAAATTCCCTCTTTCCTTTCCCCTTTCCCTTATCGTTGTATCGACTTTCACTTTTTTAGATAGGTTTACACTCCCATTACATGCAACTAGGTTTCTGGACGGCATATATACCTTAAAATGGGTTATTCACCCTTTTTCAAGTAATTCACTTTTTGGACGGTATGTATGTATGTATTAGTTTTATTTCTCATTTTTATACAGTTACATCATATAATAAAAATGGAAAAATGGATTTTTGTGTCCTTCTTTGTTAAAAACATAGGTATTCCTGGACGTCCATTTTGGTCTCTGATCGTTTTCTTTTCTTAAGAGTTCAGTGCCCATTTTGTTGTGATATTGTACGGTCTTCCAGTAATTACTCATACTATACTTCTATTTTTATAAAATATATATAACAATGACAGAAAAGTCAAATTCACAATGCTTAATCCTAACAATTACAGCTTCACATCTAATATTTGATTCTACACATTGTAGATTATACTATTATATGTAGTATTGAAATATCAGAATATCAAATATATACATTACATCCAATCGAATGACAATTATTAATATTCAAAATTCATCTCAAAAGCTTATACAATCGTGGATTCCCTCCTTCATCTATCTCCAAAAATGAGATCACAGCGAACTTAAACTTCATACTCTGTTAATTGCGATAATACTGGATTTACATACCATCGTTTAGTTTATTACCACTCTAATGGGTAAGTAGTCAATCCATACCCCTACCCCTTGGCCTTTATCTACTGACGGCCTAGTTGGTTGTACATTATTCATGTTTACTGTTTTATTGAATATTATTGAATATTATCCCTGAGGAAAACTTTGAAGTTTTCAATTGATGGACATGTGACTCCTTTCTTTGGCAGGTCATTCCAAGACCTTGGGAGTTGGTAGTAGATTGACTTTCTCACCTTTTCTGTTCGTGGTTTTGGTAATATCATTTTTCTCCCTTTATTATGGGAGCGTAGATTCAACTTTCTATTGTCTATTAATGGGTGCTCATCACTCAATTTATATCCTAATTCTAACAAATGATGCTTCCTTCTGGTACATAACAAAGGTATATTATTTTCTATTTGCAAATCATTAACATTGGTTCTTTTGTCGACATTGAATGCAACCCTGATGAATGAGTTCTGTATTGTTTGCAGTTTCATAAGCATATTGGATGGTGCTACACAGTAAATACAGTCCCCGTAATCCAAGATTGGCCTCACAGCTACTTTGTACAAAGTTAATATATTTGCTGTTGATTAGGACTTCTGGATTCTTCTGATCGCTTTTAGTCTGGTTGTGGCTTGGGAGATTTTCTGGGTTAGATGGTTTTTGAAAGTTAATTTATTATCTATATTCAGTCCTAGGTATGTATAATTATCCATTTTTTCTGTACCTAGTTTGAAAGTATATTTGTTTGTGTTTTCATTTAGCTTTGCAGGTAATATTTCTAGAATATTACTTTTGCTGATATTTATGGATATTTTATTGTCCCTGCACCAAAAACTTACTTTCTGCAAATCTCTCTGCAGAGCCTCATTCGCCAGTGTTTTATCTTTGTTTGAAGCAAACAATACAGTATCGTCCGCGAAAAGCTGGACATTCTCCTCGGATATAACATCTTGTAAATCATTGATATAAATTAAAAAGAGCAACGGTCCGAGACCAGTTCCCTGTGGTACCCCGCACCGTACTTTCTGTTGGCCCGAAACCATGCCATCGACACTAACATTTCGGTACCTGTTACTTAAGTAATTTGTAAACCAGTTTAAGACATCACTATGGATTTTGTACGATTTTAATTTTTGAAGCAATATATGATGATCGACGGTATCGAAGGCTTTCTTGAAGTCCAAGAAAGCCAATACCGTCTTCTTCCCTTCATTTCAGTTCTCATATATTTTGTGGAAAATTCTGTGGTGAGCTTGGTTTATAGAATGTTCTGTTCTAAATCCATATTGATGCGCGTACAACATTTTCTTCCTTTCGATATAGGAATAAAATTGATGGTGTACAGCCTTCTCTAATATCTTAGCTGGGAACTTTATTATGCTTATCGGTCGGTAGTTAGAAGGGTCATTTCTTGAGCCTTTTTTGAATAAAGGTAATATTGTTGCTTTCTTAAATTCATTCGGTATCTCATTTATGGTTATTGACAAATTACACAGGTATGTAAATTGGGGGGCCAGTGTCATTAAGCATGGCTTCAAAACCCTGGTGGGCAGGTGTAAGATACCTGATGCCTTATTATTATTTGACTTTCGTAAGTAATCATATATTTCAGTCACACCTATTTGGCAAAAGGAAAAGATTTCATTGTCGTTTATTTCATTAGGCTGGATACACCTATTGTTTGGGATTTCATTTTGTTCGGTATTTGTTAATGGTTTGATCTTTTCTGCTAGATTCACCCCTATTGATGAGAAGAAATCATTTAATATTTCCGACGCTTCCAATCCTCCATGAAGATTATTATGTTCGTCAAGAATATTAATGGTTTGTTTCGCTTTTATTTTGTCTGGTGTCAGGAGTGGCTTTATAACTTCCCAGAAATGTCTACAGTCCTTGGGATCTTTAATGAGTTCCTCTCTTAAATGTTTACTTTTCATTTTATGTACTTGGGAGTTGACTTTGTTCCTTATTTGTTTAGCTGTATCCCAATCTTCAGGTTTCTTTGTTTTCCTAGCCTTTTTAAACGTCTCTTTCTTTTGCCATTACATTAAGTTGCGGTGTGTACCATTTTGGTCTCTCCCTTATATTCTTATATTCCTTTAACGGACACATCCTGTCCAGGTAGTGGGTTATTTTATTTATTATTATGTCCCAACATTCATTTACATCCCTTGATTGGTAAAATCCAGTCCAATCACTATCTTTAAGTATCTCTTTTAATAGCTTTATATCTAAGTTTTTCCATTGTCGGGATGTAAAGTTCCCTTTTCTATACGTGTTCCTTTCCTTTTTCTTTATAATATATATTGGAAAGTGATCGCTAGTGTTATTGTTAATTGTTCCTGTTTGGTTTATATATTTACCATTTGAGAATATTTGATCTATAATAGAGGAGGATTTCTTGCTTACTCTCGTGGGTACATTTATCGTTTGGGAGAGACCATATTGTTTCACGAAGTCCATTTGTTTTGTTTCATGGTTCACATTGAAGTCCCCCACCAAAAAGATTTCGCTTTTAAGATTAATGTTTTCTAAGATATGCTTGATGGCTTCTTTACTTTCAGTTAACTGGCTTTGTGGAGGGCGATATATGTTTATGATTACCATTGTTTTCATCTTATTTCTCTTACATTCTATAACTTGGGCTTCCAAGTTTAGATTTGATATATTTAGGTTTTCATACCGTATGTCGTTAATTGAGTAATCAGACTTTATATAGGTTATTATACCGCCTCCTTTTTTCCTGGATTTCCTATCCAGTCTGATTGATTGATATCCCTCTATTGATATCTGGTTATCGTGTATGTTACTATGTAACCACGATTCTTGAATCGCCAATATATCTGCTTTCGTATTCTCCATAAAAGTTGTTATATAAGAAATCTTTGGTGGTAGGCTTCTAACGTTCCATGAAATTATTTTCACACCTTTGCAGGAACTTAGGTCCTGTTCATCAATCTCTCGATTACAATTCTTGCTTGCATATTTTACATCAGTTACCTCAGATCCTTCCATCGATCATGATGCTTATTGGCCAGATATATTTCTGGTGGTCTGGGTAACTCTTTCATGGCTGATACCATGCTTCTGTTTAACATCTTCACTACTTTCAACTCAAACAATAACGATTTCTTGCTCAACTCTTTCTCTGGACCAGGTTAGTCCCTTTTTTGAAGGCATATTTGTATTTACAGAGATTTGTAACGACTTCACATCTTATTTAATATTGGATTTGTTTGGAGGAGGATCCGTTTGGATGAGAATTCTATGGAACTCTTTACCTTTCAGTTTCTCCTTCAACTCATCTCCAAGATTAACAAGCTCACAATAAAATATATTATTTCAAGCGGTATACTGCAGTGGTTTACACCGTGTTAATTATCATAACCTATGAAACCCTTTCCCTACATCTTTTCAGTAGTATATTTGCTAACACCCTTCTTGAAATTATATTTTTGGCCTAGGTTTCGTTACTTTTCTGGTTATTTACAGGTATAGCAGTGGTTATGATTATAATTAACACAACATTCAACATTCAACACCCTACTCTGTTGCTATAATAGCAATATCATCATACAATCGTACAGTATTGTATTGTCAGTATCAAACATACAAAGTTCGACAATACAGAGAAGTCATTACAGGTTTATAGATTTATCAGCCTCTCAAGTTATACTACTTGCTATACAGGGTTCGACCGAGCGCCTGTAGAGGCTCTAAATTTAGAGTGTAGATGTTTTATACTTCTTGTATTTTTTTGAGAAATTTATCATAAGTTTGTACATATTCGTGCTTTAGATAGCTTCTAAAATCTTTCTTTTCTTTGATTAATTGAGCCTGTATGGGAGGTTATTCCTGAGCTGGGTCATTGTATATAAGTATGATTTCTTAAATGATTCATTTTTGGGGTAAGGAACTATGAGTTTCTTCCCTTTCGTTAATCTTCTCAAGTTTAAGCTTCTCAAGTCCAAATTATTCTCATTCATGGAACATAGGAAAGCCATTTCCAATATGTGTGAGGCTCTTCTTGTTTGAAGAGTAGTGATATTAAGTTTTTTATGAATCTGCTCTGTACTTGTATATTTAGGTAGATGTAATACAATTTTCAACAATGTATTTATATCACAAACCCCGTACAACTTGGACATGGCCTTAACCCTTGTCCTAACAGTATTTTCTTTCTTTGTCATAAATTTCTTTAAAGTTAACTGCTTGTCCACCTCGATACCAAGGTACTTGTAACTCGCTGCGTTTTCCAACTCCTGTTTATCTATATTATATATCACCACATTATTTACATCTTCGGCCTCCGCTCATTTGGTCACGTGACAGTGCATCCACAAGTCTAGGAACAAACTGATTTTGTCCACTTTTGAACTATTAATCATATATAATATTAATTCCATATCATAAACTATATTCATCATGGACATCACCAACATTTCCACAACATTTATTGCCTAAAAACTACATTAATCCTGAGATTTAACCCATTGTTTACGTTTGCCCCACTGCTAGGCCGTGGTTCGGGCCGTGGGGGACAACAGCCCTTGATGACCACACCAACCAAGCTTAAAATCTCCAACTTTCCCCTTTGATTTCTTTCCCCCTTGAAAGCTTGTAAATTTAACCCTTCAGTTGACAATTTAAAACAATTCAGACACTGACTCGGAAAAGATATAGTCAAGAAATTATCACCTCACCAACTCCATCCACCTCCACCGTAACATTGAGGGCTGAATATTCACCACGTCCACTGACAACTGGAGGCCCGTATCCGATTACACACCAACACCCAACACCCCAAGGAAGAGAAAAGGAAGGCATGGACGCAAGCCAACAAAAGACGAAGCCAACGACTATGAGATGAACCCACACAAAATACCTGCCTTTGAATTGCTATAATATGATCTATATACTATTGTAAATAACATCGACCAAGGTATTGGTAAAGCTATGGCTTATGCAATTAAAGCATTATCCAATGAAATAATCACATTGTTCTTAATTTCATACTGTGTATGCCTGAACATTTTTTTCACTGCATGTTATATGATCCATCACGACTAGAATATAACAGAATGATTAAAGTGAATATCAAAAGTTAATTCTCTGGGTGCACATTTGTCTACTATCAGCACATTTGTCTACTAATGTAAGCCCCTCCCCCAATAAACCAAAAGGGCACATTTCTTTACTTGGGACCCAGTACACAATAGGTAACTATGGCAACAACTGTGCACATTTTAGTGCTTAGGTAGCATCGTTTTAAAGTAAAACTCCTTGATGAACACGGGTGGGACGCAGTGATCCCCATAACAAGCGTTACCTCATCACATATGGCGATTTTGAGGCCCCCATTTGAAACTGTTTGCTAAGTTTTAGCACCTTTTCCCTTCATAAAAGTTATTATTTAATATGCAGTTTTAGGTATAATACAACGAGGAATAGGGAGTTTCTACAGACCCTCCTCAGGAGGCATCCCGTACGCATCGGTGTGGAATTAGGTCACTATGTCAGGTTGTGCATAGGTAATGAGGGTCGATACTGGCCCCACTGAGGAAAATCCGTAAGGATGCCACTTGTTACGGGGGTTTTACCTAAGTATATGACGAACTATCTAGCCATTTTACATTTTAAAAAAAGGTTTGGGAACAATATTAAACATGTTCTTGATGGCCTTGCCTAGCAAGTTTGGTGATAGTTAACACTTTTATCGCAGAAAGCATGGTTAAAAAAACACTACTATAGCGTCGGAGACCCGGTCAGAGACCGCCACCTTGGGTGCCGACCTGACCACGCATCCCTAAAGTAATAAGGATACGGATACGGTTGCGGATAGGTGAGCGGTGTCGAAACTCCCTATTGCCGCATTTACTTTAACTTAAGCTATATAATAGTAGAACATGTGTAAAACCTGTTTTTATAGTTATGGGTGATCCCTGTAACGTGAAATGGTGATGCCTGTAAAGAGAAACACAGTTTGTAAAGGATGCCTGTAAAGCGTAATTATGTGAGAAGTGATTGCTGTAAAGTGTTATTTTTCTCTTAGACTTTTCTTTTTGGAATAGCCAACACTTTTTTGTCAACTTTCTTTTCCTTTTTGCCAATATCCTTTTCCATTTCGGATTATCATTTTCCTTTTAGGATTATATTTTTTCGTTTTTGGAATATCTTTTTCTTTTTGGAAAATCCTTTTCCTTTTCCGAATATCCACTCCTTTTCCAAATATCCACTCCTTTTCACCCAAATGTACTATGATGTATTACTATGCCATCTTCATTGAAACAATAGGGGGTGCCTCAAACCATCTGTGTTGCTATGGTGACCAGACTGGTCAGTGTGATCACTCATGCATGCAGCTGGTGGAGTGCAGGCACACCAGTGACTGACTTGGGTGTGTTATGTAACACTGCTATACTAACACTCACTTGCCTACTCATGTCTCCTTTTGTATGGGTAGAAAAGGAATGTACCAGGGAGGACATGGATGACCAAATCTTGACATAGGTGTCAGAGCAGCCAGACATGGTTTTTCATGTAGAGGAAATAGGACATACCATAGGAGACATAGGAAAAAGGTGCAGTGACATACTTTTCTGTGGTGATTATCTAAGGGAAATAGTGGAAAAGGAGGCTGACATGGAGAAATCGCCACTGACATGGAACTTTTTGTTCTGGAAATAGTAAAATCCGCTCGGACATAGGAAGTTAGTAGTTGGAAAAGAATTTGTAATATGGGAAATAGCTTGTACCACAGAGGAAAAGTCTGTACGGATTTCATCACTAGTACATATGTCTACTTTGGAACACAACAGTATCATATATGATTGTAATTGCTCATGAACTGTCTTTAAAAACACTGTAATAAGCATGTATATTCTAGTATTATCATATGTAGGCCCACTTATTAATTTTTCAATCATATTAATAATAAATGAGATCAGTGTGCGACATAACATATAGACTAACAACCAGGTCTATGAAAAATGCCAGTGGAGCCATGAAGTTTTTAATAGACACTGGTCCGACTGGCCATGATCAATTGGGAAGTTCAATTTCATATCTACAGTGTTATTAAGAACTGAGAAGATAATACATCGATCTTATGCTTACTTTCATCCAGAATATTTGAAATCGTTTCAAACCTGCTTATAAAAGACAATTCCTTTTTCTTATTGTCTGGCGGTTTTCACCTTTAATGAGCCAACTGTTCAGCTTGGTCAGTTTAGAAAGGCTTTGTTGCCTATAATATTTACCGGTACAGACTTACAGACGCCAATTGAAAAACTGAGAACCACTGAAAACAGTCTCAGCACCATTTAAAAAGGCATAGTTATATACATGGACTGTGTACAGGATCTTCCTTACTTTTAAGGAAAGTTCCAATGGATATTTTATCCCATCAAATTTTCCCCCACCATAATATAACAGAACCAACACAGAATCATTACACAATGCATATTATACAATGCAACTTGTCAGAAAATCAGAAAATTGTACATTCCTCATATCAATTTTCACTTATCAAAGCCAAATCCACTTAATGCTCTCTATCTGTTAACACATGCGTTATTCACTAATGCTATAATGACAGACTTTGATTACAAGTAGGGTGCCCTAGTTGTTGATGCAAGAAGAAAATCCCACCCAGGGAAACATTTTATGTACTTAGTCATTTGACATTTAAACCATCCCATACAGTATACCTCCTTTAACAAAAGCAGGACCTAGCTAGCCTAAAACGCCTGTAGGACAACTATCCTCTCCCTCTGCTTCTTTCATTCTCTCCCTCCCTCTCCCTTTCCTCTCCTTCCTCCTCTTCTCACTTTCTCTCTCCCTCTCTCTCTTCTTCTCCCTCCCCCCTCTCCCATACATACCCTCCCCTTACATCTCTGGGTTGCATGATCAATTGGCTCAGGGGCTGACGCTCATTGATCATTGCCTTGGGGTCACACGATCATTGGTTTGACCATACTTGCTTCCCAGGCTATAAACAGAGTGTGGATATCCTGATTTAAAAAAGCCTTCAAAATCACATTTTCACCCTAGATAACTCCTCCGGAAAGGGTCAACGGAACTGTACAGAGCAGATAAACGACTGGTAAGATCACAGATTCCAAGAACATGCGGGCCAAAAAAAACTGTACTTGTATTTTATAAGGATATGAAGCTGCGGATCAAAGTCAAGAAACTCACCAGGCAAGCCCAATGAGCAGCAAAGAAGAACTTAGCGAAGGATGCTAAAAAGTCCCTGAGGAAATTCTTGTCATACATGATCTCCAGAACTAAGATACAGGAGCGCATCTCTGGTCTGGAATATACTGACCCAAGTGGTGAAGTCTGCCCAGCTCAGACATACAAGAATAAGGCTGATGTGTTGGCTGACTTTTACTTGAGCGTCTTTACCACCAAACCATTGGACAAACTTCCCAAACTTGCATACCCACTATTGGGGCTGAACTACAACATAGAGGTTTCTGAGGAGCAGGTCATCAATAAACTCAAGTCTCTGAACCCAAACAAATCCCACGGACCAAATGAAGTGCATCCTAAGCTACTTTATGAAGCCATTGTTCGGGACATACTGATGAACCACATGAGACCATACCTCAGTGACAGGCAATATGGGTTTGTCTCAGGCCGCTCTACAGTACTTCAACTGCTCTATGTCCTGCAGGGCTGGTACCAAGTTACTTGACTCAGGCGGCAACACAAGTTCTATTCTATCATGGAAAATACAATGGTCATCAATTGAGTTGTAAAAAACGTAAATCAACACATGTAAAGGAGGTTTTCAGAGATGACTATTTTTAATTATGAATTATGTCCTATAGCAAAACTTAAATGGTGCCTAAATGGTAATAGAAGTTTAAATAAGTAATTTATGGTCATATGGGGTTAGTATATGACTGGGCTATGACACATATGGTATAATGATAAAGTTGTAATAATAGCGCAGTTAGCTCATGTGTAGTAAATATATCTCAACTTGTGTGCTGCATTTCATAATTTCTTTTCAATTTTATTTTATTAAGGAAATATAAAACAAACAAATATAAAACAGTCTCATTTATTTAAATATTTGGGACTCCTTTAACCAATTCCATACTTAACCGGTTTAATGATATATTCAGATTGTTGTCCAAGTTGTCAATAAGTTGTTGGATGAGACGATAACAGTGCACTGGCATGGCCTGGAGCAGCGGGGCACACCATGGATGGATGGCGTAAACTCCATCACACAGTGCCCTATACAGCCGCATCATGACTTCACATACCGATTCATTGCCAAGCCTGCTGGTACCTTCTGGTATCACTCTCACATGGGGGCCCAGAGTAATGATGGCCTTAAAGGTGAATAGAAACTCCCATCTACGTTTTCAGGGAATACTTGTTTCAGTATCTCATTATTCATAGATGTCTTTGTATTTCAATTAAGGATGGTAAAGCAGTGAAATTTAGATCCCTCTTGTCATGAGTTCTTATAATGAGTTATCATGGATTCTTGGACATAAACCTCAGTTATTCACGTGGGTGTACACTTCCAAATAGAAAAATCCTCCATTCAATATATTGTCTGCATATAATGTTTCAACAGCTTTTCCTCAGTCTAATATATTGTAGAGGACCTACAATTTCGAGCAAACACAAACGTTTATAGTATTGTGATCTCTAGAGATTCTAAAATGAATCAATCATACCTTTTGTCTTTGTTGCAATAAATCAAACCTTTATTTTGAGCTTGTCCCCAATAAACCATTGGAAAATACATCATCTGAAGCAGATATATGCATTTTGACAGAATCAGAAGCACTGAGGTTATTAGTTTTACCTCACAAACCCAAGTCTGCAGATTCTTTTTGGAATTGGCAGCCCTAGACGTATAGCAACATTATACGTATAGTGACATTGGGTCACCTCTCATATATGTATGTGTCTATATCACCAGATCTTTTGTTGGTGACATTGTGTATTGTGCCACATGTGTAAGGGTAAACATGATGATGCTTTTCATGGGTTTGCTCAAGATCTGACATTGCACACTAGGTAGAAGTTCTGAGACAGAAATAAAGGAATAGAAACAGAAATTTACTGCATGATGTCAATCTTATACATTGTGATACCCTTTTGCTTTGCTATCAATTGATATTTTCTAGGTATGCTGATAATCCACAAGAGCATGCCGAATGCACCTTATTTCAATGTTATGGTGACTGACTGGTACCACTTTGACAGTCATCATTTAGCGGCAACAGATCCAACTAATAATGGCAGTGGTGGCCAGATATGGGGGCCAACAGACAGACTGGTTTGCATTAAAATCCTCTTAATATTAATACAGACCATGTGTGAATCTAGAAACTGATAAACAATGTTATATAGATTGATAGCAACAGTTAGATTTTGCAACATTCAGTCACACCATTTAAATTCAAATACATCAGGTATTTTTATAATATCAAAATATCTTGGAGAAAGTACTTAAACTTTAGACAAATGTTATAGGCCTCCAAAATAGAAGTGATGATAACAATTCAACCAGTTGATTATTTTTTTACTTGGTCTAACATTTTGTATTTCCCATTCACCTATAACTTAAAGGTTGACGGCACAGTAGAAACAGCTATTGTTTGGCAAAGTGCCCTCATAAATGGGAAAGGAAGAGCTGCTGGAGGTCCGACCTGGGCACCCCTTACCAAATTTGAAGTGACCCCAAGAATAAAGCATGTGTTCAGGGTTGCAAACTCGGCTGGTGAGAGGTCTTTTGAAATTTCTATTGATTCCCATAAACTGCGAGTCACTGCAATGGATGGAGCAGACGTTATGCCTGTAGTCACTGATTCTATCATACTTGCTTCTGGAGGCAGAGTTGATTTTGAAATTGATACCCTTGAGACTACTGATAACTATTGGATGAGAGCACAAACTACAAAGGATTTAATGGCTGATTCAACACCCAAAGAAGTCAGAGCAGTTGTACACTACAAAGGAGCTTCAGAATCACGTGAGCCAATCAGTTCACAGAGAATCTGCACATCTGAAGACCATTGTACTGTGGTGGGATGTGCATTGTTAAGGTACCCAGCCTCAGCACACAAATCATGCTACAATGTCGCTGACCTAAAGCATGATTATGAGGAGGGAGAGAGGTATAAATATGGTATCAATAGTGTTGAACCTGATGTAGAGATATTCCTCAATGCTAAAATACAGTATAGTTTTGCTTTTAACTCCTACAACTTTGTTCCACCAACATCACCTGTATATCAGGTTGATAGCCATTCAGAACCATGTACTTCCTGCCTGGATGATGAACTATGTTCCTGCACACACATGATTGATATTCCTTTCAACAAATCAGTTCAAATAGTCATAAGTAATTTGAATCTTGATGTGAAGCACCCATTTCTTCATCCCCATCCGATACACATGCATGGTCATCATTTTGCTGTCTTGAAGATAGGGTTTTCAGACTACAAGGACTATGAGCCTGGTGATCCGCCTTTTGCGATTGTGTCTACTCCAAATCCTGATGTTACATGTGATGATATCCTATGTCGCCATGCAAGGTAAAGACCATTGAACATTTTACCAAAGGTCAAAATGAACTTACAAAGTAATCAAAATAAATCGAACAATGTGCTATGCACAAGAATTGTCTTGATTTACAATTTAACTACTCACTATTGGCAACTATCTAGACAATTTAAAAACGTTTTATTCCATTTCTATCCTTTAGCTGGACATCTGGTTCCCCCACCGGCCTAAATACTATTGATCCACCATTGTTTGACACAGTGACTGTTCCACCTTCTGGATATGTAGTCCTACGCTTCAGAAGTGACAATCCTGGACCGTGGCTATTACATTGCCATACAATCCACCATACCTTTTTGAGAGTTATTCTTAATATTGGGCAATCTCATTACCCTCCAGTTCCTCCAGCCATGCCAACATGTCCTGTTAAGTTTGAACTAACCGATGACCAATTTGAAGACTATCACAAAAGGAGTCTACATGCAATTAATTATGGAGGAAAATTCGAAAAAGTTAGTGCGCCTTCGGTTACAAATCCTACCTGTCCTACTATACACTGCCGAACACCGGTGCCAACAGAATCTCCGGAAAATGAAGGTAAGTCTGATAACACACTCTTTAAATCTTTCTCATCTATCAGCTCTTCATAATTGATAAATTTGATGTATGCAATAATTGATATGGTTGGGCTCATTTCTATCTTAGATTAGAAGCATTTACAAGAGATGACATAATGTGATGAGCATGGTTGTTTACATTGCTAGCCTAAATATATTCTGATCTGTCAGCTCCATGTAATGTATTTGCACATGTATCAAGCATTAATTATCTGTATTTCAACAAAATGATTCTTGACTACTTTTCAGAACCATCATCATGTGCTACATCCAGAAGTTACAGAGGCAGAAACATGATGTTCCTTATCATGATTCTAACATATTCAATCGTGGGTCAAAACTGTTTTACCTAGTACACAGTATTGATTGTTTTTAAAGGTTATATAACAATTTGTTTGCTTCAATATGTGTTAAAATCCTAAGCACAGTTATTACATCAGACTAAAAACCTCAGCTAAGGAATACCTCATGTCTTGCATATGAGCAGGCTACTGTTAGAGGTGCCATGGTTTTCTGCATTCAGAACGTTGTAATTAGGTTGATAGAATGGGGAAAAAATATCTGACACTTTTCTGATAAAATATTGAAGTTCCTTTTATTAAAACATTACTACTCTCAACCTTCTGGTCTATATGGTGACCTTCTGGTAGGGAATTATTCCATGGGATCGATTTTCTTTAATTATATGTGAAAATGTGTCGGATCATCCAGAGAAGCAGACATTCAGCAGACAGGGAGCTAGACATTCCTGCATTGGCATATTATAAAAATAGATTGCAGATGCAGCATTTACTTTTATGATAATTTGAATAATTAAATCGCCTGTGGCTAACACAGGGAGCTTCATAGATAATTGATTTTTTCCCATTCCGCTCAATCACCTTGAGTATTAAAGTACACCTAAAATGCAATGAATCAATGGGTATACCTAGTGTTTATATGTATATCTCCATATAGCCATCTCATATCTCATTGGCCCAGTGGTCGGGCATGTTAGACTTCCAAACTGGACATTGTAAGTCTTAGAACAGACAGCCTTTTTACACTTGTTAATGGGGTTCTCGGATATATAGATTCTTCAGACCAGAGGCTTGGGTGGCAGTATTAAGCTTGTGATTATTTTCAGCTAAAATGATTTTTGCATGGAGCGACAACTCGTCCAGCACTGCAGCTGTGTCTAAAAGTAAAACAAAACTAGAGCAATGCCCCCTCAATTACTAACAAAGGTAGAAAGTCATAACTGGTAGATGAAGCATGAGACCCCTAACTTGTACAAGCGCTGATTGACAATCTAGTGGCTTTATATACCTGGGTATTGGCATCACAGTTTCCAGCTTGATCCAAAATCCTTTGTCTACTTGTCCCTTGGCATTATTTCTATATCCGTCAGGGACATCTAGAAGGGGTCAGGGGATGTTGAAGGGATGGGGACGCAGGAAGGGGAGGGCTGGCAACTTTAAGAAAACTTGAATGGACATAAGGATCTAGTAGCACTATAAAATATCTATACATTTAATGTACCAGAATAACAATAATTGTTTGTACCTGAATTTCATATTTGTTCTTATACTCTATCACTATAATAATAATTCTGCCTCTTGATGTTGATATTTTTATTCACAGAAATAATTTAAAGAATGTGCCTCATGGGGTCAGGAATTTACAACATTCCCCTATACACCTGAGGGTAGAGGTAGATATAGGAGGTAGGGGATGAGGGAGCGTGATTGAACGTTGCACAATAGAAATAGCAAGGGTATGAAGGTAAAAAATTCGATAAACACTGTTTTATGTGGATAAACACTGTTTTATGTGGATAAACACTGTTTTATGTGGATAAACACTGTTTTATCTGAATAAACACTGTTTTATCTCGAGAAACACTGTTTCATCTCGAGAAACATTGTTTCATCTCGAGAAACACTGTTTTAACTCGATAAACACTGTTTTTCAATCGATAGACTTTTAGTAATGACATGGACTTGAATTGACAAGTCCGTGGTAATGAGAAACACTGTTTTTGAAACAGATAGTTGAGACAAGAAATTTTGGCTGTGACCAAGGAAAGAATGGTTTCCCCCGGTTTCCCCCGAGAGTCCCCCCACACCCCACCCTACAAACACCACACACAACCCTACCATTTCCCTGACTTGGCGCTGGAAAAATGGTTGTCAAGGACTCAGAAGTAGACCTACAACACATGACATTACTAACGCTCCATAACTTAGAAGTCATTACGACGTACGTTATAGTCAAGCCCACTTCGCCACAACTCAAAGTACTAAGCGGGGGGGCACCAGACAGGCCCATATAGCGTGTGTGACCGTAGCACAGTCTATGTATGTTATTGCGTCATGGCCGGAGAAAAAGAGATTTTATGCGCAATGAAACAAAGTTTACATAGGTCTCTTTCATCATCAATATAAGTAATTGGCCTACATAAATATAATTGGGACCATAATGCAAGCTTGGACATTTTCCTTTCCGATGGTGTAGGCCCTATATGGTTAGGCAATTTAATTAAATACCACTGCCTTAACTATCAATATACACGGATTTTTTTTGTCAGCAGAGATCCCAGAAAAGGAATGATATTGATATAACGGTACAGTTTCTCTCATATCTTTCTTATTTAAATATCAAGCAAATTAAGGAAAGGCAGGTATTTCTGAATGTCTACTTTATTTTAAAATAGTATGTGAGGCATTTTTGTTATGCCCATTGGCGCACATGCCCTGGCTGTGACTAAGGAGAAAACGGTTTCCGACTAATTCCACAATAATTCCACGCCGGAAAATGGCTTTTATGCGTTGTCCAGGACTCTAGTTGTCATGGTGCGTTACCAATGTTGTGAAAATTAAAAGACGTCACTATGTATATATATTGCATCGTTGCCGGTGTCATATCGAAAAGTGACCCCGTCGAAAAGTGACCCATGGGTCGATTTTTGGCGTCGAAAATCAACCCATGGGTTACTTTTCAGCAATCGAAAAGTGACCCACCCCTTCGAAAAATGACCCACCCATTTATGCAGACATATGATAACATAACTTTTATACCATCTTGAGCGTTCATTTGTCAGAACTTAGGGAGCTACAACTGGAAAATATATCAGAGACCTATGTTATTTGAATCGGATATTAGTTATTATTCTTGGTTCGGTTGTATGTCATATCTTTGTCAATTCCATTGTATAAACCTACGAATGGTACGTATTCCTAGGGACATGGTCCTTATTCCTAGATAACTTTTAAGATTATATATGAATAAAATTTCTACTGATTCCCTTAAACGATGTTAGGACACTATTGTAATCTATATTTGACAAGGCTGTAATAATCCACTATGCCGTGAATAGTTATGCTTATACCTCGGTGACTATTTGAGATTTTTGAAAAATTCCAAAAAACATTAAATTAAGACTGTCCTAAAGCTGTATGGTTATATAACTAATTCATAAACTAAGCAAAATATGACGCTTAGACTTTTATATTTTGTCTCTACATGTCAATAGAGCCCTTGTTGATTTTTCAGGAGAATTGCCCATCTATGAGATGAATATGATATTGTCATAGGGATATGATATACACCCGCACACATACCTAAATACAATATGAGACCCACCATCTATTATCTGAAACCATATAAGTTGAAAAAGAAGAGGGGGTCAAATTTCGATGGGGTGGGTCACGTTTCGATTGCCGAAAATCAACACATGGGTCACTTTTCGATGGGGGTCACTTTTTGTCATGACACCGGCATCAGCATCAATAGGCCTATACTTTCCCTCCCAACTTCCCTAAATTCCACCACTATTATCTTCCTTATTTAAATGCAAATGTTGATAAAATTAAAGTATGTTCTTTCAGAATTGAAACACATTGGCAATGTATTTCAAGTAGAAAGAGCGTTTTTTATTACTTTGCAGGAGTGTAATTGCCCCACGATATGTTGGATCTGTGTTGGCCTACCAAACTGTAGGCTCTACCGCTACAATAGCCTATACTTTCCCATCTTCGGCCCATCTTCCTTATTTACTCGCCCATAGTGGAAATATAGAGGCCTATTTTAGTCTACAGGAAGAAAGAGGTTTTTTTTCTCAATTTCTACTTTTTAAAATGTTTTCTGTAGGCCCTATGCAACGTTGTTCACCGATCCGCTCAGTTGATGTTAGAACTGTCAATGTTCAATCACGCTGAAAAGTTGATCACTGATACAACAGTAGGCCTACAGCTTCCCTCATATCTTCCTTATTTAATTAACAGCATTGATAAAACTGCATATTTGGGAGTAGAAAAGCATGTTCTTTCTGCATTTCAACATCTTGGCAATGTATTTCGAGTAGAAATAGTGTTTTTTGTTATTTTTCTGAAGTGTAAAAACAGCGATGTGTACGCGAGTGTGTCAGAAATTCAGGTGGCAATAGACAGAATTGTGTTGGTGTTGTGATTCCTTTTATGGACTCATCGCGGATGTTTCTACAGTAGCAATTTAGCAGTTTACAAAATCTGTATGTTATACATATCTAGGTATTTAGTAGGAATTCATCAAAGTATTACCTGTTATGATGATATGTATGACTAGAAATCATGGAATATGGCTATACCTGAGTGAATAATTGTGAAAAATATTATTCCTTCAAATATGAATATTCATCACTCATGTTAAAGATGTGCAACTTGTTTTTTTGTTGTTTTTTTTATTTAGAATGCTTATACAGCAAGTCAATAAAACATTGCTAACACAATGTTAATACAATGCTATTACTTCCATTAATTGTCTGCTGCATGTATTACCTTATGAAGCTTTATGAGGACCGATTGCATGATGTGCAATATATTGACGTTAATAAAATCACTAAATGTATAATAACATACTCATTCTCTTAGTTTTTCCTGACATATTTGATAGTCCAGAGGCAGGAGGGGGACGGGGATACCTTGCAATTTGAGTCATACAATGTTTTCTGATTTATTCGAAATCTCCAGAATCTCGCGATCTCGAATCTGCCAGGTGCTACTCTGGGGGAAATCAAATTATCAGCGTTTGAAAAAGTTAAAAATATTAAATTTAATCATTCAACAAATTATTCCACTTGCAATATTCACTAAATTCTCATCTGTGTGGAAAATGTTAATGGAAGTCATATATAGTTTACATGTAGAATGGTACAGTAATAATACACTCTATGACTCAGTAACTATATGCAAATTAACCACCCTCCAAACACTTCAGAATAGAGCTTTAAGAAGTATCACTAGAACTAGCAAATATCAGTGTGTCAGGCACTTTCATCAAGTAAGTTTGTTTAATTAAGTACTTTTTACATGCAAAATTAAGCATGTACATAATAATTAATTTATAGAACTTGTTTGTTGCACGGACGCAAAAATAAAGAACTTCAATTCGTCCTATAAGCAATAGCACATTTGTATTATGAATGTTATTTCTATACATACATTCATTGCATTATTATTATATTTGTGATACCATCTTGCATATAATGATTTAAATTGATCTCAAACAAAAATAATGAGGGCCACCATTGAGGCGTTGACTCGACCTCCCAATAAATAGGGAGAAGACCGGCTGACGGAATCAACAGATTAATAAAAATGAAACAAACAAACAATACATACAGGATAGTACTCAGTGCAGTAATAATGGGCATATTATACATATAGAATAGTACTCAGTGCAGTAATAAAGGGCATATAATACATATATAGAATGGTACTAGTGTAGTAATGAAGGGTATATATCACATATAGATAGTACTCAGTGCAGTAATAAAGGACATATAATACATATATAGAATGGTACTAGTGTAGTAATGAAAGGTATATATCACATATAGATAGTACTCAGTGCAGTAATAAAGAGCATATAATACATATATAGAATGGTACTAGTGTAGTAATGAAAGGTATATATCACATATAGATAGTACTCAGTGCAGCAATAAAGAGCATATAATACATAGAGAGAATTGAACCCGGTGGTAGTAATTGAATATTTATTGGACAAGCAATCTTCTGTAATAACTATTTAATTAAGTAATAGCGCCAACTTCCAAACCCTCTTTAGTATATGCCCCTGACATAGACGAATATATGAAAATAATAATTTCTTTGTTTTGAATCATCATAAAGTATCTAAAAGCAGAAACAAAAAATCAAGTAGAATTTACGGCGTATACAACGGCTCCAGGAATTCTTAAACTGATAATTCTTAAACTGATAAAATATAAAGTTACCGTGGGAATCTAGTCATCTGAACGCTCTTGAAAACCTTTCAGCATTATAAATCATTCAGAGAAAAAGTATGTATTTAGATTAAAGAAACTTTGGAAATAACCGTACCAGAAATATTTCTGAAATTGAAAATTCATCCCTCAGATGTTGCTTCATATAGTATAAATTTATGGTGTGAAAATAGCCTCCTTCAGAATCGTGAAACGGAGGAAGTTTTCCAGCATTATAAAACATTCAGCAACAAAAACAGGCACCGAGAGTAAGATTTGGCGAGCGGATGGGGACTATTAATAACAGGCCTGGCACAAAACATAGGAAAGCCTGGAGTTTGGAGAGTAAAGAAGGATGGGGGAGAGGAAGAGGAGGCAACAATGGGCGATAATAGGGCTTTGATGGGGCGGGCTTATGCCATATATAGATGGTGCATCAGGCTACTGGTCGGTACTATGGGAGCACTGGACACATCTATCATGCTGTACATGGGGAAGGGGGGCTTAAGAACAGGGGTGATGTGGGGAGCAGGGGGAGGAGAGAGAGAGGGAGAGTGGGTGGAGGGGGAGGGGACAAGGAAGAGGGAAGAGGGTAGAGGGAGAGAAGGAGGGGGGAAAGGGAAGGAGAGAGAGGGAGAGGAGGATGGAGAGAAAGGAGGAGGGATGGAGGGGTAGGAAGGAAAGCAGGAGGAGAGAGAGTGAATAAGAGAAACATGGGCATTGCGGGCAGAGGGAGAGCTGAGGAGGAAGAGGGTAGGGAGGAGAGAGGGAGAGAGGTGAGGAGAGATAGACGGGAGGGGAGAGAGGAGGAGGGAGAGAAGAGGGGGAGAGGAGGGAGAGGGGAGGAGGGAGAGGAGGGAGAGGGGAGGAGGGAGAGGAGGGAGAGGAGGGAGAGGGGAGAAGAGAGAGGGGAGGAGGGAGAGGAGGAGACTGACGGCCTGAAGCCTACACTTCCATTCTCATGGACAAAACATAGTCGTTGCAAAGTCGATGCAAAGACGATGTAATTGCCGGTGATGCATGTCGATAAGGAGGGATATCTGTAGCTGCATCGTCTTTGCATCGACAACTAAAATAAGATCGGCAACTATAGAGCTAATCATAATATTGGTACCATATATCAAACATGTTTAATGTAGGCCTACATCAACAGCTATACTGATGCAATTTTCCCGTCGCCCATTCATCGCCAGCCATCGCTTGCTGTTGCCGAAGCCATAGCGATGATGGATAGATGGATAGATATATTCAATATACAGTCTTGAGAGTTGGTACATGTATAAACGGTTCTAGCAGCGGTAGACACCTCAAAAATAAAAACATTCTGGGAGGGGGAGGGAGGGGGAGGGAGGGGGAGGGAGGGGGAGGGAGGGGGAGGGAGGGGGAGGGAGGGGGAGGGAGGGGGAGGGAGGGGGAGGGAGGGGGAGGGAGGGGGAGGGAGGGGGAGGGAGGGGGAGGGAGGGGGAGGGAGGGGGAGGGAGGGGGAGGGAGGGGGAGGGAGGGGGAGGGAGGGGGAGGGAGGGGGAGGGAGGGGGAGGGAGGGGGAGGGAGGGGGAGGGAGGGGGAGGGAGGGGGAGGGAGGGGGAGGGAGGGGGAGGGAGGGGGAGGGAGGGGGAGGGAGGGGGAGGGAGGGGGAGGGAGGGGGAGGGAGGGGGAGGGAGGGGGAGGGAGGGGGAGGGAGGGGGAGGGAGGGGGAGGGAGGGGGAGGGAGGGGGAGGGAGGGGGAGGGAGGGGGAGGGAGGGGGAGGGAGGGGGAGGGAGGGGGAGGGAGGGGGAGGGAGGGGGAGGGAGGGGGAGGGAGGGGGAGGGAGGGGGAGGGAGGGGGAGGGAGGGGGAGGGAGGGGGAGGGAGGGGGAGGGAGGGGGAGGGAGGGGGAGGGAGGGGGAGGGAGGGGAGGGAGGGGAGGGAGGGGAGGGAGGGAGGGGAGGGAGGGGAGGGGAGGGGAGGGAGGGGAGGGAGGGGAGGGGAGGGGAGGGAGGGGAGGGAGGGGAGGGAGGGGAGGGAGGGGAGGGAGGGAGGGGAGGGAGGGGAGGGAGGGGAGGGAGGGGAGGGAGGGGAGGGAGGGGAGGGAGGGGAGGGAGGGGAGGGAGGGGAGGGAGGGGAGGGAGGGGAGGGAGGGGAGGGAGGGGAGGGAGGGGAGGGAGGGGAGGGAGGGGAGGGAGGGGAGGGAGGGGAGGGAGGGGAGGGAGGGGAGGGAGGGGAGGGAGGGGAGGGAGGGGAGGGAGGGGAGGGAGGGGAGGGAGGGGAGGGAGGGGATTTATTTCAATTAGGGGTATTATTTACGTCCCTGTTCACATGGTCTGGTGAGCCTTCATGAAATGTGATGTGTCACAGGAAAATGAGTCAAATGTCACAAACGATGGATTGTGACATATCATCATTATGTAAGAAAAAGGTGAATAATGATGTAGATTGTCTTCCTCAACTGAATGTCGGACTTTATTTGAGGTTCTCGTTTCATTGAAGTGAATTATATGAAATCACCTTCTGTCATAAATACGATAATAGATTGATTTAGTGTTGAAATAGGTCTATATTTAAAGATTTTCTTTTTTTCATTTTCCATACATCCTAAATGTATCAAGTCTATGACGAATGAGACATATATCACATCGTAAAACTTCGGTCAATAAAATTTATTAAAAAAAAATCATATTGGAAAAGATGAGATTGATTGATTGGGATTCCAACGATCTTAACTGTTAGGAAATCTAAAAAGTATTTCTATATTTTATGTTTGCAATATTTCTGGGTGGACAATTGCTAGTAAAGTAGCTAAATATACTCTATAGCAGTGGCGGTACCAGGGGGGGCCTGGGGGGCACCGGCCCCCCTAGATCCCTTAAAATGTCCCCTGTGCCCCCCTAACTCAGAGGGGCAGAGGGCCCCTAAAGTCCAGATAAGGGCCCCTGTAGTAGGGTCCAGATGCACTGCCAAAATTTGCACTTTCCTTAAAATTGAGGGCGTCTGAGAAAGAATAATAATTAAACTGAAAACTATGTAAGATGTTTTTTAAAGTTAATAATTCTTTTATAATTAAACTATATTTTACTTGGTTTCTATCACATAATTGTGTTTGATATAAAATATGTCTATAGGTGTTAGCACCATTTTCCAGTAGTGACCGCCTTGTTGTTGAAGGGACTGTATTCAAAAAGCATTTTGAGAACCTGTTTAGACCCTCAGGTGATCTCAACAGGGGCTCAAATTTGAGACGGTTTCAAAATTCAAACAAGATCAATGAGAGTCAAAAGTTTACATTCATGATGTGTTCCCAATTTGTGCAATTCAGGGGTTTCCAGTTATTTCCGTTTCCCAAAGGAAACGATGACAGAGTCCAGTAAAATCTAAATCTTGGGCAAGATAAACCTATATGCCTCAAATTTGACATCCCAAGAGGGTCTCAATAGACACCTCCTCCAGAGTTTCTGTTTAAGATCAAGATGGGTTAGATTTTCAGAAAAAGTATAATTGGCAGCTGTACAGATTTAGTAGATTCTGCTAAATTAGGCTGCAATTTGGCCAATACAAGTTAAATTCGAGTATATTCAACATTGCATTGATTCTAACAATCTATTCGGTTGGGTGGAACTGTATTTTGAACTTTATTTTCGTCTGAAATTTGGGTTATTTGAGAAGATTGGCGAAGTTGAATTGTACATTTTCTGAAAATCTTACCCAGATATATTCTAGCCCTCTTGTTTAGATTGGATACTACAAATTTATGAATTCAGGGAAAATTAAATCATCTCATGATGAAATAAAATTGGAAATATTCTATTATGCTTTAGTTGGTCTGTATTTATGAAATTTGCACCACTCATGTTATGTGTCATTCTGTCACAAATTTATAATAACATTGACAGAAATTCTTATCTGGGAGTCCCAAATAACCACTCTCTCATGAAGGATGAAGTTTCCAAAGTTTTTTCCACAAAAAATAGCTAATAGTTGATAGTTGGTTTGAGGTATGAATTTTAAGGCCTCCTAGCTTGTACACAAAAACACATAATCTTAGAACAGAAGCTAAGAAAAATGGCATTTATTTTGGATTTTACCCAACAGTTTTGTTTGTCTTAACAGTATATTATAATGGGGACAAATATGTCTATGTTTGGTATGACGGACCACTGTATATTTCTTAACTGTGTTAATTCTATTTTCTCAAAAAAGTTTTTTTGAGAAGCAAGAAAATATATTAGAGGGTTGTCGTTTTTGTTAGACAACTTAGAGTTGTGGGGCTTTATTTCATTGTCATTAGATAAATCAACATTAGATAAATCAACTGTATTGTATTGCAATGACATTCCAAACAGGCAAATTTCGGGAGATTTTGACCTTAAGTGTGCCCCCGACCCCTCTTCTGGTGGTTTTTGCACTTCGAGTTGCCACCCAGAAATATTGCAAACCTTTTTTCAAACATACAAATATCAAACATAAAATATAGAAACACTACTTAGATCTCCTTAATGTTTACCATAATTGGAATCGGCTTGACCTCATCTTTTCAAATATAATGATATCTCAAAATCCATTTTTCGTGACTTGTGACTCATTTCCCTGAAACACATCGCATATTGATATGGCTTAAATTCAAATTCAAATTCAAAAATCATTTTATTGCTGATGGTAAAGTACAATGCGGTTGCTCAAAATCTAGAAACTAGTTCTCCCAGAGGGTGCCGCGTTCGGGATTAAAACTTATTGTTAACAAGAACTGTTACAGAAACAATTTGCATGAATTATCACAAGATTTTCAGAAAAAGTACAATTGGCAGCTCTACACATTTAGGAAATTCTGCTAAATTAGGCTGAAAAATGAAGAATACCAGGTATATCTGAGTATATTTGGTATCGCATTGATTTAAAGTATCAGTTCTGTTATGTTAAACTACATTTTGAAGCTCATTTTTGTCTTAAATTTGGGTTATTTGAGGGAATTGGTGAAGGAGAATTGTACATTTTCTAAAAATTTGACCCACAAAGTAGTTTGAGAACGCGCTAGATACCCCTAAACATGAGGACATTCAAGACAATGAGATCTCCTGAATAAAACCCTTGATCAATTTGGTGACTTGTGACTCATTTTTCTGTAACACAACACAACCCTTTTTTGATACACATCGCTCATGTTTCCAACATGGCCGCCATTGTGGGAATCAGATCATTTCACAAATTGCATGCAGCACGAATAGCCAGAAAGCCACCAGAGAAAAACACTTGTTTTTTTAAAACAGGTTTTTCTTCTTCTCATGATCTGTGCTTTTCTTCCGCGTTGTCCAGTTTTTGATGTGAGGAATGTGGTAAGGAGGGATGGATGAGCTTAACCATTTTTTATGTTTTTTTTCTATTTTCTGTTCCAAAAAGTTTTTGAACATAGAATAGATACTATCATAATTGTGATGTGTCTCACATAAATTAGTCTTAAAGTTGTATTCTCAGCTTTTACTAACAAATAAATCTGACCAAATTCCGTTATATTATGACTTATAGGACTGGATTTATCAATATGCTGATGCTTTTATATGTGCATATACAAGAGTTACTCATATTATGACTCATAGTACTGAATTAATCAATATTCTGCTGCTGTTAAAATATGTTTATACATGAATTTGAAGCTGAAACAGCTGAGCAAAAACGGCCGCCGGTGAGCGATAGTAGGTGAAGTCGTTGCTGGAAAGAATTTGAATTCTAATCAAGGAGAGAAAACTGCCGCTGGTGAGCGATAATAAGTGATGTCATCCCATGAAGGGATTCAGGCGGGTCCTCCAAATACAAGTGAGGACGTTTTAGAAGACCTTTAGCAAAAGCAACTGAAAGAAATCCTCCAAGAGTTTGGTCAAATGACTTTGGTCGGATAAGAATGGAACAAGAAGTAGAAAATGTTCAGATTGTGAATATGGAATGGATGTACTATCCTAATTGTGATTATTTTGATAACAATAAGTTCACTAATGGTCCTGGGTATGACCATAAACTGCCTTTCTGTCTCTCTCTCCCTTCTTCTCTATCTCTATTTCCTGGGTATGATCATAAACTGCCTCCCTCTCAGCTCTCCCGCCCTTGATATAACCATATTGAATGTGTTGATAAGGGCGTAAAGCAACCAATCTCACTCACTCACTCATAAGTTCACTAAAATTGATTCAAAAAGGAAATATTCCTAATCTCTCTCACAAGCTGGTCGATTTAAATGGGCACACATTTTAGTTCGCCCCCCCCCCCCCTCCCCCAAGCATCCCCACCACGACACCACCTGGTGGTAGAAGAATAAGTACCACCACAGCGCACACAGACCAAGGTAAACGTTGCAGAGGGGACCAATGAGAACGGGGTAAAACGCGCGATGCATCCACAACATCTGAATCAACAAAGCGCGCCTTATCTCGTGGCCAGCCAGCGGCATTGTCTGAGCTAATAAAGCAGTTTCTCGCACCTATCTGCCTAGAACAAAGCTACCTGTACACAGGAGGAGCTTTTAGAGAGAGGTAACACGGGCAACCCCGAGGCCGCCCTGGCAACAACACAAGCAACTACTGGCACGGCCTTGAGTTGTTGCTGCGTAGAAAGGAGAAGGAAACATTATTCCATCCCTCCAGAAAATGTACAACTCGTCTTCACCAATCCTTAAAGAAATACAGTTCAATATCAACAAACCTGTTTTGAATCAACACAGCGACATATATTTACTCAGATATACCTGATATTAATCATTCTTCAGTCTAATTTAGCAGAGTTTACGGAAGGTTATCAGGGAGGTATATACCTCCCTGATGTTATGTTGAACTGTATTTTGAACCTCATTTGTTGTCATAAGTTTTGTGGAGGACAATTGTACATTATCTGACTCCCTCGCCCTTGTATATTATGATATGACCCAGGCCGTCAGAAAATGTACAATCGCCAGCTCTACACAAATTTAGTCAATTATGTTGTGCTGGTATTGGGTGCATGGTTAGGCAAAAAAAATAGGTGTGTTTCCGATTTATCTGGCTGAAAACTAGGTAGGGGGGTGGTAATTTTTTTTTTTTTTGTTATTTTTTTTTGTTTGGAAACCACCTCCCAGGAACTGAGAAAAATGACTTTTTCATAACAATAGTTGTTTTGAACATGGAAAATGTGCTTTTTGACCGTTTAGGGTTAGGAAAACCCGTTTTCCTGCTTTTATAAGCTTTTTTTGTCAAAAAATCCAAAAAAACTAAGATATGATGGTGAAAAAATCAGGTTTGGTAAAAAATTGTTTAGGTAGGGTAAGGTTTTTCTAGGTAGGGGGGGGGGGGGGGGTAAATCGGAAACACACCTATTTTTTTTTTTGCCTTATGTAGGTGGAGAGGGGTGGCGATATCCTCCCTACAAGCTTCCAGCCACTTGATTAGAACCTGAATTTAAACAAATAAAAGAATAGCCAGAAGGCAAGTGGTTTAAGTTGCATCTTCAGTCACAGGTTCTATTTGTTTTGGTGTGTGCTGCACACAGAAATGAGCTTCAAAATGCTAAATACATCTCGTGAATAAAACACTTTGAAAAATATCAACTTTGGACTTATGACTCATTTCCCTGGAATACATCACATTTTATGTTGCAGTATTACAGTTTTTCTATGTAATGGTAAAATTCATATATATAGATATTTAATCAAACATTCCTTAAAATATTTTGATTATCTCTATACACCAGTATAAAATAATGAACATCATTATATGGAAACAGCCTCCATGAATGTTAATTGAAGTGAGGAAATGAATTCGGACGATAAAGGAAATTAAGTTTTCTTGGATGGTGAACAAAATAATCGCTGGTTATTGGATGTTATTCCCGAACGACAGCGACGCGGATGGATATAAAGAAACAGTATTTTCCATAATGCAGTTGGGCATTTTTCTGGTTTATGAGAGAATTTCTAACTGCTTTAAGGCAAGGTTTTTAGAGCGTTTTCCTGATTAATGTTTGCGTTTTGACATCGTCAAGATAGTTCACTTCTCTCATCGCTGCTGACGCCAGTGGAAGATTTTCTAAGTTGTTTTAAGCTTCTTGTTTTCCTTTCAGTTGGCGTTAAAAGTGAAAGTCAAACCATGAATCGGAATTTTAATGAATCTAAATAAAGGCCTTATTATGGGCGTTGGACACTTTTTTATTTGTAAAATTCGTTTTTTGGGTTGTGCCTAAACTGATTGAATTTCAAAATGTTTGTTTCCCTTTTGGATGCCAATAAGGGATTTGCATAGCTGCCATTTTGAATCTTGATTCGCATGTAATTCTGGGACTAATGGTACAGTCTAAAACCTACTGAAAACATGTTATGTTCAACATGGACTATTTATCAGTGCTCTAATGTCAATATCCATGTATTATACATGTTGCCATAACACATGTCCCCATCTTTCCCATCATCCATTTGGTTTTCACAGATAGTTTATACAAGCTGTGATATTGGTGAAAACATTCTTGCAATTTTCGATAACAATCTTGCCAAATATTTGTATGTCAGATTTCAACAGAATCCATCCCATGATGCACTGTACAGACATGCGCATTGGCACATGCAAGTCCCCTATTCAAACGTATCCATGGTTACTAGTTTATGTATTCCTACCTTTCAGAAAATAGTCCCTAAAGTAGTGCCAGAGATGTTCCCATACTGCGCCAAGCTGTTTGCTCTCTAGAAAAAATATCATCTTAAAGATGACTCCTGAAATTTTATTTTGTTTCATAACTTAAGTGTTTAAAATTATGGCATTGATGTTGAAGGCCTCATATTAATTGTTATTGTTTTTGACAATATTTTTCAGCAAATTTAAATCACTGTACGCTCATTTGGTTGAGTGTTTTTCGTTGTACCCTGATTGATATTCATTACGTTATAATATTATTTCGGGTAGTGGGTGTATTAAACTGCAAATAACTTTAACTTTAATTGAGTTGAAACATAAACATCGAAGTTAATAAAAATGACAATGAAAAAATAAAAATAAATGTTACAGGAAAATGGGTCACAAGTCCCAAAGATTCTAAGATACCGTCACATCTGGAAAGACCAGACCTAGCCGATTCCAATGATATAAAGTGATTTAGATTTAGATTTTAAAAATATTTTATTCAGGTCATTGAACATTTTCATACATATAGCACGAATATTCTCAGGACAGCCTGAATTCCTACGAAAAGTTTTACAAATAGGGAGATTATTACATGAATTAGTTGTTATCATTATAATTATGTAATTTAAAGTAATTTTTACTCAAGATACATGATTGTAACACATGATACATGAAAGTAAATAATATGGCATCTAATAAGTACTTCTATATTATTTTATGCATGAAAAAAGTTATTCTATATTTTACAACAAACTGTGAACGTTGGTCACATGACCACTGGACCATGACAGACTTGTATACCACACGCCTATTCCTTCAGTGATCCTCAAGTTTGATGAATTTTAGCCCCTAAAGGGGCCTTAAATAAAATGCTTAACCAGCCCTCTCACTTTTTACTTCTTATAACTATAAGACTCTCGAAAACAAACTAATTATTAAAAGGAGCTTTAATAGTGGGTGAGGGCGTTGAAACACTGAATATGCTTGAATAAATTTCAGTCCAAAGATTTCTGTCTGTTCTGTAAACAGTCTGACAATAAAGGTACAATGATATCCATTTGTTATACTTTCTTGTGGGGATTATTCTTGTCATTTCTTTACTGAATTCTTCAGGATTTTCTCTGCACCTCAGGGGTGAGGCTAATTCGTTCCAGTATAGTTAGCTGATAAGTATCTCAGTGACCTTCTATCATTTTCACTCCTAGGGATAAAAGTGTAAAGATTTGGGGCAGCATTCTGTCTAGAACTTTGGATAATGTTAACATTTAACTCCCTGTTTTTTGTGCTAAGCAGCTGGTAAAGAAAATTTAGGGAAGGATCTAGCGACTTCTTTATTCCTACTGCAGGAATCTTCTGCCTACGCAAGGAAAACTAGTGTAGAAGGTTGGGTAAAACCAACTTGCTACTTTTCATTTGATCGAATTATATCCAATTAAACTCACTTCCAGATGATCTGGCTTATTGTGTCACAAGAATTAGAGCCATTATTACATACGTACATGATTTCGAGTGCATGATTCGGGGGTGCCATTAGAAATCTCGTATCGCATACCAATGCTATTCGGGTTGTCATGGAAGCATGTGACCTAAATAACGTAACATCATTGGTTCATGACTTCGCGCTTCTTAGCGGCAGAAGCGTAGCGCTGCCTTGCATGTTTCATAAGTTTTCAGACATTGTGTTGATAATTCGTCAAGAAAAACAGTCATATGAAGGTAAATATAACAAATAAATCGATAAATCAGTATGAAATAAATACCGAATAGCCCTCTGTCGGTGTCAAATTGATCGAGACGGAGGGTCAAATCACACGACACCCCAAAGGGGTGGATTGCGATTTGACCCTCCGTCTCGATCGATTTGACACCGACAGAGGGCTATTCAGTATAAGTATCCTTCAATATGGGACTTGCATGCCCGCCATCTTGAATCTTGCATTGACTTATGGTACAGTGTGAAATCTATAAAATGTTCAGCATATTTATTGGTGATCTAATGTCAATAGCATTTGGCTTTCATTGGTCATTTGTACATTGGTGAAAACATACTTGTAATTTTCGATAGAGATGCTGCTAAATATTTGTATGTAAGATTTGCGTGGATCCTCACTAATGGCTTTGTGACAGCAAAATCCCAACGAAACAAATCTTGCTTTATGATCTAAAATCTGTCGCGATTACACATGTAAAGTTAGTCTATGCAAGAACTTTCTACTCCAACCCCTCTACCCCCTATATGGGTCAGATTTTCAGAAAATGTACAATTGGCAGCTGTATACATTTAGTAAATTCTGCTAAATTAGGCTGCAATTTGGTCAATGTATACTAGGTAAATTCGACTATATTTGGCATTGCATTGATTCTAGCATTCTGTTTGGTTAGGTTGAACTGTATTTTGAAAATTATTTTCGTCTGAAATTTGGGTTATTTGAGAAGATTGGTGAAAGTGAATTGTACATTTTCTGAAAATCTGACCCATATCCTGCTCCCCTGCCTTTCCACCTTCTCGGGCATCAACCCACCTAACTACTCCGTTCCACCCCCACCATCCCCTCCCAACCAAACCACCTCCACCCCACCCCCACCACCACAACCACCACTAACGCCCCTTGTGTCTAAATCACGCATCATTATCTGGCCACAATGGCGGCCGCGAGAGAAAAGCTTTTAATTGAAGCTCAATAGATTACCCGCGGCGAGAGGCGCCCGGATGTATCAGAGGGGGGGGCATAGCTACCCCCTCCCTCCTGTTTCACAAATAATAAGACTTCTTCCTATTGCCCAGAATAGTTTAAAATACTAGTCACCCAAACAACTAAATCCACATTGCAGCATATGAAACACGTCCATGGAGGGCAGTAAGTATTTACATTTGAACTTCTGGTACATTCATTAAATGTCTTAGCCTTGAAATGAATAATAAGAAAACCATTGGACATTGTGAATATCGTATATACATATTGTCTCAGTTTACCCTCACAAAAATAAAATAGGAAAAGCAACCTATATGGGTCAGATTTTCAGAAAATGTACAATTCGCCGTCACCAATCTTCTCAAATAGCCCAAATTTCAGACGAAAATAAAGCTCAAAACTCAGTTCAACCTAACCAAACAGATTGCTAGAATCAATGCAATGCCGAATATACTCGAATTTACCTTGTATTGACCAAATTGCAGCCTAATTTAGCAGAATTTACCAAATGTGTAGAGCTGCCAATTGTACATTTTCTGAAAATCTGACCCATATAACAACATCATTATATAGATTGATACAGATTGACAATCTACCCATAGAGACACTATAGAATAGATATAAGAATAAAATTGTAACTAATACTTATGACACCAGTGCATCCAAATTCCGAAGACTGAAGACAAACATATTGTAATAAGAAACATCAACAAGCAATAAAGTTCAAAATACAGTTCAACCTAGCCAAACAGATCAGCTAGAATGAATGCAATGCCAATTATTCTCGAATTTACATTGTATTGACCAAATTACAGCCTAATTTAGCAGAATTTACTAAATTTGTACATCTGCCAATTGTACATTTTCTGAAAATCTGACCCACATAAGGGAGTGTCTGTATCTGGCCTCACCTTGTTGACCTGTAGCTGGCTTATCCCATTTTACTAGCTTAGTTTACTTTACTTTTATTTTATTTCAACTACAATTCTAACTAGGGACCCTCTGGAAGAGTTATGGCTTTCATAGAAGAGATGCACCCTTTTCCTGTGTAAAATTACTGCACTTTCATATTATCAATTTGTATTTTAAAGAACGGCAATATAACCTAGAAGTTGCCGATTGATTGTTATTTTCCATTATTTCTAAATCTCTCCATAGATATATAATTAAATATAAAATAGTTGTGTTGTATGGGTCAGATTTTCAGAAAATGTACAATTGGCAGCTGTACACATTAAGTAAATTTTGCTAAGTTAGGCTACAATTTGGTCAATACTTGGTATATTAGAGTATATTCGGTATTGCATTGATTCTAACAATCTGTTTGGCTAGGTCGAACTTTATTTTCGAATTAAATTTGAGTTATTTGAGAAGATTGGTGAAGTTGAATTGTACATTTTCTGAAAATCTGACACATATTACAAATATATCAGTGAATATAAGACACTTAAATAAGGAGTATTTGCAAGAGAAGAAATAAACTTATTATTCGTTGTTGACATTGTATTAAACCCAAGGACTAAAAGTAATGAGGTATTTAGCAAGGTATAGGGAGTTGGGATGAATGATTCCCTTTTGTATTTTGTGTGGAAAGGGAAGAAAGGGAAGTTACGAAGGTGGCTAGGTGAATTATTCATAGAATATTATCACGGGAGCTGAATGAAAGATCAAAAAGAAATGTATAAGCCTACTTGATGATAAAATATAGAGCCATCTGGTACAGAAGGTGGAGGCATACACTTACCACTCTCTCTCTTTCTTCTCTTTCCTCTCTCCTCTCTCTCTCTCCTCCCTCTCTTTCCTTTCTCCACTCTCCCCTTCCTCTCTCTCTTTCTTCTCTCATCTCTCCCCTTCTCTCTCTCTTCTGTCCTCCATCTCTTTCATCTTTCCTCTCTCCTCTTTCCTTTCTCTCTCTCTCCTCTTTCCTTTCTCCTAGCTCTCCCTCTCGCTCTCCCTCTCTTGTCTGTATGTCCCTCCTCTGTCTTCATCTATCTCTCTCGCTCCCTCCACTCTCTTTTCTGTCCCTTTCACTCCTCTCAGTCTCTTGTCTCTCTCTCTCTACTCTGTCTCTCTCTGCTTCTCTCCTATCTCGCCATCCCTCTCTTCCTCTCTCTCTCCTCTCTCTCTATCTCCCCCTCTCTCACTCTACCCTCTCAGCCCCTCCCCTCTGACTACCTCTCTCTGTCTGTCTTCCTCACTCCCTCTCTATCTCTGTCTCTCTGTCTCCCACTCCCTCCCTCCCTTTCTTTCTCCCCCCTCTCGCTCCCCCTGTCTCCCCTCTCCCCTCTATCCCTCTCCCCTCTATCCCTCCCCTCTCCCCTCTCCCTTATCCCCTCTCTCCACCACCTCACTGCCCACCCCACCCTCATGGAACAGGCAGCTACCACCCAATTACCACCCACTGCAAGTTCACAGCTGAGAAGCGATAATCCCCCGAGGGTATCATTCTCAATCAGTGCCCCATGATAAGCGCTAATTCCTGCAAACAATTACAAGAATTATATTCATTAGGCTAAATAATACACACACTGCACTGCCATCACACGCTCCTCTACCTCAGCCTGGGTGAGAACTCGGCAGCAGTTGATAGAGACAGATCGCCTATTGAGCTGCTCAGATCTGCTCTGATCATAGCATTCAGGTGTGAACTGCTCATACATCTCATGTTAATTAGTAATTAGGATTTAGCTATAGAGGTAGAGGGGACTAACGTGATGTGGATACCTGAGACCTGCCGGATAAAGTCTGTAATAATTGCTCGTTTAGTGTTACAGGTCACTCCACTTATATTCATAAACATTGCACTAACAGAGCTTTACAGAACGAAAATTAGAAAATATTTAGTTTTTACTGATGTTAAGTGAAAGTGTAGCTTTAAATGGACCCAGCCGATGTTTTTGGAACGTCTCTTACAATCCCAGTTAATTCTATGGCAAAAGGGATGATGTTAATTAGTGCAATTGGTTAACTTCTTGATATATTGCATTTTATTAGACACACATTGCTCTGAAAACAACGTATCTAGAGTGATTTTTTTACAAAGATTACCGGTAAAATTCAAATTCATGACTCGATTTTTTTCTACTTTCATGATTGAAAGCATGTATAATAAATCTGTTAACTAATTAGTTGGTTTCAGTCGCTTAGAATATTGAACTTATTGTTACGCAATTCATGCAATATTCTCGCTCCTTCAACCAACCCGTTATTAGTTAACCTGTATATACTTGCACTGGAAGTGCTTTAGAATATTTCTTAAAGCTGCACTCTCAGTTAACATTGGTCAAAAACTAGAGGTTTTCTCATGTTTGATTTATTCTTCGAAAAGTCATTTAACCAAATAAAAGAGTATGTCGGAGACCCGCTGAGATTCACTTATTATCGCTCACTGGGGGCCGTATTCTTTTGTCCAATATGACTTCAAATTCTTGAATAATTTAATATGCAGAATAACTTAATCTCACTTGTATTCTTTACTTATACTTTATATTTTATTTATACTTTTGTTCTCAACTTTTCGATGGATACTAGTATCTTTAAGAAAGAGTAAACCTGATTAAATACATGTCACATATATATCGTGATATAATCATGAAATTTTATACCTCCACATATGTGGTACAAAATGTAACAAAGCTACATGAGACAAATACCTAAGAGGCAATGTTAAATCTCTACCTCTATCTTATACATTTCGGTGGAAATGCACATATTAATAAAAACATAACCCGATACAAGCTATGTTACCATATTGACTACCACTGTTTACTGTGTATCTAAACTTCTATCTACATACCTATGTTCACCCTTAAACCCAAACCCAACCTTAGCTTCTACACAAAATCCTTAGTCAACCCAAATCTAGCTTGTCAACACCCGAATAAGGCAGACCTGTGAAGAACTGATTAAACTACCTTGATCTGATATAAGACATAAGAATATTTTATTATTATTATTATTATTATAATCCTATAATGTCTAAATTTGATAATATTTTTAAACGGACCCAAAACAACATCTTGTAAACTATCTCAGTTAATTAAAAAATCAATCTCAAGGTAAGGATTTAGCCCAGAACAGAATAAGGACAGGGACGGAGGGATGAGTTGTAGGTTTGTTTATTCAGGGGTCCGACGTGTCTAGCTCATTAGCCCTTTATCAAGGAATCAATTAAAAAATCAAATGAATTTGTTTACATCTAAAGATAAAGTGTAGTGTATTTGTGATATTAGTATCGATGCACATACATAGAGATATCTATAATTAACATCCAAGGTGTATAATACCTCTTAACAAGATTGAAATATCAATGGGAAAATGTTTGGGGAAGGTATGAGAGGTAGGGGACTCTTCTTTAAGAGTATTATTAATCCATTGTACTACTTTAGCCTATATATTGTAGGTACTCTTCAATGAAAATTATCAATTCCTTGTAAAGTAATTAATATCGGATTACCAGACTGTAGGATTGACCAGTCAAATAAGTACTTGTAATATGAATATCGATGTTGAAGTAAGTCTCTTATAATCTTCTATCTGGATAAAGGTTTAACATAGTAACACTGAATGGATATCTATTGTATAAATACTTTAAATGTTTTCCATACTCTATTATTAGTTTATGGTAAAATGTCAATTTATTTAATTTAAGTCTATTGTCAGAGACGGTCTTGGGCCGGATGGAAGATCTAATTTTAGTACGTAAGTCTAATCTTAGAATCACATGTCCTTTTCTTGTAACTGGCAAACTTGAATAAAAATTCTATATATATATAAATCTGTGCCACATTATTTTAACATTTTTTAATGATTCCGAAAATAGTGGGTTCAGGGGCCCGTTGCATAACAAATCCTTATTGAGATTTCCCTTGCTAAGCTACTCTTTGCTATGCAGCTGGAAAGGAACCTTTAGGGAAGGGGTTTGTTATTCAGACTGTGCTAATTTATATTAATGATTTCTTATGCAACAGGCCTCTCTGAAATGTGTTCTCTGAAATAAAAAAATCGTTTTACACAAAGCAAAAACAGGTGAAAATCCACTAATATCCTACCTTGTTGACTTTTGGATGTGTTTAAAAAGGATAGACCCAAAAATAGAAAATCCCAGTAGCTGCTTATACAATTTTACCGTGTGACAGTGTCATTGAGTCCTGTTCTCAAGGCAGCACAGCAAGGTTATAGTGACAATGACATACGTACAGGC
Source organism: Sthenelais limicola (assembly GCA_942159475.1). Taxonomy (NCBI): domain Eukaryota; kingdom Metazoa; phylum Annelida; class Polychaeta; order Phyllodocida; family Sigalionidae; genus Sthenelais; species Sthenelais limicola. Next base: position 19,371,253 of record OW804095.1, read on the forward strand.
GGAGAAAAGCGGCTAATGATCTGCTAAAAACACTCTTCCCATCCCCACTTTTTGTTATTAAAGTGTAGAGCCTGCATCAGGGCTATTTAGGGAAACCTGCAGGGGCCTGTTGCATAAGCTAAGAAAAGGTAAATTGAAAGATGATGAATGATTAATGAAAGAGTAGGGTTGAAGGTTGGATACCTCAGAGAGGATAGATGCAAGAATTTTGTATCTTTTCATGGCGTCGCTTTTGATGATTTCTGCTGCCATCTGGAAAAGAGGTAGCGGGTCATGTTGGTCTTGGGAGAGGTTTTCAACTTGAGCTGAGAATAGCATTGTCACAATGTAATCAAATCAAATCAATCTTTGTTAGCTGGGTAGGAATCTTTATTCCTAACCACCCTTGTGTGTATATGTTATTCATACCAGCCGGGAATTTTGCCTAGGAAGGATTTGTTTCCCTTTCCACAGGTGAAGGAATTCACACAAGACATATTCCTGTTCCTAAACTGCCTTATGCAACAGACGCCGGTGCACATGTGAATTAGGTTTCATACCAAATAGATGCCATGAAGCACAGAACGAGAAGCAAAAAAGCGAATCTAAATTTATTTCATTTTTTAAGAAAGGAGGAAGTGTGAAGTGCTGAGAACTGTTTGCCCTTAAATATCCACTACCAAAAAGCATCTTTTTAAAGAATCTTTATTTTCATTTTTTCCCACCGAAGGCGGTACAAGCACCAAAGGTGCTGCCATCAAGGAATGTCTGCGTTGTGAGTATAAATAGCAAAACACAACGCTGTGTCTTGCCACCTGAATTTCAGAAGCGTTTGTATGAATGCATTGCAGGCATTTTATGCTCCCACACTGTAATAAAAACACTATTTCTACTGAAAATGCATTGCAAAGCTGTTGAAATTCAGAAAGAGCATGCTATTCTACCCCCAAATATGTAGTTGAATCAATGCTTGTGTTTAAATAAGGCTGATATGAGGGAAACTGTACTTGAATCAATAAACAAAAATTTTCCTAGAACAACTAGACAAATCATGAGCGAGATTGAACAAAATGCATTCCTTATACAGCATTGGGCAAGGCAGGAAACGCAGGAATCTCCTTTCAGAATACATCAAAAACAAAATTGATAAAGGGGCATTTGTCTGCTGCTAGATCTATTGGTTGAGAAATAATGGAGGCTTATTATATGGTGCATCTAATGCACTTTTCTTTTCAATACCCAATGCACACACAACAAAATAACATAGGTTGTAACATCTTCTATTTTTATTTACACAACGTTAGTAATGGACACGTTTTTCCTGTGTAGAGTGAGGATCAATTATGTGTGTGCGAGGCGGGGTCTATTTTTTGTTAGGCCTATGATTGATTGAAACAGCGGATTTGGAGGGCTCTTTCCATGGACAAAGTCAAAATTTCTTGTTGTTAATGTTAACGCTGCACTCTCAGTTAACCAAATTTTACCAACATTTTGTGTCCAGCTGTTTGAATTGCTTCAGGGCTTCATAACAGTCCTCATTTAGATATTTCAGGGATGCGCTGGGACCCTTTCCTGCAATAATTTCACTTATTATTGCTCACCGGCGGATGTTTTTGCTCTGCAGATTCCACTTAAAATTCTAGTGTAAACATATAACAGCAGTAGAATATTGATGGATTCAGCCATATAAGTCATAATATGAGTAATTTTGGCAATGTATGTTAGTTGTAATACCTGAGTATGCAGCTTTAACTGAGAATGCTGCTTCAATATAAGTTTATGTATGTTTTAAGGACCTGCTATGAATGATACTTTTGCATGCTCAACACAACACAACAGGTGAGAGATACCAGAGGGTTTTAAGACAGGGTGGGGAGAAGGAGGGTGTGTGAGAGTTAAAGCTGCATTCTCTGCAATTATATATATATATGTAGAATTTTTATTCACGACTTCATATTCGATACATAAATCAGGAATGGGGCGCAAAACCTCACAGTAGTGGTCTTCCTGGTGGCCCATTAAAACAAAGGTTAATGTAGTGATAGAGAGAACTTAAACTAACATCGATAATCGTTGATCCTGAAGTAAACATCATTAGTAGGCAATTTAATTTTAATATTGACTGTCTTTTAGAGAGGTCCATGTAGGATATGGAGTAGTACTCCTAGTGTTCGTTATTTCAATCATATTTTCTGGATAAGATGTTATATCCGTAGCCTTGTTACTAATTATGACAAAAAACACTTACCAAATTTACTCATCCTTCCTTGAATATGAAGTGAGGCGTAGAAGTGACACCAATTCTTGTCCAAACACACCAGGAGGGAAACAGGGTAACACCCACCCACCACATTCTCACCCACATGAAAGAATTTCTCTCAGAGAACATCTATGTCACAAAAAACATCTAAATGCTATTTGACCAAAATGTTGGCTTCCTAAAACACCACAATTATATTTTGAGGTCCTGCCAATATCCTTTCCTCTGGTTGCTTCACTTCTTACTGCGCACCAGTGGGTGTTTTTGCTCGATTCAACTCCAAAGTCTTCAAAGCAGCCAAGTATTGATATTCTATTCAGTCCTATAATTCATAATATGAGTAAATTTTGTAAGATTTTGTAAGACATTTTTAAGACTGCAGCTTTAATATTGTTTCTTGGTGACTTGCAAGTGTGTTGGGAATAAATAGCTCTATGTTCACCTTTTATGTTATTTTAGGAAATTTAGCGGGTGAAGCACCTTTAACAAGTAAAAAGAACTCTTTCAGAGAAGAACTCTTTTTCCCAGATATTCTAAAACGCTTTTTAGTCTTTATTCTGATATACAACTCCCCAAATCAAAACTCATAAATACATGTCACACATGCAGATGCACGTCTCCGCTTGATGTAAAAAAAGAACAATTTCTGTCAGTCAAAGAAACACTTTCTATTTCCCGGTAATTCTAAAGCAGAGAGAGAGAGCTGAAAGAGTCCTCCTCACAGTCTGTGCTCAATAGGCCAGCGCCTGCACACATATAAATCACTGCTTATAACTGTATTCCTGCCCTCTGCATGTGGGTCATATTTTCAGAAAATGTACAATTGGCAGCTCTACACATTTAGGAAATTCTCCCAAAATGGGCTGAAAAATGATGATTACCGGGAATATCTGAGTATATTTGGTATCGGATTGATTTAAAATATCAGTTCTGTTATGTTAAACTGCATTTTGAAACTCATCTTTGTCTTCAATATGGGTTATTTGAGAGAATTGGTGAAGGTGAATTGTACATTTTCTGAAAATCTGACCCATATACATCATCAGATGACAGGTGGGAGTTGAGCTTTCACACAGTCTACACCTGGCCGTTGACTCCTTCTAAGCATGCCCCCCAATGGCACTCCCCCCCCCCCCCCTCCACAGTGAGGAATTGTGAGGGTCAGAGAGGCTACTGGAACCCCCACCCCATCTTAAATCTGGGAAATGCAAACCCCTTTGAAATAAAATCTTTCAAAGAAACAAAGTTGTACCCTCAGTTAACTTCGGTCAAAAACCAAAGATTCTTTATTTCTGTTTTTTGTTCCTACCCAACTAAAAGTCATTGACCAAATCTTAGAGGATTCTGTCCAGTGGGTTTTGTTTTTTGCTTTAGGGATTCATAAATGACCTCATATATGGGTCAGATTTTCAGAAAATGTACAATTCACCTTCACCAATCGTCTCAAATGACCCATATTTCAGACGAAAATGAAGTTCAAAATACAGTTCAATCTAACCAAACAGATTGCTAGAATCAATGCAATGCCAAATATACTCAAATTTACCTAGTATATATTGGCCAAATTGCAGCCTAATTTAGCAAAAGTTACTAAATGTGTACAGCTGCCAATTGTACATTTTCTGAAAATCTGACCCATATATTTCAGGCCCCTGCCAAAATCTGTGGGAGGTTCTTGCTGTTGGCTGTTAGTCAGCATGTGAGCCCACCCCCATAGTGAAGGAGTATGAGAGCCCGAGAGGCTATAGGGGACTTGCTTGCCTGCCATCTTGAATCTTGATTCGCATGGAAATATGGGAGTTGTATATATGTCAGTGTAAAACATGTCATATTCAGCATGGAATATCCATGTCTTATACATGTTTCCATAACACAAGTCTCCGCCTTTCCCATTGTATGCTAAATATTTGTATATCAGACCATCCCACCATGCACTGTAATAGACATGTGCAGTGGTATATGCAAATCCCCTATTGGAACCCCTACCAAATCTTAAGGTTGCACTCTCAGTTAACAATGGTAAAAAAAGATTTTCAACATTTTCTTCCATTCTTTTCCAACCCAACTAAAAGACATTTGACCAAACTTTTGGAGGATTTTGTCCAGTTGTTTCCGCTACAGGGCTTCTTAAATGACCATATTTATATTTCGCAGCTCCGCCAGAACCTTTTCCTGGAGTGGATTCACTTACTATTGGACAGAACTCGTCTTCTCAGGACTTATTCTTCAGAACATTTTTTCCAGCACCTCTTGACCTGATTATGAACCTCCATCGTGCAATTTGGTATAATAATGCAAGCATAACCCTATATGTGCTTTCCGATCAAGTCAGGTGGACTTCTTCAGGGGTATAATTATATAATGATAATATGTCTTAACTCATAATATCAAGGCATAAAAATGGAACTAGACTCAAGTGCATATATAGGGAAAACACTGCTGTGAATATGTCATGTCATTTATGTCATGTCATGTCATTTATTAATGGTTAATATGAAAGAGCATGGCGCCGATAAAACTGTATCATAATGTTTTTTAATTCTTCCTCCTCTCAAAAACTCGCCATTGATAAGGTGAAATGAGTTGGAATCCTTGTTTTTAACTTTCTTCTTTCATTTTATTTTGATTATACCTTACCTAACATGAGTATTATATAAATTTAACTTATTTAGATTATGTAAACGTATCATGTACTGTTCTCAGTAGAGTTGATGTATAAATGTCTTGTCACCATCTGTTATTTCGATCAGGCTGTCCTGAAAATATTCATACTATATACGTGTGGAAATGTTGTAGACCTGAATAAAATATTTTCTAAATAAAAAAATCCCATATGTGAACTTATTTTTCAATGACACATCACAATATGCGCTTCTTGTTCAATTATATCTTGATATTTAAATAAAGAGTCTGCCATCCCGCCCCCACCTGATGTCCCAGCCATGAGTTGTCCCCATCAATAATAGAGAGTAACATGAGTATGGCATCCCAGAATAGCACTGTATAGTGCCACCTGCTGTTAAATATGTCCACTATATAAATACACGCCTTTCATTCATTTATAGCCACGTGACACTGCCTCTCCTGTCTCTACAGTGCACTCCACATGCCCTGATACAAGTATACATTAGAACCAGCGGAAGGTGGGGGAGAAATGGGGGAAGGGGAAGAAGAAGAAGAAGAAGAAGAAGAAGAAGAGGAAGGAGTAGAGAAGAAGAACAACAACAAGGAGAAGAAGGAGAAGAACAACAAGGAGAAGAACAAGAACAAGGAGAAGAAGCAGAAGCAGAAGCAGATGAAGAAGAAGAATCAGATGAAGAAGAAGGAGAAGGAGAAGAAGAAGAAGAAGAAGAAGAAGAAGAAGGAGAAGGAGAAGAGAAGAAGAAGAAGGAGAAGGAGAAGAGAAGAAGAACAACAACAAGGAGAAGAAGAAGAAGAAGAAGGAGAAGAACAGGAACAAGGAGAAGAACAAGAACAAGGAGAAGAACAAGAACAAGGAGAAGAACAAGAACAAGGAGAAGAAGGAGAAGCAGAAGCAGAAGCAGATGAAGAAGAAGGAGAAGGAGAAGAACAAGAACAAGAAGAACAAGGAGAAGGAAAAAAGGAGGACAAAAAGGAGGAAAAAAGTAATGAAGGAAAGGAAGGGAAGAACAACAACAACAAGAACAAGAAGAAAGAAAGAAAGAAAGAAAGAAGGTGACAAAGAAGACAAAAAGTAAAGGGGGAAAAAATGAAAAGAAACAACTGGTCAGTAACACACGAGTGAATGACTGATGCCTCCAACACATGTCTCACATAATGAATTCATGAATATTCACACAAATGTGAGAAAATAGAAAAATAACCCATTAAAATCCATCTTCCCCGAGGCAGGCCTGCACCTATTATACAGAGGCATGTGCTAAAAACTAGTTTCAGGTGTCATACAAAGAAACGCTTGGTGCATGTCCTACTGTAATCTGTGGAAACATTCTTAGACCGAGCAGTTCCTTGAGCAACTCATAAAAAGGTGGTAATGTATGGCAAGCCTAGAATGGGCTTGGGTTATAGCCATCTTAAACAGAGACTAATGGGATTAATAACATCCATTTTTGGTCTGCTTCTCCTGGGAGTATGCACCAAACGGTGCACCAGCAGCCCCTCAATATCAGCCATTAATCTTTTACTAATAGATCAGCCACAAATATTGCTCTGTGTATTGTATTCTAATAACACTCATTTTTCTGTAATACATCATATATAATAACACTCACAAATATTGCTCCCTATACTAATTCACTACCGAGGCCCTGGGGAGCCTTTACTGATGGAATGGTAATGTACTGGTACATCACCCTTAGAACTATTTCCCTCCAGGGCGTCTCTCTATTCTTCTGGTATTTAATACATATTAATTGTGAAAACATCTACAGAAAAAGAGAAAGTTAGATTTACAAGCTCTATCGATCTAGATTAAATATTTTCGCTGATTCTTGCGATTATTTTCTTAGGCTTCTTTTTCTCATGCTGCGTCGGTGACAGCGTGACAGCGTCTGCCACTTGTCAAATACTTGACAAGTGACAGCCTCACTATAGAGTCAACTTATGACTCATTTTTCTGTGACACATCACAACATTACAGGGGCTACATCTTAGAACCTCCACATTTAAGAGTGAAGCTTACTCTCAAGGTTCCCACCCACAAGGAAGTGGAAGCGGGCAAGATTTTCCGTCTATTTTACATTTCTGAGTAATTACACTGAATTTAGAGACAGTCTGAAGCAACGGATGCTTTTTATAACACAGAACCTGGTCTTCACAATGCCATTATGATTCTTGAGCTATCTAAGAGAGCTGAGTGAAATTGTTGCAATGACTGAAACCAGCACGGGATGTTGTTAAAAAATTGTATTTCATTAAAGTCTCAGAGAGGAATTTACATATATTTTAAATGAAAAAATGCTACAGCTGTTTTCATGCGTCGCCTCGATATTTAAAACATAAATAAAATATCTTAACTCACAAGAATTACAATCCTGAATTCTCCAAATCTACGTACAATAATTATTGTTCAAACTTAAGATACACAAATATTGGAAAGGTACAGCCATTACAGTACATCTAGATTCTTCAAACATGCATGGAATTCATACATTTTCCTGTTATACATTGCAATTCGCTTGTAATTGAATGCCGATTGCGCCACCTAGTATAAGGCGTATCAACGGTTTTCTTCTATACTTTTGCCATTTTCGTCGACACAACAGCATAGCGGCCAGGCCAATCTCTATGGAAGCGATTCTTCAACGGGCTTGAAGTATGGAAATTTCATCTTGGGAATAATTTTGTCTACCTAATAACATAATGTGAATGTTTTTCTCGATGATTTAGCTGCTTTTAATAAGATGACGTTCATGTATAATGTTTACCGATGGTATACATACTCGGCATGCATACGCTACGGCATTGTTATGTCGACTGAGGCATCCTTTTCTGACCACCAACGCCGTCTGGTGTCAGTACAAGAGATAATCTCGCACTAGGCAATTACATGTTGTTTCACATTTTGACATTTGTTTTATGCTTTATGTTTTAATGACTGTCGCTGTTAGATATTCCATGCTGAACTCTCACCATATTTACTCATATTATGACTTATACTAGTTGTAGGGCTGACTGTATCAATATTCTGCTGCTCTAATATGATTTATTTACCTTTGAGTGTGGTCAATACGCATGGCCCATTGAGTTAACACTGAGAGCGCAACTCAGTCCTGAGGCCGATATGACGGCCGTATCAGGCCTCAGGCTGATATGGAATGAATATAGTTCTCCAACGATTATAGTATCAGTGCATATAAATGAGTTGCAAAATTTAGAAAAATAATTTAATTCTAATAATTTAACATTCATTAGAGTAATTTACTGAAAAACAGTAAGCAAAATAAATGTACCCGACAGAGCAGAATTAAATAAGTTTGCGTTCTGAAATATAGTCCTGACCCACGCAGAGTCATGACGGGCGTCATGACCTAAACAAAGACGTGGCTGTCAACCAAAATGAAAGCAAGTTCAAGTTTATCACTAAATCTGTTATGTTTAATTACATTTTAATAAGAAACAGCAAAATAAATACAAAAAAATCCGTGGGAAACCCTTGGCTTCAGTATCCGACCGCGGGTGCTACGCGCCCTTGGTCGGATACCTACACCACGGGACAATACATCTTCCCACTATGTCCCTTGGTCATTTTTGTCTGATTACACAATTGTTTACAGGTAAATCCGCCAAGAGAAAACGACCCCCAGTGAGCGATAATCAGTATAGCGATAAGTCACTATAGGAAGGATTCCTGCAGGTCGTTCAAATACAAATGAGGACGCTTTAGAAGCCCTGTAGCAAAAACAGACAAAATCCTTCAAAATTCTGGTCAAATAACTTTTAGGTGGGTTGGAAGAGAATGGAACAAGAAGTAGAAGATGTTTATTTTTTGACCAACGTCAGCTGACAGTGCAGCTTTAATTTGATTTACAAAATCTGACATAAATCTGAAATGTAATACGAGGTCTTCCAGTAGGGTTCTCACCTGGAAAATAAAATCTAGGTGTAATACAAACAGATAGTATTGAATTCCAGTGTATTGAACTCCCGTGTATATTTTCTACTAGAATTTTTACAAAATATAGTAAGTAGTTACCTAATTACTTAAATAAAATAAAGTATGTTAGAACATGTTGCATACATCTGACATAAATCTGACTTGTAATACGAGGTCTTCCAGTAAAGTTCTCACCTGGAAAATAAAATCTAGGTGCAATACATAGAGAGAATGGAACGAGCCGGCAATAATCAAAAATTTATAGGACGAAATTCGTCCACATAAGCACGATGCCGTAGGCAGAGTGCTTATGTGGACGAATCAAGTCCTATAAATTTTCGATTATTGCTGGCGAGTTCCATTCTATATTTATTATATGTGCATGAAATTTGATCATCATCAGATATCACTGAAAAAGTATTAAAGAACTCTCAGAGAGTCCTGCTGCCCCGCTGAGAGCACCACTGAGAGCACCGTCAGTAGGCTACAACGGTGAGCTGTCAGGACTGTGTGATCATGCAGTGTTTACTTACTGACTTTGTTGAACTAAAACGTTCATATCGTAGCCATTTCTTGAGCTACAATAATAAACCTTACATCATTTGATAGAGAATTTAATTCTCTATTTAATGGTGTGGTGTTTATTATGTATTTTTATAATCACAGGTGGATTACCGATCACGGGGATCTCCGCGGGATCTCCGCGGGGATCTCCGCGGAGACAGCGGAAGTGCTGAGTCAGAGCTATTTTTAGACAACTACATTTTTATAGGACGCATCCTATATGACTATTTTTATACCCCCCCACTTATAGCACCTCTCATATAGCATGCGTATAATAAAAACAGATAGTATTGAATTCCAGTGTATTGAATTCCCGTGTATATTTTCTACTAGAATTTTTACAAAATCTGACATAAATCTGAAATGTAATACAAGGTCTTCCAGTAGGGTTCTCACCTGGAAAATAAAATCTAGGTGTAATACAAACAGATTATATTCCAGTGTATTGAATTCCCGTGTATATTTTGTACTAGAATTTTTACAAAATATAGTAAGTAGTTACCTAATTACGTAAGTAAAATAAAGTATGTTAGAACATGTGTCACAACTACTTTTATCCTCTTTCATAATTATAGGTATTACGTAACATTATGCAATCGCATAACGGTAAATATTAATATATGTAGTATATGGATAATGAATATCATTTAGGACCATAAGTCACTAAGCTTCACGCTAGGGGGGAGCCACTAACCATAGAGTCCATAGGTCGCCACCATCTAGGCTAATGAATATTCATGCGAAGCATCATTGGATAGCCAGAGGGACCCCCCCCCCCCCCATTGGCTTAATATTAAAATTACGCCTTATTAGGTAACCAAGTATAATGACCATGATTGCTCGCGCATGCACATTACATGTATTCCTATGTATAAATACTGATTTTTTTTTGTTTTTTTATTTGGACCAATTTTATTCAGTGAGTTGGTTGTGGCATATGCCATAGCAAATTAGCATGGTTCGGGCTATTCCCGGTATTCCACCGCGTCCTGAATTTTCGCGATTTCATATATATACATGACAATTTTTTATTGAGTGTGGAAGTTACATTTGAGTTCTGTTCAATTCATAAGTGGAAGAAATAATGAGATGAGATGGAATAATGGGGTGATTGGTCACAATATTATCATTTAACTAAATTTGGAGTGAAGGGGTAATATATTAAATTGCTTAGTCGGAATGGGTTGCTATAGCCGGAGTTCTTCAGGTAGCTGTATGTTGTTGGACAGGATGTTTCAGCTATTTAAAGTTATGTCTAATCAGGACTAAATTGCTGCTCTTTCATTACTAGATCTAGGCTATACCATTGCCTAGACTCTAGATCAACGACGATATTATATCTCCAATACACTCTATCACTAGCACCCCTACCTCGGAGATATTCCATACATATCAATGTTAATTGTTATTTTCTACTCAGATCAACAAAACATTCCCGACATCAAAGCAAGGTTGGTGCATAATTTAAAATCAAACTATACACAGAAGGATATTCATGGTTACCCATAATATATTAAAGAAGAGTTTTAACTGCATCAAATATAAAAAGTGGGTGAATAAACCCATTTATATCTATGGAAAAAGGCTATTACAAAATGTGCCGCAGATGTTCTGGATCACAGTGGTCGCATGCAGTAAAACCTACGTTCCCAGCTAACACAGCAATGTGATTTAGTGGAACAGAAAGGAGGAATTCCATTTGTGGGTCAGATTTTCAGAAAATGTACAATTCAACTTCGCCAAACTTCTCAAATAACCCAAATTTCAGACGAAAATAATGTTCAAAATACAGTTCAACCTAACCAAACAGATTGATAGAATCAATGCAATGTCAAATATACTCGAATTTACCTAGTATTGACCAAATTGCAGCCTAATTTAGCAGAATGTACTAAATGTATAGAGCTGCCAATTGTACATTTTCTGAAAATCTGACTCTTGTGGTGACAAACAAATAAGAACTGCTGCGTGTTAGGTCTAGATTACAGCTGCACTCTCAATAAACGTCAAACTTAATATTTTCTATTTTGTTCCATTCTTTTCCAACCCATCTAAAAGTCATTTGACAAACATTTTAGAGGATGTGTTCGGGTTGATTTTGCTGCAGGGCTTCATAAAAGTCCTCATTTATATATATATTTTCCATTAATAACACTTATATGCCAATAATTAGGGTGTGGTGTACATATGAAGGTGGGATCCAGAGCTTTCATCTTTAAAGCTTATTTACTGAGAAATTATTGTGGTCTTGGCTGTCAATTATTTTGTTTTATGCTGTCTGTTATTGACTCATAAATATTATTATTTCAATTGACAGTTATTTATGTCCAAAATTAATAATGGATCAATTAGTGACATTTTTTATATCAGTAAAGAGGCATTATTTTATCATTTCATATGGTATTTTCTGTAACAGTGTATCTATTGTAGTAATTGTATACTATGAACTTTAATGTATATTTTTAACTGAGATATTTGGCTAGATTTGGTGAGCACATGGTAAAGCAAGGAATGAGTTATGTTAGTTACCCTCTCTTTTAACCCTAACTACCGGATCTCTGTCACTGATTCAAGTGGGGGAGTTGAAGGTTCCCTTCTTAGAATTAGAAGTTGTCAATACTTCTAGCAACAAAATTCTCTGAAATTATAAATACCAGGTTCCCACCAAGGAAAGCAGACAGAACTGGGGTTGGACTTTTAGGTTGTTAGAGGTGTCTCTTGTTAGAATAAGTTACTGGCAGAGCACTGACTTTATCTCTGGACTTTAACTTCTCTACTTTAACTTGCTTGGCAATAGGCAAGAACCAAAACGCTATCTTTAGGTCGAAATACCACATCTGGCACTGATTTCATACAGGCACTGGGCCTATCTGAGAGTGGGTGGGGCACTGACCACAGCTGTAGGTACACACCCGCTCAAACACAGTGCGGGTGCATGCATCATGCACTCAACCTGCACCTACACACAACATTTGTTCTGTTATGTGTTTTCCATAACTATTAAAGGAACATTAAGTAAGATGAAGATAGGGCATGGTGTTGTCTCATATATCCTAAAGTTTTGTGGCAATATTAAATGTTTTTCTGTCTCTAAAATTACATTTAATGAAGGGCCCTCTCTGGGTCCATTGAAACCTACACCCTCATAATGTAAACACAGGTGGCTTGACCCCTCTTCCGGTCAAAATTACCCATCCTCCTCTACTCTGGCCCCTGTCTACCAGTCATCATGTCCCATTCCGTATCTTGGCAATTGTTCACTACATCTACTGTATTATACAATATTCTACTACTCTACTATTGCCTTACATTATTTCGTCTATATATCCAACCCAACCACTACTCGTTCAAGTAACAAGGGTTCTCTCAACTACAACAAATTAACACAACAAGAAGTACAGATATATGATCTAAGAGACTGAGAGAGAGTGGCCCCCTTTGTTAGGCTGCGATTGCACTGGCTCGCTCTTTGTGTTTGCTCATGGCCCGCTCTTTTTATTTCCCCGAACGCCTAACAAGCGAAGGCAGAGCGAACCCAGAGCGGTACAATAGAATGGTTATTGCGCTTTCTATGCGCTCTTAAAATATGACGTTGGCGCTTCTTTTTGACACGCTAAAGGTGGGATCCCACTTGCTCGCTTGTATCTGCGCTCATTGCTCGCTCTTGCTGTGCTTGTTTATGGGGTGCTTGTCAGTCGCTCTTCATCCGCTAATATTTTGAGCGCAATACAAGCGCAGAGCGGTTCTACTGAGATTCTACTGTTGCGCTTGTTTCCTATATTAAATCAATGGTAAATGCGTTTGTGCGCTCTTACTGCGCTCTTGGTCCGCTAGTTTAACAGGTAGAAAGAGCGCTGTGTAGTTGCGCTCAAATCAAACACGTCAGATATTAGCGCAACGTCCTGCGCTCTTCTAAAGAAGCGCACATAGCCACTTTTTAGAGCGTACATAGAGCGCAGTAACCGATTCCATTAGACCACTCTGGTTTCGCTCAACCTATGCTTGTTATGCGCTCAAGACAATAAAAAAGAGCGGGACATGAGCGAGCCAAAAGAGCGAGCCAGTGGAAACGCAGCCTTATATCTGACGTGTTTGATTTGAGCACAGCAACACAACGCTCTTTCTACCTGTTAAACTAGCGGACCAAGAGCGCAGTGAGAGCTCACAAATGCATTTGCAATTGATTTCATATAGGAAACAAGCGCACCAGTAGAATCGCTCTGCGCTTGTCTTGCGCTCAAAATATTAGCGGATGAAGAGCGACTGACAAGCGCCCTATAAACAAGCGCAGCAAGAGCCAGCCATGAGCACATATACAAGCGATCCAGTGGAAACATACCTTTAGAGGAAAATAGGGGTAAAACCTTTATGTGTGCCAAGAATCAGGCATCTATGAATACACTATGTGACATTTGCCAAATGCCCTATTTTGCTGCCTCATATGCTGTGGTTGCACCATTTTACACATCTGGAGGCTAAGGTGAAATCTACTACAGGGAAAATAGTGTCTTCGGAAACCGCCGTAATTGTTATAAGGTGAGTCTTATTTACAGAGAAATATGTTAGTAGTAAATGTTAATTGGCAATAATTAACTCAACTAATTAACTTTAATAATTACTCAAGCCCTGATCCCCAGCTATAGCTCCTTCATGGGATGCTGTATACCAAATTAACAATTGTAGTAATAAAGGTTAGTATTTCCAGCTGGCACTGGTTCTAATGTGTCCCTATACAGCTGCACTGAGAGTTAGAGTTTATTCTACACGGGGCAAGGACAAGACTTTATATATGTAGACACATAGAGGTCACTCCTACGAACTGCATGTTGTGTTTGTAAATTCTTATGCATTGTCTTGTCATATTTTGTATATGAGTAATTCTCCCAATAGGGCATCATTTGGTTTTCCAGTCTAGGTTATCTACAACTTGTATTTAGGATGATCACGCATGTTCATAGCCATTTTATTTGAATTCCTTGGCAAAAATAAGGCTGTGGGAACCCCACTTTCAAAGTTCTTATACCAAAATTCTTGTCGCTATTGTGATAAAAGGGGTATTTCAGGCTGAAAAATAAGTACCATAATAGATATGGAATTTGAATATAATACACAGGAGGATTTAGAAAATATATTACTTCTCCAAGAAAACATGATTTCTACACATGTATGCACACATGTTCATTATTATGAAAAAACACAATTGTTATGTAATCACTAATTTACACTGATCTAGACATTGATAATATCATTTTGGAATATTTGTGTCGCAGTTACAACATATATTGGCTTCAAGACAATCAAATACCCTAAGAGTAATGATCAATATTTAATTACATTTAGTTTTTTGTGGAGGGAAGATGTATATGTATGTATAGTTAGAAAAAAAGAAGAGTTATTAGCCCATGATGTCTCTGAAACCATTTATTCCCTTACATAAAATTCCTTGAACAGGTGTGGGAATATTTTATGTCGCGTTACGACATGTGATATATCTCCTATATTTTTTCTAAAAAAACATTTTCATGTAATTTCGACATTCCTAATAATTATTCAAGTCTGCTTGAAAATGGGGATAGATATAAATATGATTAAATATTGATGTTGTTCAATTCAGGAGAGTTTGTGTACCAATGTCACCGTTACGCCATAGCGTCGCTGTTACCCCATAATTATTAAAAATAAAAGAGACCTTCCTGTTCCAACACAATGATTTTATGGTAATAAAATGAATATTTTTACAAAATCAAGTCAAACGTCTGGTTAGAACTAGGCCTTCGTTTGCCAGCAAACATCCATTATCTAGCTTGATTTTTCATTTAATTTTGCTAGACGAATAAGTGAGTATTATATCTCACATTTTTACACTAAATCATTTAATAAATCGGCCATAATGAAACCAAAATAAGACAAAATAATAGGGAAAATATAAGTATCTGAAACATAGGTGTAGGAATCGAAATATTGGCCCCAGCCTTCCTAAACTTCACATTTAACGAGATTCAACGAATTTTATTTTTTCTAAAAAAAATGGCCTTCTGAAATCAAATGCTGCCCGTTTGGGAGAATTACTCATGTATTTGTATTAACCTGTATACCTGTCACACCATATGTGTGTTGGGAGAATTACTCATGTATTTGTATTAACCTGTATACCTGTCACACCATATGTGTGTTGGGAGAATTACTCATGTATTTGTATTAACCTGTATACCTGTCACACCATATACATGTGTGTTTTATATGTTATATGTATTTAAATATGATATTGGTCTTAAATGAAATATAAAAACATATGGACAAGCCCTCAGTAACTAGTAGAGATCAGGTTCTCGCACTATAGTTTAAAACTCTAGTTTGAAGATATTTTGGAGATGATTGTTGACAAGGATCAATAGAATCTGAATTGAATGATATTGATATTGTTGACCTCTGCATGGCACTAACACTCCATCTACAGGATTTGAGTGGCAAAGTGATATATATATACTTACAGGAAACAAATGTCATTTATTACCTCTTTGTACATTAAAGGTCAAGTGTAAAGGTTTTTATTTGATGTTTGATTCATTCAGGGGAATATTTTGAAACGATATACAAATTATAGCTTCCAACCTAATAAATCAAACCAGTCGGAGGTGTGTAAGCACTACCATTTGTGAGACCAACGCAACCCAGCACGGTGAGGGTGAGTAGCCTTTGGACGGGTCAAGCGACCTGTGACGTCATCTGTGTCCTGCGCAACTGGCAATTATTTCTATCCCAATGTAGCGAGATTAGTTATGTTAGAAGTCTTTACCCAATATTTGTGAAATGTTCTTGTGCTCCAATAATAATCCTTTTATATTTGGATATACCTGTCTAATTCTAAATTAAATGTGATATATTTATTTAAATGTGTATATAAATCGAATAAGGACCAATGAGGTTACAGCCTTTTCGCCAGGCCTTCTGCCCTTGTCATTGTTTATCAACGCTCTAAGCTTATTGGCTAGGCTACTTTTCTTGTGAAGCGACCAGCGATATATCTGGCAGTGTGCCCAGCAGCTCGGAGTTGGAAGGTGTTCGAGAACTTTGTACGTTGGACTGTGGAAAAAAAAATTTTTTCTTGTGCGATTGAAATCAATAATAAACAGGGTCTAGAGCCCAGATGTATTGGCAGTCATTCTTCCTCTCTCTCTTACGAATCGAATTTATATACAGACTCTCTTTAGAGTCAAACCCTGTGGACAGATTCAATTCTGACTAAGCCTTCAAGTACTGTGTAAATTTATGCTAAAGATAGACGGGAAAAGGATGGCATAACGTTTTTGTTCACAATGTTTTGAAATGATTAGAGAAATTATTTTCATTTGTATGGCATGGTTGCATCATTTTCCTGATGATTATAAATCTTTAAAAGGAAAAAAAAAACATTTTTTGGCAACGTTGAAAAAACACATTGTTTCGAAAAATTTATATTGCTGACTAGATAATATTTAACCCCCAAAATGCTTTAAACGCACTAATCACCGAGCAACCATGACAGTGATAGTTAAATATTTCCATTCATAAAATACAAATGATAAAATAAAAATAACTCATAAGAGAAGAGGGAGAGAGAGGCGGAGTTGGGAGCAGAAGTAGAGACCAGAGATAACCTAACCAAACAGATTGCTAGAATCAATGCAATGCCAAATATACTCGAATTTACCTAGTATTGACCAAATTGCAGCCTAATTTAGCAGAATTTACTAAATGTATACAGCTGCCAATTGTACATTTTCTGAAAATCTGACCCATATTGGTAGCTTTTCCTATCTTATTTTTGTGAGGGTACACTGAGACAATATGTACAATATGTACGATATTCACAATATCCAATGGTTTTTTTATTATTCTTTTCAAGGCTAAGAAATTTGGGTCAGATTTTCAGAAAATGTACTATTCAACTTCGCCAATCTTTTCAAACAGCCCAAATTTCAGACGAAAATAAAGTTCAAAATGCAGTTCAACCTAACCAAACAGATTGCCAGAATCAATGCAATGCCAAATATACTCGAATTTACCTAGTATTTGCCAAATTGCAGCCTAATTTAGCAGAGGTTACTAAATGTGTACAGCTGCCAATTGTACATTTTCTGAAAATCTGACCCACATGTGTCTATTGGTATATTGACAATGAGAACTGTTCTTGCTGGAGACTTGCTGAAACAGCATTTGCCACAGCTTTTGCTCTAGACTAATGTGTGTGGGGCGGGGAGGGGGGTTACTAGAATTGTTTAAAATGCAGAAATCGCCCTAAACTCACCTCTCAAATAATCCACATTTAAGAGAGAACTGGGATTAAAAAGAACAGTATCAAAATTTGGAATATCCTCATAAGTGCCATCAGTAAATTGAGGCATACAACACCAAATACAAACAAATGTAAATACCTGTTATTTGGCTGGATCATGGGAAAAACCCTGATAAGGCAAATAAAATCTTGATATTATTAAAAAAAAGTTTATTATTCACTATACACAATATACATACACACATGATACACATGTGTCTCTATCTCTGCCTTTAGATCTTATAGGATGGGCTTACGTTACAATGGATTCCTCATACTTGGTGGCGTGTCCCTCATCTCTGTGGTTTACCTGAGCACTAGGCCGTCAACGAGCAACTCTTCTACTCATACCCCTCACAACACCATCACCACAAAACAACCATTCAACAAGCTTCACATCAAGTCTATTCTTTACTGGACAACCTTTTTTGGCCATAAGGAAGTTCCCAAACCCAAAGAGCTAGACTGTTCTCCCTATAAGTGTCACCTTACTGGTGATAGTGAAGGGAAACCAGAGGAATATGATGCTCTTATATTCCACACCCGGGATCCACAGAAACCACCCGCCAAGCGCAAGCCCAATCAAATATATATTGCTTACACATGGGAGTCACCATCTCATAGAGGTGGGTCATTTGTAAAGGGTAACTTCTATAACTGGAGCTATACCTACATGGCAGGCTCTGACATCAGGTTTCTCCACGGTACATTGCTTCCTGGTAAGGCCAAGCTACAGATAGGTGATCTACCACAGCTAAAGCACAACACAACTGAAGGCAACATGGTACTGTGGGTGGTAAGTAACTGCAGAGCCACCAGCAGGCGACATCTCTATATTAATAAACTCAAGCAGCATATTTCTGTGGACATCTATGGCCGCTGTGGTAAAAGATGTCCTCCTGAAACTGGAGTTAACAGTGGTGCTTGTTATGACTATGCTGCTAAATCTGGTAAATACAAATTCTACCTTGCATTCGAGAATTCAGCATGTAAAGACTACATTTCACTGAAGCCTTTTAGAGCTCTGCAGGCAGGTTTGATACCAGTAGTGTTTGGTGGGTTGAATGCTGCAGAGTATTACAACGGAATATTTCCCACAAATTCCTTTATAGATGCTAGAAACTTTAACTCTCCTAAACACTTGGCGGAATACTTACAGCTGTTGGCTAAAGATGAGAAGAAGTACCTAGCCTATCATGCATGGCGAGAGAACACAAAAGTGGGTGGTGATAGCATGGACATGTGTGATGTGTGTAGGAAGCTTTTTGATGAACAATACATGGCTAAACCCCGACAACTGGACTGGGGGAAATTCTGGGACCCTGCCAAACTCTGTGACAATAAGCTGGTTGATAAATTATGGGTAGGTCAGTGGTGGATCCAGAATTTTCAAAAGGAGGTGGCACGCTTTCAAATTTTATTTTAAAGAACAAATTCACATATTATATTCTAATTAATTGCTCAGATCTTGTTCTGTAATGCTTTAAATATTCAGAGATGTCTCTCACTCATTTCAGGCCCTTCGACCTATATATATTAATGTTTCAACCCTTGAATTTATTTGCCTAAATTCTAGGATTTTCTTAAGCCAGATTATTGGAATACAGTTGACAAAGTGTACATAGAAGTATATCCTATTTCATAGTTAGTGTTATATGAATGTTTTTCATGTGTCTTTTGCACCACAAATGTAGCTTGATTTTGAAAAGGAGGGGGGCGCGCGCCCCCACGCCCTCTCCCTAAATCCACCCCTGCAGATAGCAGGCTGTAGGGGTGAATAGAGTCCCATTACTCGACCTATCCACCATTAATAAATCTACCCATTTTCAGGTGAATGAGACTACAGCCCGCGGTAACTGACAATCTATCTGTGAGGTCCTTTATGAAAGCAGATGATTCTGTGTTTATGAAAGCAGATGAACAATTTAAGTTGTTTTGCTTGACACATGTCACTATGTTTTGATTTGTTAATTTGTATGTGCATGCTGCGCTGGTGATGGTTTTTTTATTTGGTATTATTTCTTCCGTCATACTGACATTTTTTCTTTTTCTTTTGTTTTGTTTGTTTTTTTCCCATGTTTATATATATAAACTTTTACCTGACCTCTCAGGTCACGTCAATGTATTCGTTATTTTTTAAATAACCGTATTACAGTAGTAGTACAGGCATTTTAGGTAGATTTTAGGCCAAACTCGGAATCAAATAATGTAAAGCTGAATTTTAGATATATGATGCGGAACACATGCATTGGGGAACATTCCCTAAAAAGTCCCTACCTGGGGACTATGCGCTTTTTGAGATTTTTACGTTTTTGCGTCATTTTTCACAATATGAACCATAATTGTTAGATACTGGAAGATGGAATTCCTTGAGTAACATATACTTTATACCTTTACTGTTCGATATTTTCTTTAAAATTATCCGTGCCACTGTGATGACAGAGACGAGCATCTAGCTGATGTAATGTTTTTCACAGAATAAAATTCTTCAATCAATCACTTTAATTAATATGGTTTTTAGCCCATTCAAGCTTTTCTTAGAATATTCTTGTGCAGGACACAATATCGCTTTAATTTCCTCTTAATCCAATTAATACAGTGATGACAATACGGTGTCAAATGATCTCAGTTAATAACTTTTACCCACTCGCTTCTGATAGGAAATAAGGGTTATATACAAAATAACTGTTGCCAGATATAATGTGATCTAGCCTGGTTCTTAAACTTGTTTAGGGTTTGGTATCGTTTCTTGTATTTATCTCTAATATCCATGTCGTTTGATCAAAGATTCTGTAATATATAGAGTCAGTATTCTGGTACCGGTATAATATTGATAGAAAAGCTAGTTCTTCTAGTTAGATTTTGCAAATATATTGATCAGCTGTGTTAAAATATATGTAAAGATTCAATTTCAGAGTGTACGTCTACAGGATGAGGTGAGAGATGAACGGGTGTATCCTCGATGTTAACCGTTCGGTTGGATTTGTTGAGAGATTGAATAAAATTTGTAAAAAAAAAAAGAGAAAGATACTGTAATGTAAAGGAATAAAACGTCCCATACATATTTGGAGGACCCCCCGCCCCCACAATTCCTTTCCAGCGACAACTTCACTTACTATCGCTCACAACCACTGGTTAGTGAGGTCAGAAATCAGCACATATGTTAGAAGGTGAGTGTCATTTGCAAAAATTAATAAACTAGGTTTGGATTTCTTGAAATTTGAAGCCCTTTTTACAGATCCAAGCATCTGAGAAAGGCCCTTTGGCTGTATATTCACATAATCTATAGTCATTCAAAACATCAACCTTTAGATATTGATTGTTATGATAATAGATATCCATAAACAGTCTTGATAACAGTCTTGATAGCCATGGAGTACTGTTTACCCCTACAAATCATAAATCATGTAATGTCCGGTAGGGCTTGAAACCCTCCCTACGCTGGGAGCTTAGACCCATCGACATTGCCGCCTGGCAAATAAAAGTCTCAACAACAACAACAATAACAATTGATTCTTATCAAATAGGGCTTTTTAGAGATGAAACTAATGTAATTAAGGGTATTATGGGGATCACTGTAGGGACATTAGCTGAATTTCTCTATGCCCTCATTTCATGGCCTGTGTCCACTTTGCAAATTAAATGTTGATTTAATTAATCCCATATTTTTAGACACAGCCCTCATAAGGGCTAGGCGATTAAATACTAACAGCATAGAGTTAAAGCCTGGATCAGTCTTGTTGCATATATATATAACGGCATGATATGAAACTGGATATATTGATAAGAACGAGTAAGAATTGTTTGTCACTTGTATTGAGGTAAAGCTATAGGAATGATTGTATAAACACAATTATAGTGGATAACGTATAATATTATAACAATGTTTAGATTGTAGATGTAATTGATAAAGGTTGTAGGCAACGCAGAAAAACATCCACCGGGTGGACACGCGTATTTTAATGAAAATGAATGTAACTGTTTGGCCATTTTGTAATAAAAAAAAAACCAATATACAAATGTATAGGCATTCTACTCTTGAGTTTTACCTTTCCTTTACCTAGTTTGTAATTTTACCCTGGAAAAATAGCATTAATGACGATCACTGCATGATGGGACATAATTCAATGATTTTTGTACTATTTGGTAAATTATACAGAGAAAACATGTATCAATCCCTACCAAATTCCACCACGAGATGTCTTACTTACTAAAGTGATTCTAGATTTAAAAAACGTTTTGCGAAAAATTAGTTTTTGTTACCTCATTTTCCTCTGTTATTATATTAGATTTAACAGAAATATAGGTTTTTATGTGATTAAAAGGTCATTAATGCTTCAAATGAAAGGAAATTTTGGATTCTGGTATCTGCCCATATAAACATTGTATGGCCATATTTCTTATTACCATTCCTACCCTGAACAGAGTAAAAATGGAAATATATAGCCCTGCATGCACTGACCCTTGGCCCTTTTTAAAAAGCTCTATGGGAGAAGGAAGGGGCCGTGTATTAAAAAAAAACACCCTGGACGCTACCTTAATGCATTAGTGCATGGCAGATTAATGTATTAATGCTTGTAGTACTATATTATGCATACAGCAAATTTTTTTTTTATTTATCTAAATATAATCAGTTTTTTTACCTTGACCAAAGTTCAGATGTGAAATACGCCCAAGGGAAGTGCCTATCACTATAAACTTTATATGATATCTTACTGGGTAATAAAACATACTTTAGCACATATTTACATCCACTTAGAATTTAAGATGTTATTATACCACCAGGTGGATAGACAGACCCGGAAGGCATCTCTACATAGTTGTCATTGTATACGTGTTACAGCTGCATTTAACATTATAGTTAACATTAATTAGTACATTAGTATATACTCATTAAGAGCTGAGTATATCATTGGTGGCGAACCAAGGCTTAGATGAAGTCTCTTTAAAACATTTATTGGATTTTTGTTGGTGAGATAATACCAAAATGCTAGCTTGGAGTTATACTAGCAAGCAAAGTATATCAATGTCCTCTATGAATTAAGATCGGATAATATCCTAATTAACCACCTTTTTAAATTTGCCATTCTGACAGCAATTGTACATTTCTGGGCGACCTGACCCATATGTACATTTCTGGGCGACCTGACCCATATGTAGAGATGTGTCTATATAACGTCACCAGTTTTTGACGATTATTATTAATATTGGTAGTCTTGTGGGAAAGGTTGGTCCACAGCAAGGTTGTGTGCGGAAATATAGGGAGCCGGAAGAGTTGGAGTGGCACGGGCATGCACACCAAGTACCATGGGCGTGGATCACAATAAGGTATGTAGCCTAAACAATCGCGGAACAGTGCAGTCGCAGTCAGTCGCAGACAGTCGCAGACAGTGCAGTCGACCCTGTCCAGAAAGCCCTAAAGGCCCCTAACTTTTAGGGGTCAGGTTTCCCATAAACACTTTTAGCCTTAGTCTTAGCAACGAGATTATATTGTGTTAAATATAATCTCGTTGGTCTTAGCCTTAATATGGTTAAGCTTATCGCTGTATGCGATGAACTGCAACACTCGAAGAATGTGGCTTTCTGGACAGGACTGAGTGCGCAGGGCCGAAGCACCACAAGGGTGGTACCCCTGAGTAATTAGTAAAGAATTACTGCCCAATTTTGTTGTTTATCATGTAAGTTTCATTGTTCCTAAATTGGACCCCTGCTGTGTTGTTAATGATTGGTAAAGCCAGGACAGGAGGAGCCAATGGGAACCATTGTGACGAATTCCTGTTGTATAAATAACCCTGATTAAAGTGGATTCTTCCTCTTCTCTCACTCTGAACTGAAATTTCTCCTCCTCCCTCCTCCCCCCCCCCCCCCCCCCCCCGATTCCGCGTTTAATTTAACTTCAAAGAACATACCAGTATTCTTCAAAAAGTAGGAACAATAGCGGTGAAAAGTGTTTGACCCCGACGTGATTTGAACACGCAACCTTCTGATCTGGAGTCAGACGCGCTACCGTTGCGCCACGGAGTCAACTGAATGTCCAGAAGTAGGTCATGTTAAATATACCATTACCTGGTAGTTATTATTTTTTGTACAAATGTATCTATTCCTAAATTGAATACAAATAAAGCACTCTCATCTGAAAGATGGTTTTCGTCGTGCCCTAAAATGAAATTACTCATGATAAATTTAAGGAGGGTGACATCAAAGTGACTTACATACAAAGTCAACGGAGAAATTATTACATATTTGCGCATTAATATACATTGGTTATATGGATGATGAGAATAATGAAAGGTGATAGCAGTGAAGTTTCCAGGTTATCCACACTATATTAATTGTGGATTTACGACATTCAAGGCTCTGCACAAAGTTATAAAAGGCTTTACTGGCTGCATATACAGGGCTCTAACTTTCAAGATGATTTACATAGACAAGTGATGTTACCTGGGTATTGGTTTCCCCAAAATATTTTTTTCAAGGAAGTTATTTTGAAGCTATTTCAATGCTATTCCATTCCATGCTTCGACCCACTTACGGCAGCTGGGCTTTACTGGGCTGATGCAATGTCACCCCAGCCAGTTGTAGAGTCGGGAGGAGAATTATGAAAGTGGAAGGGGTAGAGGAATTGAATAGAAACTACATGCTGAGAATTACTACCCGTTTTAGACGGAGGACATCTAGTTTGTTAATTAAACGAGCAATTTACAAAGGTGTGATAGTGGGTGGTTGCCAAATTCTTTAGATATAGACATTTATTTGTAGTTACCTTGCGATCAAAAAGTTTCTAATTTGTGTTCCATTCTTTTCCAACCCATCTAAAATTCATTTGACCAAAATAAAATCCACATTTGTATATCGCTGAAATCCTGCCGTGGTTTCACTTATTGCTCACCAGCGGTTGTTTCCTTTCGGTCAAATCAACATCATATTCCTGTATAAACATATATAACAGCGGCAGAATATTGATAAATTCAGTTAAAATATACGTAAATTCAATTGAATTCTTTAGTTGTAATCACTGCAAATGTTTTAATTACCCTTCGTATTAGTGGGGAAGTATGTATGTGTAGTGCCATACATATCTCATATACTACTTACATTACCTTGCCTTACTATGTATGTGTAATTCCCTGTATTACCCGCAAGGTGGAACCACGATTTACATAGCACTGTTTTACCATTCCTTCTTCCTTACCTGTATTACCTGAACAACGTTTGTATCTACACACTACTTTATATGCCTCTGTAAAACTACCTAGTCTACTCTCATAGTCTCATTAAAATAGAATAATAATAGAATGATGAGTTCTGTTGTTATTTCTCCTCCCCAACGAAACCGAGGGTCATTACATATGCTTATTGTATAGGGTAAAGCGGGGTAATATGGGCATAGTTTTGGACCCTTTTTTTCAGATGTGAGCTAGACTTTAAATATTATAATTTTTTCAGTTTTTTTAGTTTTCACACTTTCTATGCACTCCTTTTAAGAGAATTTGAGCTTTTTTTCATATCTATTTTGATAATATTTTTACTAGGCTGAAAGTTAAAAAAAAGACATGTTTGGGGAATATGGGCAGGTGTGGGGAATATGGGCACATTGGGTGGGGAATATGGGCACATAGAAAAATTGGTGTTTAGAATGGTATTTATCTTATCTATATAATGCTTATACATTATAAGTACTTAATTTTGTGGTTTAGTCAGTGGTGGTGATTGTAAAACAGTTCTTTTATGTTTATATATGCATATAGAAACATTAGTGTCTAGAATGGTGGTGCCCATATTACCCCTTAGTAATACCCATATTACCCCCTCAATAATACTCATATTACCCCTTATGGTACATATTGCCCTTATGGTAACACTAAATCAACCGTAAAACTATGATGAAACAACATATATAGTGTACGCAGCTGGAGACGCAGAGGATGATATTAGGTGCCAGCGTCAGAAATGCTTATTTCGGTCAAATGTCTGAAGGTGCCCATATTCCCCACATGCCCATATTACCCCTCTTTACCCTACTAGTATCTTCTCCTAGTTATCATGTTTAATTATTATATATATATAACAACTTTTATTCAGTTTACAGCTTACATAGATTGTCAATTTTATCGAACACTGAATTGGAAAACAATACTCTGCGTAGCAGATCTACCGCACGATCCAATATTATTATTATTATGTTATCATTTTGTTGATGATCTTTCCTGTGACTGTTATTATTTATATAACAACACAAATTATACAGCAGGGTATCTCATTTAAAAGGCAGGTCTAGTGAGCCTCCCTGACTCCCTCCAACCCTCTTAGAGCCTGGATGCGCTTATAATTAACACGAGAGAATAGCGATATCCCCAGGGAGCCCAAGCCCTAATGGCTAACGAAGCTTTTGCCTAATTATGCCTCATTATCATGTTATTCTATAGATAGCAGACAAAACACAGCCTCCCGATCATAAAACAAGATCACCTTAAGACAGATTTCCACTACAGCTCACAGTGCATAGTTCTTAACTAGTATCCTTGCTTGTGTTGATATATAATTATGGGTCAGATTTTCAGAAAATGTACAATTCACATTCACCAATCCTCTCAAATAACCCAAATTTAAGACACAAATGAGCATAAAAATGCAGTTTAACATAACAGAAATGATACTTTAAATCAATGTGATACCAAATATACTCAGATATACTCAGTATTCGTCATTTTTCAGCCAAATTTAGCAGAATTCCCTAAATGTGTAGAGCT
This sequence comes from Sthenelais limicola, assembly GCA_942159475.1. NCBI lineage: Eukaryota > Metazoa > Annelida > Polychaeta > Phyllodocida > Sigalionidae > Sthenelais > Sthenelais limicola. Next base: position 19,397,697 of record OW804095.1, read on the forward strand.
GCCAATTGTACATTTTCTGAAAATCTGACCCAATTAATCCCAACACCCTGATATGGCCGACTGCCTCTGTGGTAAGTGTAGATTGTGGAATGATAGCTGATATGGTCTTGTTGCTTTAACCTTTAGTTTTCATCCTATGATATACCAAAGTAAGCTTGGCATATTCACAGCCTCTCAAATCAGATAAGAAAGATATGTCATTGATTGGAGGCCTACTGCGCTAATGGCTTCTCTAGTCCCTGAGTGGGCGTCCTAATCAAATTATAATGGCATTTTGTGGGTTTGGAGCGAGTGGTTTTCCCTCAGTTTGGAGGGTATCTTGCAGCTCTGAGCCTAGAGAGCACATTCCGCGCTAACATACAGGTGAAGTTTCATTGTTGTACTCACTATTTATCAGGGAAAAAGAATTGTTAAATTTGAAAGCATCCAAAGGACCCTTCCACGACCTGGAATATGGCGAGTGTACTTATATTTTGTTTGTAGTTCGATTCTTAGCCTGGTCTAAACCTGTCTTCTCTTTTTTGGAGCGTTTGTAATAAGAAAATTGTATACCGCTCTTCACCTGAAATCATGTCTACATTATGAATAAAGACCCGGTGTTGGGGGGAAAAAATAAAAATTTGAAAGCATGTTTAACATAGATGTTACACTATCAGCATGTTTCCAGTATGCTTGATTTCAAGTGAAGAAACAAACATAAAGCTGAGGTTCCACTTGACCACTTTCGCCTGGGTGGTCCTGGGTAAGACTTTAAAGTGCCTTTCTGTCACTTTTTCTCTGTCTCTCTCCTTTCTTCTCTATCTCTATTTCCTGGGTAAGATCATAAACTGCCCCCCTCTCAGCTCTCCCGCCCTTGATATAATTAACCTTTCAATGTGTTGATAAGGGCGTAAAGCAACCAATCTCACTCACTCACTCACTTTTGCCCTGGGGTTTGCATCTGGTTCACTTCTTTATAGAATTTGTTTCATTGGCTTTTATTTGTAGCACAATAAGAGTGCATAATCTACAGGTTAGCTTTTATAATAACACTATTGTGATATTCAGTTTGTGCTTTCAATGCGCTGAGAAGCAAACCAATGGAATTTCTCTGTTGCTTTTGGTGCGCTACTTCTATATATATATATAAGTATTTTTATTTCGCTTTATTGACATCATCTCCACACAAGATATTTCTACTGACCTTCACCCCAGCGTACAACAAGCATATAATGAGCGCATGGATTCCCTCGAACTGTGGTATTGATATATGCTTCTAAAAGAGGCAAAAACTTGAAACTGAAGTTCAAATCCAACATGTATGATATAAGTGCAATTACCTGTGTGACCCCCCAAAAGCACAAGGGTCAGATTTTCAGAAAATGTACAATTGGCAGCTCTACACATTTAGGAAATTCTCCTAAATTAGGCTGAAAAATGAAGAACACCGGGTATATCTGAGTATATTTGGTATCACATTGATTTAAAGTATCAGTTCTGTTATGATAAACTGCATTTTGAGGCTCATTTTTGTCTTAAATGTGGGTTATGTGAGAGGATTGGTGAAGGTGAATTGTACATTTTCTGAAAATCTGACCCACAAGCATTGCATTTTAAGAGCCTTTACAATGCGTGATAATAAGTAATTCCATTGGACCACTGTACGTGGCTTGGCTCTTATCCACTCTAGCAAGAAAAAGACCAGAGCAAACCATGAGCAAACCAGTGGAGTCTCAGCTTTAGCAGCGGACCTTAGACCAGCGGTGGAACCATACCTTTAGTGGTGGTTTTTAATCAAAGTGGGCTCGTTCATCAAACTGATATTGGTGTTGTTACAGTAAAGTAATATACTACCATTTAATGTATGATGTTGTACTCGGATGTTCAGCTCCTATAGCTGGTCTACCACTAACTCCTGGGGTAGTATACTACCATTTATTGTTGTATGATGTTCTACCTGCCTGTTTAGTTCAGCTCCTATAGTTGGTCTTCCACCAACTCCTGGGATAGTATACTACCATTTATTGTTGTTTGATGTTTTACCAGGCTGTTTAGTTCAGCTCCTTTGGCTGGTCTACCACTAACTCCTGGGGTAGTATACTACCATTTATTGTTGTTTGATGTTTTACCAGGCTGTTTAGTTCAGCTCCTATAGCTGGTCTACCACTAACTCCTGGGGTAGTATACTACCATTTATTGTTGTATGATGTTCTACCTGCCTGTTTAGTTCAGCTCCTATAGCTGGTCTACCACTAACTCCTGGGGTAGTATACTACCATTTATTGTTGTATGATGTTTTACCTGCCTGTTTAGTTCAGCTCCTATAGCTGGTCTACTACTAACTCCTGGGGTAGTATACTACCATTTATTGTTGTATGATGTTTTACCTGCCTGTTTAGCGCAGCTCCTATAGCTGGTCTTCCACCAACTCCTGGGGTAGTATACTACCATTTATTGTTGTATGATGTTCTACCCGCCTGTTTAGTTCAGCTCCTATAGCTGGTCTTCCACCAACTCCTGGGGTAGTATACTACCATTTATTGTTGTATGATGTTCTACCTGCCTGTTTAGTTCAGCTCCTATAGCTGGTCTTCCACCAACTCCTGGGGTAGTATACTACCATTTATTGTTGTTTGATGTTTTACCAGGCTGTTTAGTTCAGCTCCTATAGCTGGTCTTCCACCAACTCCTTGGGTAGTATACTACCATTTATTGTTGTTTGATGGTTCTTTATATTATACAGCTTTCCTTGTTTGGTATAGTTCAAACAAAAGTCCTAATACTGCTATAGGTTTCGAAACATATTCACAGTATTTAGTCTCGTCCGAAAATCTTGAGAGATCACTAATATTATAATATTAACATAATTATATCTAAATTTTCTACGATGATTTTTTTCCTCGCCCATCATAAAGTTTCATATGCATCCCATTATACTATGAGGAATATTTAAAGTGTTCAGCTCATGCAAGATATGAGACAGATTAACTACCCGAGGATTAGTCGCAACTTTATAGTCGTGTCTCAAGACTCATCAATCACATGCCTGTTGAATGAATAAGGGATTTGCATAGGCGCAATTTTGAATCTTGATTCGCATGGAATTAAGGGACTAATGGTACAGTCTAAAACATGCCATGTTCAGCATGGAATATTTATCCATTCTCCAATGTCAATATCCATTTGTGATACATGTTCCCATGACACAAGTCCTCATCTTTCCCATCATGCATTTGGCTTTCATAGATCATTAAGACAAGCTCAAATATTGATAACAATATTGGTATTAAATTAATTTATGTCGATTTTTTTTCTACTTTCATGATTGAAAGCATATATAATAAATCTGTTAACTAATTAGTTGGTTTCAGTCGCTTAGAATATTGAACTTGTTGCTACGCAACTCGTGCAATGATCACGCTCCTTCAACCAACTCGTTAGTTAACCTGTATATGGTTGCACTGGGAGTGCTTGGGAATATTTCTTAAAGCTGCACCCTCAGTTAACATCGGTCAAAAACTAGAGGTTTTCCCATGTTTGGTTTATTCTTCTAAAAATCATTTAATCAAATAAAAGAGTACATTCATATGTCGGAGACCCGCTGAGATATTATCCTGTGGGGGCTTCACTTATTATCGCTCACTGGGGGCCGTATTCTTTTGGCCAATATGACTTCAAATTCTTGAATAATTTTATATGCAGAATAACTTAATCTCACTTGTATTCTTTACTTATACTTTATATTTTATTTATACTTTTGTTCTCAACTTTTCTATGGATGCTAGTATCTTTAAGAAAGAGTAAACCTGATTAAAAACATGTCACATATATATCGTGATATAATCATGAAACTTTATACATCTGCTTACATCTCTGTGGTAGAAAATGTATCAAAGCTACATGAGACAATTACCTAAGAGGCAATGTTAAATCTCTACCTCTATCTTATACAATTTTGGTGCGAATGCACATATTACTCAAAACATAACCCGATACAAGCTATGTTACCATATTGACTACCACTGTTTACTGTGTATCTAAACTTTTATTGTCATACCTATGTTCGCCCTTAAACCCTAACCCAACCTTAGCTCCTACACAAAACCCCTAGTCAACCCAAATCTAGCTAGTCAACACCCGAATAAAGGGCTGGTTCCATTGGTATGGATACGAATCTTGGTACGGATACGAATCCGTCATGCGGATACGGTAACCTATTTTGGAGTGAATCCATACGTCTAGAATGTAATGGCATCAAAGAGGGAAACCATACGAATGGAGTACGGAAACGTCCCAATCGCTACATGGAGCGATCGGTTTTACCGTATCCGTATCTGTACCTGTTGACGTGTACGGATCCGCACACATAGAAACATGACTGTATATTTTAATGTGAGTGAATTTTGCCGTATCCGTATCCGTATCCGTATCCGTATCCGTATCCGTACCAATGGAACCAGCACTTAAGGCATACGTGGGAAGAACTGATCAAACTACCTTGATCTGATATAAGACATGAAGAATATTTTATTATTATTATAATCCTATAATGCGTAAATTTGATAATAGTTTTAAACAGACCCAAAACAACGTCTTGTAAACTATCTCAGTTAATTAAAAAATCAATCTCAAGGTATGGATTTAGCCCAGAACAGAAGGACAGTGACGGAGGGATGAGTTGTAGGTTTGTTTATTCAGGGCTCCGACGTTTCGGGCTCATTAGCCCTTTATCAAGGAATCAATTAAAAAATCAAATGAATTTGTTTACATCTAAAGATAAAGTGTAGTGTATTTGTGATATTAGTATCGATGCACATACATAGAGATATCTATAATTAACATCCAAGGTGTATAATACCTCTTAACAAGATTGAAATATCAATGGGAAAATGTTTGGGGAAGGTATGAGAGGTAGGGGACTCTTCTTTAAGAGTATTATTAATCCATTGTACTACTTTAGCCTATATATTGTAGGTACTCTTCAATGAAAATTATCAATTCCTTGTAAAGTAATTAATATCGGATTACCAGACTGTAGGATTGACCAGTCAAATAAGTACTTGTAATATGAATATCGATGTTGAAGTAAGTCTCTTATAATCTTCTATCTGGATAAAGGTTTAACATAGTAACACTGAATGGATATCTATTGTATAAATACTTTAAATGTTTTCCATACTCTATTATTAGTTTATGGTAAAATGTCAATTTATTTAATTTAAGTCTATTGTCAGAGACGGTCTTGGGCCTGATGGAAGATCTAATTTTAGTACGTAAGTCTAATCTTAGAATCACATGTCCTTTTCTTGTAACTGGCAAACTTGAATAAAAATTCTATATAAAGATAAATCTGTGCCACATTATTTTAACATTTTTTAATGATTCCGAAAATAGTGCGTTCAGGGGCCCGTTGCATAACAAATCCTTATTGAGATTTCCCTTGCTAAGCTACTCTTTGCTATGCAGCTGGTAAGGAACCTTTAGCGAAGGGATTTGTTATTCAGACTGTGCTAATTTATATTAATGGTTTCTTATGCAACAGGCCCCTCTGAAATGTGTTCTCCGAAATAAAAAATTTCGTTTTACTCGAAGAAAAAACAGGTGAAAATGTTCTACCTTGTTGACTTTTGGATGTGTTTGAAAAGAATAGACCCAAAAATAGAAAATCACAGTAGCTGCTTATACAATTTTACCGTGTGACAGTGTCATTGAGTCCTGTTCTCAAGGCAGCACAGCAAGGTTATAGTGACAATGACATACGTACAGGCGGAGAAAAGCGGCTAATGATCTGCTAAAAACACTCTTCCCATCCCCGGTTTTTGTTATTGTATAGTGTAGAGCCTGCATCAGGGCTATTTAGGGAAACCCGCAGGGGCCTGTTGCATACGCTAAGAAAGGGTAAATTGAACGATGATGAATGATTAATGAAAGAGTAGGGTTGAAGGTCGGATACCTCAGAGAGGATAGATCTATATTGCAAGAATATTGTATCTTTTCTTGCCGTCGCTTTTGATGATTCTGCAACCTGCCATCTGGAAAAGTGGTAGCGGGTCATGTTGGTCTTGGGAGAGGTTTTCAACTTGAGAATAGCATTGTCACAATGTAATCAAATCAAATCAATCTTTGTTCGGTGGGTAAGAATCTTTATTCCTAACCACTAACTTTATTCCTTGTGTGTATATGTTATTCATACCAGGCGGGAATTTTGCCTAGGAAGGATTTGTTTCCCTCTCCACAGGTGAATGAATTAACACAAGACATATTCCTGTTCCTAAACTGCCTTATGCAACAGACGCCGGTGCACATGTGAATTAGGTTTCATACCAAATAGATGCCATGAAGCACAGAACGAGAAGCAAAAAAGCGAATCTAAATTTATTTCATTTTTTAAGAAAGGAGGAAATGTGAAGTGCTGAGAACTGTTTGCCCTTAAATATCCACTACCAAAAAGCATCTTTTTAAAGAATCTTTATTTTCATTTTTTCCCACTGAAGGCGGTACAAGCACCAAAGGTGCTGCCATCAAGGAATGTCTGTGTTGTGAGTATAAATAGCAAAACACAACGCTGTGTCTTGCCACCTGAATTTCAGAAGCATTTGTATGAATGCATTGCAGGCATTTTACGCTCTCACGAAGTAATAAGAAAAACACTATTTCTACTCGAAATGCATTGCCAAGCTGTTGAAATTCAGAAAGAGCATGCTATTCTACCCCCAAATATGTAGTTCTATCAATGCTTGTGTTTAAATAAGGCTGATATGAGGGAAACTGTACTTGAATCAATAAACAAAAATTTTCCTAGAACAACTAGACAAATCATGAGCGAGATTGAACAAAATGCATTCCTTATAGCGGAACTCCACTATAGGTAAAAAAACGGCGCCAACAGGCAAAAACGGCTGCGACGAATTTTTTGCGACGAAATATCTAATCAAGTTAGATATTTTGCAATTGTTGGCAACAAATAAATGTGTTGCCAACAACCTATTTTACCCCCTCATCCACTAGAATTTTTAGTCATGTCGAATTTTCCGAATTTTTAGAAATGTCGGAGACGAATTTTGCCTGTTGGCGCCGTTTTTTACCTATAGTGGAGTTCCACTATTATACAGCATTGGGCAAGGCAGGAAACGCTATCTCCTTTCAGAATACATCAAAAACAAAATTGATAAAGGGGCATTTGTCTGCTGCTAGATCTATTGGTTGAGAAATAATGGAGGCTTATTATATGGTGCATCTAATGCACTTTTCTTTTCAATACCCAATGCACACACAACACAATAACATAGGTTGTAACATCTTCTATTTTTATTTACACAACGTTAGTAATGGACACTTTTTTTCCTGTGTAGAGTGAGGATCAATTATGTGTGTGCAAGGCGGGGTCTATTTTTTGTTAGGCCTATGATTGATTGAAACAGGGGATTTGGAGGGCTCTTTCCATGGACAAAGTCAAAATTTCTTGTTGTCAATGTTAAAGCTGCACTCTCAGTTAACCAAATTTTACCAACATTTTGTGTCCAGCTGTTTGAATTGCTTCAGGGCTTCATAACAGTCCTCATTTAGATATTTCAGGCATGCGCTGGGACCCTTTCCTGCAATAATTTCACTTATTATTGCTCACCGGCGGATGTTTTTGCTCTGCAGATTCCACTTAAAATTCTGGTGTAAACATATAACAGCAGTAGAATATTGATGGATTCAGCCATATAAGTCATAATATGAGTAATTTTGGCAAAGTATTTTAGTTGTAATACCTGAGTATGCAGCTTTAACTGAGAATGCTGCTTCAATATAAGTTATGTTTTAAGGACCTGCTATGAATGATACTTTTGCATGCTCAACACAACACAACAGGTGAGAGATTCCAGAGGGTTTTAAGACAGGGTAGGGAGAGGGAGGGTGTGTGGGTGTTAAAGCTGTATTCTCTGCAATTATGACAAAAAACACTTACCAAATTTACTCATCCTTCCTTGAATATGAAGTGAGGCGTAGAAGTGACACCTATCCAACCACACCAGGAGGGAAACAGGGTAACACACACCGACCACATTCTCACCCACATGAAAGAATTTCTCTCAGTGAACATCTATGTAAAAAAAACCCATCTAAATGCTATTTGACCAAAGTTTTGGCTTCCTTAAACACCACAATTATATTTTGAGGTCCTGCCAATATCCTTTCCTGTGGTTGCTTCACTTATTACTGCGCACCAGTGGGTGTTTTTGCTCGATTCAACTCCAAAGTCTTCAAAGCAGCCAAGTATTGATATTCTATTCAGTCCTATAACTCATAATATGAGTAAATTTGGTAAGATTTTGTAAGACATTTTTAAGACTGTAGCTTTAATATTCTTTCTTGGTGACTTGCAAGTGTGTTGGGAATAAATAGCTCATGTCTTAACCTTTCATGTTATTTTAGGAAATTTAGCTGGTGATGTGGCTTTAACAAGTAAAAACAACTCTTTCAGAGAAGAACTCTCTTTCCCAGATATTCTAAAACGCTTTTTAGTCTTTATTCTGATATACAACTCCCCAAATCAAAACTCATAAATACATGTCACACATGCAGATGCACGTCTCCGCTTGATGTAAAAAAAAAGAACAATTTCTGTCAGTCAAAGAAACACTTTCTATTTCCCGGTAATTCTAAAGCAGAGAGAGAGAGCTGAAAGAGTCCTCCTCACAGGCTGTGCTCAATAGGCCAGCGCCTGCACACATATAAATCACTGCTTATAACTGTATTCCTGCCTTCTGCATGTGGGTCAGATTTTCAGAAAATGTACAATTGGTAGATCTTCATATTTAGTAAATTCTGCTAAATAAGACTGAAGAATGGTCAAAACTAGGTATATCTGAATATATTTGGTATTGTCTTGAATCAAACAATCCGTTTAGTTGTGTTAAACTGAATTTTCACCATCATTATTGTCTTAAATTTGTGTTATTTGAAAGGATTGCTGAAGAAAAATTGTACATTTTCTGAAAATCTGACCCATATACATCATCAGATGACAGGTGGGAGTTGAGCTTTCATACAGTCTACACCTGGCCGTTGACTCCTTCTAAGCATGCCCCCCATGGCAGTCCCCCCCCCCCCCCACCTCCATAGTGAGGAATTGTGAGGGTCAGAGAGGCTACTGGAACCCCCACCCCATCTTAAATCTGGGAAATGCAAACCCATTTGAAATAAAATCTTTAAAAGAAACAAAGTTGTACCCTCAGTTAACTTCGGTCAAAAACCAAAGATTCTTTATTTCTGTTTTTTGTTCCTACCCAACTAAAAGTCATTGACCAAATCCTGGAGGATTCTGTCCAGTGGGTTTTGTTTTTTGCTTTAGGGCTCCATAAAATGTGATGTGTTTCAGGAAAATGAGTCATAAGTCGCAAAAAATAGATTTTGAGATACCATTATATTAGAAAAGATGATATCAAGCCGATTCCAATGATAGTAAACAGTCTAATAATCTAATAAGTATTTCTAGATTGATATTTAATTTTTGGTTTAGAAAAAAAAGTTTCCAATATTTCTATGGTAAATAAACAGTAAAGTAACTAAATGCAGTCCATATGAGGACCTTTAAAACGATGAAATATATTACATAGATTGTCCTGAAATTTGATACATCGATTGATATAGCGATAAGTGATGAACGCTCCAAAAAGTAGAGCATTCCAATAATGTGATCTTGTGAAAAAACACTTTGAAAAATATCAATTTTGCGACTTATGACTCATTTTCCTGAAACACATCACAAATGACCTCATATATATTTCAGGCCCCTGCCAAAATCTGTGTGACGTTCTTTTTTTTTTTTTTGATTTTGAAATTTTTTATTCAGGACACAGACATTTCCATACGACAGTATGAATATTCCCAGAATAGCCTTGCTGCTGCCTGTTTGTCAGCATGTGAGCCCACCGCCATAGTTAAGGAGTATGAGGGCCAGAGAGGCTATAGGGGACTTGCTTGCCTGCCATCTTGAATCTTGATTCGCATGGAAATATGGGAGTTGTATATATGTCAGTGTAAAACATGCCATATTCAGCATGGAATATCCATGTCTTATACATGTTTCCATAACACAAGTCTCCGCCTTTCCCATTGTATACTAAATATTTGTATATCAGACCATCCCACCATGCACTGTAACAGACATGCGCAGTAGTACATGCAAATCCCCTATTGGAACCCCTACCAAATTTTAAAGTTGTACTCTCAGTTAACATTGGTAACAAAAGATTTTCTACATTTTCTTCCATTCTTTTCCAACCCAACTAAAAGACATTTGACCAAACTTTTGGAGGATTTTGTCCAGTTGTTTCCGCTACAGAGCTTCTTAAATGACCATATTTATATTTCGCAGCTCCGCCAGAACCTTTTCCTGGAGTGGATTCACTTACTATTGGACAGAACTCGTCTATTCAGCACTTATTCTTCAGAACATTTTTTCCAGCTCCTCTTGACCTGATTATGAACCTCCATTGTGCAATTTGGTATTTGGTAATAATGCAAGCATAACCCTATATGTGCTTTCCGATCAAGTCAGGTGGACTTCTTCAGGGGTATAATTATATAATGATAATATGTCTTAACTCATAATATCAAGGCATAAAAATGGAACTAGACTCAAGTGCATATATAGGGAAAACACTGCTGTGAATATGTCATGTCATTTATGTCATGTCATGTCATTTATTAATGGTTAATATGAAAGAGCACGGCGTCGATAAAACTGTATCATAATGTTTTTTAATTCTTCCTCCTCTCAATAACTCGCCATTGATAAGGTGAAATGAGTTGGAATCCTTGTTTTTAACTTTCTTCTTTCATTTTATTTTGATTATACCTTACCTAACATGAGTATTATATAAATTTAACTTATTTAGATTATGTAAACGTATCATGTACTGTTCTCAGTAGAGTTGATGTATAAATTTCTTGTCACCATCTGTTATTTCGATCAGGCTGTCCTGAAAATATTCATACTATATACGTGTGGAAATGTTGTAGACCTGAATAAAATATTTTCAAAATAAAAAAAACCCATATGTGAACTTATTTTTCAATGACACATCACAATATGCGCTTCTTGTTCAATTATATCTTGATATTTAAATAAAGAATCTGCCATCCCGCCCCCACCTGATGTCCCAGCCATGAGTTGTCCCCATCAATAATAGAGAGTAACATGAGTATGGCATCCCAGAATAGCACTGTATAGTGCCACCTGCTGTTAAATATGTCCACTATATAAATACACGCCTTTCATTCATTTATAGCCACGTGAGACTGCCTCTCCCTGTCTCTACAGTGCACTCCACATGCCTTGATACAAGTATACATTAGAACCAGCGGAAGGTGGGGGAGAGATGGGGGAAGGGGAAGAAGAAGAGGAAGAAGAGGAAGGAGGAGGAGTAGGAAAGGAGAAGAAGAGGAAGGAGAAGAGAAGAAACAGAAGAAGAAACGGAAGAAACAGAAAAAGAAGAAGGAGAAGGAGAACAACAACAACAAGGAGAAGAAGGAGAAGAACAAGAAGGAGAAGAAGGAGAAGAACAAGAAGGAGAACAACAACAACAAGGAGAAGAAGGAGAAGAACAAGAAGGAGAAGAACAAGAAGGAGAAGCAGAAGCAGATGAAGAAGAAGAAGAACAAGAAGAACAAGAAGAAGAAAAAGAAGGAGAAGGAGAAGAAGAAGAAGAAGAAGAAGAAGAAGAAAAAGAAGGAGAAGAACAAGAAGGAGAAGAACAAGAAGGAGAAGAACAAGAAGGAGAAGAACAAGGAGAAGAAGGAGAAGCAGAAGCAGATGAAGAAGAAGAAGGAGATGAAGAAGAAGAAGAAGAAGAAGAAAGAAAGAAAGAAAGAAAGAAAGAAAGAAGGTGACAAAGAAGATAAAAAGTAAAGGGAAGAAAACAAAAAAGAATGAAAAGAAACAACTGGTCAGTAAGACACGAGTGAATGAGTGATGCCTCCAACACATGTCTCACATAATGAATTCATGAATATTCACACAAATGTGAGAAAATAGAAAAATAACCCATTAAAATCCATCTTCCCCGAGGCAGGCCTGCACCTATTATACAGAGGCATGTGCTAAAAACTAGTTTCAGGTGTCATACAAAGAAACGCTTGGTGCATGTCCTACTGTAATCTGTGGTAACATTCTTAGACCAAGCAGTTCCTTGAGGAATTCATAAAAATGTGGTAATGTATGGCAGGGATGTATTCCCACTGCCTAGAATGGGCTTGGGCTATAACCATCTTAAACAGAGACTAATGGGATTAATAACATCCACTTTGGGTCTGCTTCTCCTGGGGAGTATGCACCAAACGGTGCACCAGCAGCCCCTCAATATCAGCCATTAATCTTTTACTAATAATAGATTTATTTCTAGAAATTATACATTTACATTATTACCAGAAAATGGACAATCATTCATATTACATGTAAATTAGATTTCCTTTGACATTCTTAGGTCTTCCGGGAAATAATAGATCAGTCACAAATATTGCTCTGTGTATTGTATTCTAATAACACTCATTTTCCTGTAATACATCATATATAATAACACTCACAAATATTGCTCCCTATACTAATTCACTACTGAGGCCCTGGGGAGCGTTTACTGATGGAATGGTAATGGAATGGTACATTACCATTAGAACTATTTCCCTCCAGGGCGTCTCTCTATTCTTCTGGTATTTAATACATATTAATTGTAAAAACATCTACAGAAAAAGAGAGAGTTAGATCTACAAGCTCTATCAATGTAAATTAAATATTTTCGCTAATTCTTGCGATTATTTTCTCAGGCTTCTTTTTCTAATGCCGCGTCGGTGACAGCGTGACAGCCTCACTATAGAGTCAACTTATGACTCATTTTTCTGTGACACATCATAAACATACTTTTTTGGGGGGACAAAATTTATTCAGGTAGACAGACAGTTACAATCTTCACAAAAATAATTATATAATTGTGATTTTCATCATGTCCTGACTTATTATGCTATTCATACAATGCAGAGAAGTATCTTTTCAAAACCAGTCAAATAGTTTTTTAGTTTTTAACTTTAACTTGTTTTATTTTATAAAAGATTTTTAAATAAAAATGATGATAGATGAGATGAAGATTACTGTCTAATAATACATACATTGGCTATTTTAAGCGAGTGTCATTGATATATATAATGGATCCTGTGATACAGAAAGCATTTGCTTATGCGTAAAAATAAGAATCAATCGATCAGTGGGATCATATACATACAGGGGCTACATCTTAGAACCTCCACATTTAAGAGTGAAGCTTACTCTCAAGGTTCCCACCCACAAGGAAGTGGAAGCGGGCAAGATTTTCCGTCTATTTTACATTTCTGAGTAATTACACTGCTTGTAGAAACAGTCTGATGTAACGGATGCTTTTTATGACACAGAACTTGGTCTTCACAATGCCATTATTATTCCTGAGCTATAGAGAACTGAGGGAAATTGTTGCAATGACTGAAACCAGCAGGGGATGTTGTTAAAAAATTGTATTTCATTAAGGTCTCAGAGAGGAATTTACATATATTTCAAATGAAAAAATGCTACAGCTGTTTCCATGCGTCGCCTCGATATTTAAAACATAAATAAAATATCTAAACTCACAAGAATTACAATCTTGAATTCTCCAAATCTACACACAATAATTATTGTTCAAACTTAAAATACACAAATATTGGAAAGGTACAGCCATTACAGTACATCTAGATTCTTCAAACATGCATGGAATTCATACATTTTCCTGTTATCCTGTATACATTACAATTACATGTTGTTTGACATTAAACACAAACGTCACAATTTGTTTAAAGTAGATTTATTCAGTAGCATAGTGGGGAAATATATAAATGATGAAGATATGTATGCAGTGGATATTGAGAGTCTGTGAATACCATAGAGTCCTGAGAGAGGGATGATATTTTCAGGAGGACCTCTGCAGGGCACCGAGAGGGCACCAACACCACCCCATTGGAGTTATATTGTCTTGTTATTTGTTATCATTGTTCGAGGGAGGTGGGTGGGTTTTAAAAGTTGTAATACATGGCCAATTTCACCCCCATTTTGACATTTGTTTTATGCTTTATGTTTTAATGACTGTCGCTGTTAGATATTCCATGCTGAACTCGCACCATATTTACTCATATTATGACTTATACTAGTTGTAGGGCTGAATTTATCAATATTCTGCTGCTCTAATATGATTTATTTCACCTTTGAGTGTGGTCAATACGCATGGCCCATTGAGTTAACACTGAGAGCGCAACTCAGTCCTGATCGAGGCTGATACGACGGCCGTATCAGACCTCAGGCTGATATGGAATGAATATACATATATAGTTCTCCAACGATAATAGTATCAGTGCATATAAATCAGTTGCAAAATTTAGAAAAATAATTCAATACATTTATTAGAGTAATTTACTGCAAAACAGTAAGCAAAATAAATGTAAATGACAGAGCAGAATTAAATAATTTTGCGTTCTAAAATATAGTCCTGACCCACGCTTCAGATACCGAAGCCAAGGGACGATACCTTGGTCATTTTGTCTTATTACACAATTGTTTTTAGGCAAATCCGCCGAGAGAAAACCACCCCCAGTGAGCGATAATCTGTGAAGTCACTATAGGAAGGATTCCTGCAGGTCGTTCAAATACAAATGAGGACGCTTGAGAAGCCCTGTAGCAAAAACAGACAAAACCCTTCACAATTCTGGTCAAATAACTCTAAGGTGGTTTGGAAGAGATTGGAACAAGAAGTAGATGTTAATGTTTTGACCGACGTCAGCTGAGAGTGCAGCTTTAATTTGATTTAGGCAAAAAAAAAATAGGTGTGTTTCCGATTTATCTGGCTGAAAACTAGGTAGGGGGGGGTGGTAACTTTTTTTTTTTGTTAATTTTTTTTGTTTGGAAACCACCTCCCAGGAACTGAAACAAATGTCTTTTTCATAACAATAGTTGTTTTGAACATGGGAAATGTGCTTTTTGACAGTTTCGGGTTAGGAAAACCCGTTTTCCTGCTTCTATGAGCTTTTTTTGTCAAAAAATCCAAAAAAGTAAGATATGATGGGGGGAAAATCAGGTATGGTAAAAAATTGTTTAGGTAGGGTAAGGTTTTTCTAGGTGGGGGGGGGGGGGTAAATCGGAAACACACCTATTTGGGGGGGGGGGGGGGGCCTTACGTACATCTGACATAAATCTGACATGTAATACGAGGTCTTCCAGTAAGGTTCTCACCTGGAAAATAACATCTGATGTTTCAGCTATTAAAAGTTATGTCTAAACAGGACTAAATTGCTGCTCTTTCATTACTAGATCTAGGCTATACCATTGCCTAGACTCTAGATCAACGACGATATTATATCTCCAATACACTCTATATATCACTAGCACCTCTACCTCAGAACATATTAATGATAATTGTTATTTTCTACTCAGATCAACAAAACATTCCACACATCAAAGCAAGGTTTTTGCATAATTTAAAATCAAACTATACACAGAAGGATATTCATGGTTAACCATAATATATTAAAGAAGAGTTTTAACTGCATCAAATATAAAAAGTGGGTGAATAAACCCATTTATATCTATGGAAAAAGGCTATTACAAAATGTGCCGCAGATGTTCTGGATCACAGTGGTCGCATGCAGTAAAACCTACGTTCCCAGCTAACACAGCAATGTGATTTAGTGGAACAGAAAGGAGCAATTCCATGTGTGACCCGTTTCAGGAAAATGAGTCATAAGTCGCAAAATATGGATTTTGAGATATCACCATAATTGAAAAGATGGGACCAAGCCGATTCCAATGAATGTAAACATTAAGGACATCTTATAAGTGCTTTTATCTTTTTAGTTAGATATTTTTATTTTTGAAAAAAACGTTTGCAATATTTCTGGGTGGATAGTTACCAGTAAAGTAGCTAAATATACATAATGGGATGATCTAAGAAACGCACTGATATAATTAATAAACAGTCTTGAAATTTGGTAGATGTATTCATACAACCACAAGGTCTAGACACTTCAAAAGTGAAAATATTCCGTCAAAGAGCTCTTGTAATTAAACGACTTTGAAAAACACCAATTTTGCGACTTGTGACTCATTTTCCTAAACACATCACAAAATTTTGTGGTGACAAACAAATAAGAACTGCTGCGTGTTAAGTCTAGATTACAGCTGCACTCTCAATAAACGTCAAACTTAAGATTTTCTATTTTGTTCCATTCTTTTCCAACCCATCTAAAAGTCATTTGACAAACATTTTAGAGGATGTTGTCGGGTTGATTTTGCTGCAGGGCTTCTTAAAAGTCCCCATTTATATGGGTCAGATTTTCAGAAAATGTACAATTGGCAGCTGTATACATTTAGTAAAGTCTGCTAAATTAGGCTGCAATTTGGCCTATACTAGGTAAATTCGAGTATATTTGGCATTACCTTGATTCTAGCAATCTGTTTGGTTAGGTTGAACTTGAACTTTATTTTCGTAAATTTGGGTTATTTGAGGAGTTTGGTGAAAGTGAATTGTGCATTTTCTGGCGAATGCACCCATATATATATTTTCCATTAATATCACTTATGCCAATAATTAGGGTGTGGTGTACATATAAACGTGGGATCCAGAGCTTTCATCTTTAAAGCTTATTTACTGAGAAATTATTGTGATCTTGGCTGTCAATTATTTTGTTTTATGCTGTCTGTTATTGACTCATAAATATTATCATTTCAATTGACAGTTATTTATGTCCAAAATTAATAATGGATCAATTAGTGACATTTTTTATATCAGTAAAGAGGCATTATTTTATCATTTCATATGGTATTTTCTGTAACAATGTATCTATTGTAGTAATTGTATAATATGAACTTTAATGTATATTTAACTGAGATATTTGGCTAGATTTGGTGAGCACATGGTAAAGCAAGGAACGAGTTATGGTAGTTACCCTCTCTTTTAACCCTAACTACCGGATCTTTGTCACTGATTCAAGTGGGGGAGTTTGAAGGTTCCCTTCTTAGAATTAGAAGTTGGCAATACTTCCAGGAACAAAATTCTCTGAAATTATAAATACCAGGTTCCCACCAAGGAAAGCAGACAGAACTGGGGTTGGACTTCTAGGTTGTTAGAGGTGTCTCTTGTTAGAATAGGTTACTGGCAGAGCACTGACTTTATCTCTGGACTTTAACTTCTTTACTTTAACTTGCTTGGCAATTGTTAACTACATCTACTGTATTATACAATATCCTACTACTCTACTATGGCCTATCATTATTTCGTCTATATATGTGACCCGCCAAGCAGAAAGGGACCTTCCCGCGGGAGTTATAGTTCCTGGTATTCCCGCTAGGAGTCACATCATATTCACGACGTCACTGTCACAAATGTTTATATTAGTAATTCTGAGAGGCAGGTAACTTTGAACGTCTGTAACCTCACTAATTTTTGGAGTACCAACAAAATTCTTTCACTTTTATAATGCTCATTTCCCCTTCTGTACATCCATGTCATTTTTTTTTATTCTTTTTTAAATATTTATTTTTTGTACATATGATGTGTCACAGGAAAATGAGTCACTCCCCCAACCTATTTGAGATCATCTACTGAACACTGACATAACTTTACAAAAAAGCCCATATCTTGGCAAATTCTGGGAATTTTCAACTATTTTTTTTGGTTATTGACTCAGGAGGACATGCAGATTCAGAATCTATAATAAACCCAAATTCGAAAATTTGGCCCTGGAGTCCCCTTTCTGCTTGGCTGGTCACATATATCCAACCCAACCACTACTCGTTCAAGTAACAAGGGTTCTCTCAACTACAACAAATTAACACAACAAGAAGTACAGATATATGATCTAAGAGACTGAGAGAGAGTGGCCCCCTTTGTTAGGCTGCGATTCCACTGGCTCGCTCTTTGTGTTTGCTCATGGCCCGCTCTTTTTATTTCCCCGAACGCCTAACAAGCGAAGGCAGAGCGAACCCAGAGTGGTACAATAGAATCGGTTATTGCGCTTTCTATGCGCTCTTAAAATATGACGTTGGCGCTTCTTTTTGACACGCTAAAGGTGGGATCCCACTGGCTCGCTTGTATCTGCGCTCATTGCTCGCTCTTGCTGCGCTTGTTTATGGGGTGCTTGTCAGTCGCTCTTCATCCGCTAATATTTTGAGCGCAATACAAGCGCAGAGCGGTTCTACTGAGATTCTACTGTTGCGCTTGTTTCCTATATTAAATCAATGGTAAATGCGTTTGTGCGCTCTTACTGCGCTCTTGGTCCGCTAGTTTAACAGGTAGAAAGAGCGCTGTGTAGTAGCGCTCAAATCAAACACGTCAGATATTAGCGCAACGTCCTGCGCTCTTCTAAAGAAGCGCACATAGCCACTTTTTAGAGCGTACATAGAGCGCAGTAACTGATTCCATCAGACCGCTCTGGTTTCCCTCAACCTTCGCTTGTTATCTTATATCTGACGTGTTTGATTTGAGCGCAGCAACACAACGCTCTTTCTACCTGTTAAACTAGCGGACCAAGAGCGCAGTGAGAGCTCACAAATGCATTTGCAATTGATTTCATATAGGAAACAAGCACACCAGTAGAATCGCTCTGCGCTTGTCTTGCGCTCAAAATATTAGCGGATGAAGAGCGACTGACAAGCGCCCTATAAACAAGCGCAGCAAGAGCGAGCCATGAGCACATATACAAGCGATCCAGTGGAAACATACCTTTAGAGGAAAATAGGGGTAAAACCTTTATGTGTGCCAAGAATCAGGCATCTATGAATACACTATGTGACATTTGCCAAATGCCCTATTTTGCTGCCTCATATGCTGTAGTTGCACCATTTTACACATCTGGAGGCTAAGGTGAAATCTACTACAGGGAAAATAGTGTCTTCGGAAACCGCCGTAATTGTTATAAGGTGAGTCTTATTTACAGAGAAATATGTTAGTAGTAAATGTTAATTGGCAATAATTAACTCAACTAATTAACTTTAATAATTACTCAAGCCCTGATCCCCAGCTATAGCTCCTTCATGGGATGCTGTATACCAAATTAACAATTGTAGTAATAAAGGTTAGTATTTCCAGCTGGCACTGGTTCTAATGTGTCCCTATACAGCTGCACTGAGAGTTAGAGTTTATTCTACACGGGGCAAGGACAAGACTTTATATATGTAGACACATAGAGGTCACTCCTACGAACTGCATGTTGTGTTTGTAAATTCTTATGCATTGTCTTGTCATATTTTGTATATGAGTAATTCTCCCAATAGGGCATCATTTGGTTTTCCAGCCTAGGTTATCTACAACTTGTATTTAGGATGATCACGCATGTTCATAGCCATTTTATTTGAATTCCTTGGCAAAAATAAGGCTGTGGGAACCCCACTTTCAAAGTTCTTATACCAAAATTCTTGTCGCTATTGTGATAAAAGGGGTATTTCAGGCTGAAAATAAGTACCATAATAGATATGGAATTTGAATATAATACAAATGCGGATTTAGAAAATATATTACTTCTCCAAGAAAACATGATTTCTACACATGTATGCACACATGTTCATCATTATTATGAAAAAACACAATTGTTATGTAATCACTAATTTACACTGATCTAGACATTGAAAATATCATTTTGGAATATTTGTGTCGCAGTTACAACATATATTGGCTTCAAGACAATCAAATACCCTAAGAGTAATGATCAATATTTAATTACATTTAGTTTTTTGTGGAGGTAAGATGTATATGTATGTATAGTTAGAAAAAAAGAAAAGTTATTAGCCCATGATGTCTCTGAAACCATTTATTCCCTTACATAAAATTCCTTGAACAGGTGTTGGAATATTTTATGTCTCGTTGCGACATGTGATATATCTCCTATATTTTTTCTAGAAAAACATTTTCATGTAATTTCGACCTTCCTAATAATTTTTCAAGTCTGCTTGAAAATGGGGATAGATATAAATATGATTAAATATTGATGTTGTTCAATTCAGGAGAGTTTGTGTACCAATGTCACCGTTACGCCATAGCGTCGCTGTTAACCCATAATTATTAAAAAATAAAAGAGACCTTCCTGTTCCAACACAATGATTTTATGGTAATAAAATGAATATTTTTACAAAATCAAGTCAAACGTCTGGTTAGAACCAGTCCCTCGTTTCCAGCAAACATCCATTATCTAGCTTTGATTTTTCATTTAATTTTGCTAGACGAATAAGTGAGTATTATATCTCACATTTTTACACTAAATCATTTAATAAATCGGCCATAATGAGACCAAAATAAGACAAAATAATAGGGAAAATATAAGTATCTGAAACATAGGTGTAGGAATCGAAATATTGGCCCCAGCCTTCCTAAACTTCACATTTAACGTGATTCAACGAATTTTATTTTTTCTAAAAAAAACGGCCTTCTGAAATCAAATGCTGTCCGTTTGGGAGAATTACTCATGTATTTCTATTAACCTGTATACCTGTCACACCATATGTGTGTTTTATTTGTTATATGTATTTAAATATGATATTGGCCTTAAATGAAATATAAAAACATATGGACAAGCCCTCAGTAACTAGTAGAGATCAGGTTCTCGCACTATAGTTTAAAACTCTAGTTTGAAGATATTTTGGAGATGATTGCTGACAAGGATCAATAGAATCTGAATTGAATGATATTGATATTGTTGACCTCTGCATGGCACTAACACTCCATCTACAGGATTTGAGTGGCAAAGTGATATATATATACTTACAGGAAACAAATGTCATTTATTACCTCTTTGTACATTAAAGGTCAACTGTAAAGGTTTTTATTTGATGTTTGATTCATTCAGGGGAATATTTTGAAACGGTATACAAAGTTATAGCTTCCAATCTAATAAATCAAACCAGTCGGAGGTGTGTAAGCGCTACCATTTGTGAGACCAACACAACCCAGCACGGTGAGGGTGAGTAGCCATCTTTGGACGGGTCAAGCGACCTGTGACGTCATCTGTGTCCTGCGCAAATGGCAATTATTTCTATCCCAATGTAGCGAGATTAGTTATGTTAGAAGTCTTTACCCAATATTTGTGAAATGTTCTTGTGCTCCAATAATTATCCTTTTATATTTGGATATACCTGTCTAATTCTAAATTAAATGTGATATATTTATTTAAATGTGTATATAAATCGAATAAGGACCAATGAGGTTACAGCCTTTTCGCCAGGCCTTCTGCCCTTGTCATTGTTTATCAACGCTCTAAGCTTATTGGCTAGGCTACTTTTCTTGTGAAGCGACCAGCGATATATCTGGCAGTGTGCCCAGCAGCTCGGAGTTGGAAGGTGTTCGAGAACTTTGTACGTTGGACTGTGGAAAAAAAAAATTTTTCTTGTGCGATTGAAATCAATAATAAACAGGGTCTAGAGCCCAGATGTATTGGCAGTCATTCTTCCTCTCTCTCTTACGAATCGAATTTATATACAGACTCTCTTTAGAGTCAAACCCTGTGGACAGATTCAATTCTGACTAAGCCTTCAAGTACTGTGTAAATTTATGCTAAAGATAGACGGGAAAAGGATGGCATAACGTTTTTGTTCACAATGTTTTGAAATGATTACAGAAATTATTTTCATTTGTATGGGATGGTTGCATCATTTTCCTGATGATTGTAAATCTTTAAAAGGAAAAATAAACATTTTTTGGCAACGTTGAAAAAACACATTGTTTCGAAAAATTTATATTGCTGACTAGATAATATTTAACCCCCAAAATGCTTTAAACGCACTAATCACCGAGCAACCATGACAGTGATAGTTAAATATTTCCATTCATAAAATACAAATGATAAAATAAAAATAACTCATAAGAGAAGAGGGAGAGAGAGGCGGAGTTGGGAGCAGAAGTAGAGACCAGAGATAAGAGAGAGGAATGACTACATGGGTCAGATTTTCAGAAAATGTACAATTCACCTTCACCAATCATCTCCAATAACCCGAATTTCAGACGAAAATAAAGTTCAAAATGCAGTTCAACCTAACCAAACAGATTGCCAGAATCAATGCAATGCCAAATATACTCGAATTTACCTATGCCAAATTGCCAAATTGCCAAATTGCAGCCTAATTTAGCAGAGGTTACTAAATGTGTACACCTGCCAATTGTACATTTTCTGAAAATCTGACCCACTGTATGTGTCTATTGGTATATTGACAATGAGAACTGTTCTTGCTGGAGACTTGCTGAAACAGCATTTGCCACAGCTTTTGCTCTAGACTAATGTGTGTGGGGCGGGGAGGGGGTTACTAGAATTGTTTAAAATGCAGAAATCGCCCTAAACTCACCTCTCAAATAATCCACATTTAAGAGAGAACTGGGATTAAAAAGAACAGTATCAAAATTTGGAATATCCTCATAAGTGCCATCAGTAAATTGAGGCATACAACACCAAATACAAACAAATGTAAATACCTGTTATTTGGCTGGATCATGGGAAAAACCCTGATAAGGCAAATAAAATCTTGATATTATTAAAAAAAAGTTTATTATTCACTATACACAATATACATACACACATGATACACATGTGTCTCTATCTCTGCCTTTAGATCTTATAGGATGGGCTTACGTTACAATGGATTCCTCATACTTGGTGGCGTGTCCCTCATCTCTGTGGTTTACCTGAGCACTAGGCCGTCAACGAGCAACTCTTCTACTCATACCCCTCACAACACCATCACCACAAAACAACCATTCAACAAGCTTCACATCAAGTCTATTCTTTACTGGACAACCTTTTTTGGCCATAAGGAAGTTCCCAAACCCAAAGAGCTAGACTGTTCTCCCTATAAGTGTCACCTTACTGGTGATAGTGAAGGGAAACCAGAGGAATATGATGCTCTTATATTCCACACCCGGGATCCACAGAAACCACCCGCCAAGCGCAAGCCCAATCAAATATATATTGCTTACACATGGGAGTCACCATCTCATAGAGGTGGGTCATTTGTAAAGGGTAACTTCTATAACTGGAGCTATACCTACATGGCAGGCTCTGACATCAGGTTTCTCCACGGTACATTGCTTCCTGGTAAGGCCAAGCTACAGATAGGTGATCTACCACAGCTAAAGCACAACACAACTGAAGGCAACATGGTACTGTGGGTGGTAAGTAACTGCAGAGCCACCAGCAGGCGACATCTCTATATTAATAAACTCAAGCAGCATATTTCTGTGGACATCTATGGCCGCTGTGGTAAAAGATGTCCTCCTGAAACTGGAGTTAACAGTGGTGCTTGTTATGACTATGCTGCTAAATCTGGTAAATACAAATTCTACCTTGCATTCGAGAATTCAGCATGTAAAGACTACATTTCACTGAAGCCTTTTAGAGCTCTGCAGGCAGGTTTGATACCAGTAGTGTTTGGTGGGTTGAATGCTGCAGAGTATTACAACGGAATATTTCCCACAAATTCCTTTATAGATGCTAGAAACTTTAACTCTCCTAAACACTTGGCGGAATACTTACAGCTGTTGGCTAAAGATGAGAAGAAGTACCTAGCCTATCATGCATGGCGAGAGAACACAAAAGTGGGTGGTGATAGCATGGACATGTGTGATGTGTGTAGGAAGCTTTTTGATGAACAATACATGGCTAAACCCCGACAACTGGACTGGGGGAAATTCTGGGACCCTGCCAAACTCTGTGACAATAAGCTGGTTGATAAATTATGGGTAGGTCAGTGGTGGATCCAGAATTTTCAAAAGGAGGTTTTATTTTAAAGAACAAATTCACATATTATATTCTAATTAATTGCTCAGATCTTGTTCTGTAATGCTTTAAATATTCAGAGATGTCTCTCACTCATTTCAGGCCCTTCGACCTATATATATTAATGCTCCAGTGAGGGCCTATAGTGACTATAGGCTCTGTAGTGCTCCAGTGGAGTCTTATAGTGACTATAGGTTCTGTGGTGCTCCAGTGGGTGCTCATAGTGACTATAGGCTCCGTAGTGCTCCAGTAGGGGCTTATAGTGACTATAGGTTCTCTAGTGCTCCAGTGGGGGCTTATAGTGACTATAGGTTCTGTAGTGCTCCAATGGAGGCTTATAGTGACTATAGGCTCTGTGGTGCTCCAGTGGGGGCCTATAGTGACTATAGGCTCTGTGGTGCTCCAGTGGAGGCTTATAGTGAATATAGGCTCGGTGGTGCTCCAGTGGAGCCCTATAGTGACTATAGGCTCTGTGGTGCTCTAATGGAGGCTTATAGTGACTATAGGTTCTGTAGTGCTCCAGTGGGGGCTTATAGTGACTATAGGCTCTGTGGTGCTCCAGTGGTGGTCTATATTGACTATAGGCTCTGTGGTGCTCCAATGGGGGCTTATAGTGACTATAAATGAGACTGAAAAATGGTCAGTCCTAGGTTTATCTCAATATATTTTGTACTGCCTTGTTTCGTACAATCTGTATAGTCATGTTGAATGGAATTTCTAATCTAATTATTGTCTTAAATTCGAATTATTTAAGAATATTTGTGGAGACAAATTGTACATTTTCTGACGATTTGGCCCATGTTGTGGGTTTTCAACAGGTGTGTAAGTACAATTTCCCCTCCCCTCCCAGGACTAGGGAAAGACCACCATTCTTGTGATCTAGTCCTTTTATTCCTGATGAGACTGCATACAAATTACATATCATTTCCCCTTTTTTCACCTTAATAATACAATTATTTCACATTAACAATTATACAAATATATACCTATAATTATGAAAAGGGTTTTGATAAAAGGGGGAATTACTTTTAAATGATACCAATTGAACCATTCCCTGAGAATGGATCCACACTCTTATTTAATTTGGGGAGGGGATGAAAACATCTGAGGTTTCTCCTAGTGGTGACCTTTGACCACATAGGCGGGCTCAATTAAACATGGTTTATGGCTGAAGTCAAGACTGTGGTATTGTGTGGAAGGAGGAGGGGGAGGTATGGAGGCAGCTGATGAGGAGGATGTTGTAAAGGAATTATTTTGTAACTTTATTAAATGTGAACCTTTAAGGAATATCAAACAGATGTGTTTAAGTTAGTTAGACATTTTCAGTAGTCTTAATATGGGCAGCCAAACAAGTTAAAGGTGAGGAGAAAAGGGAGGGGGAGGAAAGAGAAAGAGAGGGATAGGGTAGAGAAAGTGAGAATAGAGGGGGATGCTGTAGAGGATAAATGGTCCTTAAGTGTAATAGGACTTCACAGGGAGAGAGTGTGTGCTTCTAGTACAGGGCACAGGGCCCCAGTGCAGCCATAGGTCCTAGAGCGCTCCAAAACGCCTCCCCGCCTAGGTAAGGACAGGTGGGTCACAGAGCGCTTCAATGGAGGTATACCCAACTGGCTGTATGCGATGAACTGCAACACTCGAAGAATGTGGCTTTCTGGACAGGACTGAGTGCGCAGGGCCGAAGCACCACAAGGGTGGTACCCCTGAGTAATTAGTAAAGAATTACTGCCCAATTTTGTTGTTTATCATGTAAGTTTCATTGTTCCTAATTGGACCCCTGCTGTGTTGTTAATGATTGGTAAAGCCAGGACAGGAGGAGCCAATGGGAACCATTGTGACGAATTCCTGTTGTATAAATAACCCTGATTAAAGTGGACCCCCCCCCCCCCCCCCGATTCCGCGTTTAATTTAACTTCAAAGAACATACCAGTATTCTTCAAAAAGTAGGAACAATAGCGGTGAAAAGTGTTTGACCCCGACGTGATTTGAACACGCAACCTTCTGATCTGGAGTCAGACGCGCTACCGTTGCGCCACGGAGTCAACTGAATATACAGAAGTAGGTCATCTTAAATATACCATTACCTGGTAGTTATTATTTTTTTGTACAAATGTATCTATTCCTAAATTGAATACAAATAAAGCACTCTCATCTGAAAGATGGTTTTCGTCGTGCCCTAAAATGAAATTACTCATGATAAATTTAAGGAGGGTGACATCAAAGTGACTTACATACAAAGTCAACGGAGAAATTATTACATATTTGCGCATTAATATACATTGGTTATATGGATGATGAGAATAATGAAAGGTGATAGCAGTGAAGTTTCCAGGTTATCCACACTATATTAATTGTGGATTTACGACATTCAAGTCTCTGCACAAAGTTATAAAAGGCTTTACTGGCTGCATATACAGGGCTCTAACTTTCAAGATGATTTACATAGACAAGTGATGTTACCTGGGTATTGGTTTCCCCAAAATATTTTTTTCAAGGAAGTTATTTTGAAGCTATTTCAATGCTATTCCATTCCATGCTTCGACCCACTTACGGCAGCTGGGCTTTACTGGGCTGATGCAATGTCACCCCAGCCAGTTGTAGAGTCGGGAGGAGAATTATGAAAGTGGAAGGGATAGAGGAATTGAATAGAAACTACATGCTGAGAATTACTACCCGTTTTAGACGGAGGACATCTAGTTTGTTAATTAAACGAGCAATTTACAAAGGTGTGATAGTGGGTGGTTTCCAAATTCTTTAGATATAGATATTTATTTGTAGTTACCTTGCGATCAAAAAGTTTCTAATTGGTGTTCCATTCTTTTCCAACCAATCTAAAATTCATTTGACCAAAATAAAATCCACATTTGTATATCGCTGAAATCCTGCCGTGGCTTCACTGATTATTGCTCACCAGCGGTTGTTTCCTTTCGGTCAAATCAACTTCAAATTCCTGTATAAACATATATAACACTATTAACAGCGGCAGAATATTGATAAATTCATAATATGAGTAAATTCAAATGAATTCCTTAGTTGTAATCACTGCAAATGTTTTAATTACCCTTCGTATTAATGGGGAAGTATATGCTTATTGTATAGGGTAAAGCGGGGTAATATGGGCATAGTTTTGGACCCTTTTTTTCAGATGTGAGCTAGTCTTTAAATATCATAATTTTTTCAGTTTCCACACTTTCTATGCACTCCTCTTAAGAGAATTTGAGCTTTTTTTCATATCTATTTTGATAATATTTTTACTAGGCTGAAAGTAAAAAAGAAAGACATGTTTGGGGAATATGGGCAGGTGTGGGGAATATGGGCACATTGGGTGGGGAATATGGGCACATAGAAAAATTGGTGTTTAGAATGGTATTTATTTTATCTATATAATGCTTATAAATACATTTTATATAAGTACTTAATTTTGTGGTTTAGTCATTGGTGGTGATTGTAAAGCAGTTCTTTTATGTTTATATATGCATATAGAAACATTAGTGTCTAGAATGGTGGTGCCCATATTACCCCTTAGTAATACCCATATTACCCCCTCAATAATACCCATATTACCCCTTATGGTACATATTGCCCTTATGGTAACACTAAATCAACTGTTAAACTATGATGAAACAACATATGGTGTACGCAGCTGGAGACGCAGAGGATGATATTAGGTGCCAGCGTCAGAAATGCTTATTTCGGTCAAATATCTGAAGGTGCCCATATTCCCCACATGCCCATATTACCCGCTTTACCCTACTAGTAACTTCTCCTAGTTATAATGTTTAATTATTATTTATATAACAACACAAATTATACAGCAGGGTATCTCATTTAAAAGGCAGGTCTAGTGAGCCTCCCTGACTCCCTCCAACCCTCTTAGAGCCTGGATGTGCTTATAATTAACACGAGAGAATAGCGATATCCCCAGGGAGCCCAAGCCCTAATGGCTAACGAAGCTTTTGCCTAATTATGCCTCATTATCATGTTATTCTATAGATAGCAGACAAAACACAGCCTCCCGATCATAAAACAAGATCACCTTAAGACAGATTTCCACTACAGCTCACAGTCCATAGTTCTTAACTAGTATCCTTGGAGGGAAGGCCTGCTTGTGTTGATATATAATTATGGGTCAGATTTTCAGAAAATGTACAATTCACATTCACCAATCCTCTCAAATAACCCAAATTTAAGACACAAATGAGCTTAAAAATGCAGTTTAACATAACAGAAATGATACTTTAAATCAATATGATACCAAATATACTCAGATATACTCACTATTCATCATTTTTCAGCCGAATTTAGCAGAATTCCCTAAATGTGTAGAGCTGCCAATTGTACATTTTCTGAAAATCTGACCCAATTAATCCCAACACCCTAATATGGCCGACTACCTCTGTGGTAAGTGTAGATTGTGGAATGATCAAAGTAAGCTTGGCATATTCACAGCCTCTCAAATCAGATAAGAAAGATATGTCAGTGATTGGAGGCCTACTGCGCTAATGGCTTCCCTGGTCCTTGAGTGGGCGTCCTAATCGAATTATAATGGCATTTTGGGTTTTGGAGCGAGTGGCTTTCCCTCAGATTGGAGGGCTTCTTGCAGCTCTGAGCCTAGACTGCACGTTCCACGCTAACATACAGGTGAAGTTTCATTGTTGTACTCACTATTTATCAGCGAAGAAGAATTGTTAAATTTTAAAGCATGTTTAACATAGATGTTATACTATCAGTATGTTTCCAGTATGCTTGATTTCAAGTGCAAGAAGCAAACATAAAGCTGAGGTTCCACTTGACCACTTTCGCCCGGGTGGTCCTGGGTAAGACTTTAAAGTGCCTTTCTGTCACTTTCTCTCTGTCTCTCTCCCTTCTTCTCTATCTCTATTTCCTGGGTAAGATCATAAACTGCCACTCTCTCAGCTCTCCCACCCTTGATATAATTAACCTTTCAATGTGTTGATAAGGGCGTAATGCAACCAATCTCACTCACTCACTCACTTTTCCCCTGCACTCTAAGTGCGGACCTCTTTTATTTACGGGAATTCGTTGGAAATTCCCCTTCATTTTCCTCGTAATCTTTTTCTGGCGTAATTTGTAACTCCGTAATTTTGCTACTGATAGAGCTAAAGGATTAGGAGATAGATCTCCTAATCCCCGGTGTGCGGTGGTGCGTTAAGAATTGGAGCGTCTGGCCATGTGCGGCAGTGCGTGAAGGAGTGTGCACTCACCCATGACAAAGTGACAAAGCAGAGAAAAAAAACTTGACCATGCTTGGGTTGGATCTAAGAACCTTGGGGTTCACAAGCAAGCATCTTAACCACTACACCACAGAACCAGCTATGAACAAGGCCTCAACAAATCAATCTGAATGCTGATAGTGTGTGAGAGAGAGAGAGGGAGGAAGAGAGAGAGAAACCCGACACACCCCGCTGCTGTTTTAAATGCAGTTTGCAACGCGGCAATTTACTGCAGTCATCGCGGGCATCAAACAGCGGCAAGCGTTACTCGTTGTGACGCAATCCCATCACCGCGGTCGCCGCAGCAACATGAGAACGCGGTGACTGCAGTATAACACTATACGGACGTCACACATATGCTGCTATTGGACTGCGCTTAATTAATGGGACGGAGGGGGGGGGGGGGGCTGGGATTGCCCAATATTATATATTAATTCTTATTTATGCTTATTACTTATACTTTTATTCAGCCTAAAAAAATCATCATTTCATCATTTGGGTTCATCATTTTCTTGTTGCAGTAGCCTACGTACTTCATATCATATCATTTTCTTTTTGCAATATTTCTTCATACCAGCGTCTGTAAAGAAATAAATATAGCAATAGTCATCACAGTGTATACACAATAATTCTATGGCGGTCATAGGTGATAAATCATGTTTTAGATATCATTATATGTCTTTTAGCAAATATAAATGTTTCGATGTTTAATTTTGTTTATTATGTAAATACCGTTATTCCTATTGATGGGACCAATTTCGGATTATGTTACCACCTTTAATGTCCTTCCCTCTCTCCAATACGATTTCCAAGAGATTTTCAACAAAATTATGGCATATCAATTCATTTCTCCAAGGAACTAACATGTATTTCTTCAACGGTTAACATTAGATTAACTATATATAGGGAATATAGTAATTCCGGGAGAAACAGAGGTTTTATTTGTGGGAAGTTAAGGGACAAGCCATTTCAATTCTTATTCATATAAATTTATTTTAACCAAAGAGACGATTCATATTAACCATATATAATATTAACCCAGAATATTAATATAGCCTTTCATAGGCTAGGCTACGAATGACCACCTGTGATACATATATGTGAGATACCAGTACCCTGGTATATTTTCGTCAGGAATAGTAGCCTACTAGTACTAGTTCAAATTCGCCTTCTCTGTTGATAAGCTGCCACTATTTTAATCATGGATTCATGGGGATCTGCAACAACGAACAGGGATAGGTTAGAACAATGATAATATCCATGTGAATATAGGATAAGGATCTAAATATTGACAGAGAAGAGAGTCCAACCTTAGAGTAACTCTTTCTCTAAGGTCCAACCCTGGACTTCTGTATGTGCTTCTACCCTCCCTTTCAAAGGCAGTCAAACGTTCTTAATTTCATTTACCTCAATGTTTGTCTCTTCCCACTAGCTCAGAGTTCTTGGTTCTTCAGGTGTCTGGTTTGGTGAAATGTCTTGACCTATGATATATGAATAATGATTATGTATTATAAAGCCATCAAATGGTGCGATCATGAAAGTGATATTTTAGGTATATATACAATACATGCAACATATAGACACCTACCCTCTGCGACTGCAAGTTGGCCTCTGATGTAACCACGCCAATAGTTCCCGCCAAAAACCATGAATCCTTTGTTTCTAGGCCTTGTATATACATGGCTGTTGCTTCTATTTCCGCCCTACCCTTCATGTGTGTTCAGGGCTTGAGGAGTAGTGGGGACTTTTCCAGCTTGGATAACTGATGGTATTAATTTGAAGGAGAAGGAACAGTGGGGTGGCAGAGGGGTGGGGGCTAGTCATTTATATAAACTCTGAACCATGAAGAGAAAGAAAGAAATATAGTAAGCCTATAGAGAAATATCTAGGAAATAATGAAAATTGAAATAGCCTAAGAATTGATGTATTGCCTTATCATGTACATGGTAGTTATGTTCCAATGCTGTTAACAGGGACCATGGGTTTTGATATACCATTCCAGGTTAATAATGGTATTGACACACAAGATTGGTTTATTCTGATTACTAAATAAATCATGTAAATTATGACGATCATTATGCCCAGAAAAAGAACTTTTCAATGACTGCAGTATAACCAGGAAGCCGTGTGGTTCCCTGACTGCACTCCTATCTAGCTACTAGGTAGGTATAGGACTGCATCAGGGAATCAGACGGCTTCCTGGTTATACTGCAGTGAACCCCACACAGGCAGAGCATTATAAGAGCGGCGAATGCGCGGAGAAAGGGGACCGCAGAGATGACGCAGTGAGTGCCGGTTTCAACCCACATTGCGCTTCTTGGTGTGCGACTCGGGAAGAGGGGGAGAGGCAGACAGGAAGATTGCAATTGAAAGAAAATAAGAAAGAGATGGGTGGGAAAGGAGAGGAAGAGCAGGGAATATTTTTTTCAGTAATATATATTGAATATATCCAGGTATATGTGTGATGTGTTACAAGAAAATGTGTCACAAGTAAAAAAAAAAAACAATATTTCTTCCCGCTTTAGATAGCTCTAGCTCCCTCAAAATAATTCCGATCTAAACATAAAAATTATCCCAGAACCCCAAAAAATGTCAAGAAGACAGTCCTGTTTTCAGATTTAAAATCGCATGTTAAGTTCCTTTGTAATAAATTATATGGAGAAGAACGTACGAAGATGTACAAGAGGCTATAGATATATTGAAAACAAGCAGAGCATAACATATCCCGCTCAAACATTGTATTATTTTACTTGTTGAAAAATCTATTAACATGGTTATAATTGACGCAGGTCGAAATCGCTCTTGAAATATGGAATCTATTTCATCTCTCTTATTCCTTCGTTTGTATATCCTTATGTTGAAATGTTGAATTTGCAACGAATACATATAAGCACCCTTATTGTAAAGCTTAATTAGAAGTACATCTAATAAGGCTCGACCAAATATCGACTTACATAATATTTCTTTGTACCGAGGAATACAAAAAATATAAACTAGAAAAAACGATTCATTGAAACAAAACCATGTAAACTGATATTCCTACATATCCTATACTGTTTTGTATTATATTTGTTAATATTATTGTTATTATCTTTAACCTTGCCATACTATGTATTTAATCGTACTGTACTGTATGATTAACATAGCAAACCTAGTAGTCAAGCTAATAGGAAACGATACCTGTCGGCAGTTAATTATGTAATTAATTAACATAGAGTTTAACTTTTATATCTCATATTACTGTTATAAAAATGCTCACTAGCCTTTGTAGTTCATATTCCAAATCAAGGGAACGACTGGAAGAACTGGGACCATCCCAGAAGTCTGTAGACCAATTTGTCTTTTCATTGTAATTGTTACCTTATAAATGACAAATAAAAGATTTATCAATTCAATTCAATTCAAATCAAATGCTGCCCGTTCGGAAAATCTTAAGACATTGCATGGAATATTTCTTGCGTTTTGAAGGTTACCATATATACATAAATATATCCAACTTATATAGAACAAGAATATAAAACCCTACCTAGCTGTCATTCATTTGGAGATGATTATCCAGAATTATATTCCATCGAAATAGTATTTGTTGGGAGTCAGTGGTCACTAGAGCGTGACAGCTTTATAGAGAGCTTGCTGAAGGGCGCGCTTGATTGATTTCCTAATCCCCACATCGCGTAATACCCATACCCGCTACCGCGTAGAATTATAATTACGCAATATACAGTAGGCTACTACGCTATTATTTACTAGATCTGGAGTTTTTTCTTAGCGTGTGGGGTTTGCATCTGGTTCACTTCTTTATAGAATTTGTTTCATTGGCTTTTATTTGTAGCACAATAAGAGTGCAGATTCTACAGGTTAGCTTTTTTAATTACACTATTGTGATATTCAATTTGTGCTTTCAATGCGCTGAGAAGCAAACCAATGGAATTTCTCTGTTGCTTTTGGTGCGCTCCTTCTCTTGACATTTCCACACAAGATATTTCTACTGACCTTCACCAGCGTACAACAAGCATATGAGTCAGATCGTCAGAAAATGTACAATTCGCCTTCACCAATCCTCTCAAATAACCCACATTTAAGACATAAATGAGCTTCAAAATGCAGTTTAACATAACAGAACTGATACTTTAAATCAATGCGATACCAAATATACTCAGACATACAAGATATTCTTCATTTTTCAGGCTAGTTTAGGAGAATTTCCTAAATGTGTAGAGCTGACAATTGTACATTTTCTGAAAATCTGACCCATATAGTGAGCACATTGATTCCCTCACACTGTGATATTGATATATACTTCTAAAAGAGGCAAAAACTTGTCCTGAAGTTCAAATCCAACATGTATGATATAATTTAAGTGCAATTACCTGTGTGACCCCCCAAAAGCACAAGCATTGCATTTTAAGAGCCTTTACAATGCGTGTTAATAAGTAATTCCATTGGACCACTGTGGCTTGGCTCTAGCAAGAAAAAGCACTCTAGCAAGAAAAAGACCAGAGCAAACCATGAGCAAACCAGTGGAGTCTCAGCTTTAGCAGCGTACCTTAGACCAGCGGTGGAACCATACCTTTAGGGGTGGTTTTTAATCAAAGTGGGCTCGTTCATCAAACTGATATTGGTGTTGTTACAGTAAAGTAATATACTACCATTTAATGTATGATGTTGTACTCGGATGTTCAGCTCCTATAGCTGGTCTACCACTAACTCCTGGGGTAGTAAACTACCATTTATTGTTGTATGATGTTCTACCTGCCTGTTTAGTTCAGCTCCTATAGCTGGTCTTCCACCAACTCCTGGGGTAGTATACTACCATTTATTGTTGTATGATGTTCTACCTGCCTGTTTAGTTCAGCTCCTATAGCTGGTCTACCACTAACTCCTGGGGTAGTATACTACCATTTATTGTTGTATGATGTTTTACCTGCCTGTTTAGTTCAGCTCCTATAGCTGGTCTACCACTAACTCCTGGGGTAGTATACTACCATTTATTGTTGTATGATGTTTTACCTGCCTGTTTAGCGCAGCTCCTATAGCTGGTCTTCCACCAACTCCTGGGGTAGTATACTACCATTTATTGTTGTATGATGTTCTACCTGCCTGTTTAGTTCAGATCCTATAGCTGGTCTTCCACCAACTCCTTGGGTAGTATACTACCATTTATTGTTGTATGATGTTCTACCTGCCTGTTTAGTTCAGCTCCTATAGCTGGTCTACCACTAACACCTGGGGTAGTATACTACCATTTATTGTTGTATGATGTTCTACCTGCCTGTTTAGTTCAGATCCTATAGCTGGTCTTCCACCAACTCCTTGGGTAGTATACTACCATTTATTGTTGTTTGATGGTTCTTTATATTATACAGCTTTCCTTGTTTGGTATAGTCCAAACAAAAGTCCTAATACTGCTATAGGTTTCAAAACATATTCACAGTATTTAGTCCCGTCCGAAAATCTTGAGAGATCACTAATATTATAATATTTAACATAATTATATCTAAATTTTCTATGATGATGTTTTTCCTCCCCCATCATAAAGTTTCATATGCATCCCATTATACTATGAGGAATATTTATAGTGTTCAGCTCATGCAAGATATGAGACAGATTAACTACCCGAGGATTAGTTGCAACTTTATAGTCGTGTCTCAAGACTCATCAATCACATGCCTCTTGAATGAATAAGGGATTTGCATAGGCGCCATTTTGAATCTTGATTCGCATGGAATTAAGGGACTAATGGTACAGTCTAAAACCTATAGAAAACATGCCATGTTCAGCATGGAATATTTATCCATTCTCCAATGTCAATATCCATTTGTGATACATGTTCCCATGACACAAGTCCTCATCTTTCCCATCATGCATTTGGCTTTCATAGATCATTAAGACAAGCTCAAATATTGGTAAATCATTCTTGCAATTTTCGATGAAAATCTTGCCAAATATTTGTATGTCAGATTTCTACACAATCCATCCCAGCATGCACTGCAGTAGACATGCGCAGTGAGACATGCAAATCCCCTATTACCAGCAGATTTGAGTGAAGTCACTCCGATGTTACAATCTGCATTTTTAATCAATTTCAAAATTCACCCAGATTTCCCAAAGTAAACTGACTAATTGGGAATGTAATATTGTATTTGTAATAATATACAAAGTAAGACTATGTTTAAATGTAGAACATTGTGTTTTTAAGCTACAGCTTTAGTTATTTTGTTAGATTATGAACTACAATTATACAAATTTTAATGACCTGACACATCAGTTGTAAGCTGATTATGTCAATGACTTACTGCTGATAAAAGTCTAACGTGACGCCTATGGAAAACCATCGTACACAAGCATGGCATAGTTTCAATAATCCATGACATTAATTAAATATTAAGTTTAATATTTATTACCTCCCTCCCCTAAAGTACTTGTTTCATTATTATTACTATTATCATGCATTATTCAGCCTTGACTTGCTAGTTCAAGTTTAATGACTTAGTTTTCTTTTTCATTCTCATTTGGTCTACTGGCTGGCTTTCCATTAAAGCTTCATTTTCAGCAGCTACAACCAAAAGGATCTCACCACATGTATCATTGCCTGACCTATAGGACTGTGGTTATCAATATGTACTCATTGCTTGACCTATACGACTCCATATACATCAATACTTTATCACTGTTTTACCTATAGGACTGCAGTTATCAATATGTACTCATTGCTTGACCTATAGGACTCCATATGTATCAATACTTACTCACTGTTTTACCTATAGGACTGCAGTTATCAATATGTACTCATTGCTTGACCTATAGGACTCCATATGTATCAATACTAACACACTGTTTTACCTATAGGACTGCAGTTATCAATGTTTACTCATTGTTTGACCTATAGACCGATTCGGATAGGCTGGCATCACCATCGGTAGAATTCTGAACTAACTTGTTAGGATAGAAAGTTCCCCAACCTATACTCAATGCAACAACTTCAAACTCATCTAACTTCTTTATTAAGTATTTTAAAAGTAGTTTGTTTTACCAGATCGATAAATCACATAATTATTCCTTTTGGATATATTATAAAAGGAATTACTTGTTTTTCCCTAATATGTGAGTTTTGTGAGCAAATGTGATGTGGTGTGTGTGAGCTTCAGGCTTAATCCTATGAGCGGTCAGTGTGACCTGGTTTATTTTATCCTAACGTTTACATCTCCTGGTCAAGCGAAGCCCACTGCACATGTTCGCCGAAAGGGTGTATAGAACTGAAGTTATCATTATTTACTCATTGTTTGACCTATAGGACTGCAGTTATCAATTAATATTTTCACTGGCTGTCATATTGGATAAGATAGAAAGGTCCTAATGGGATCATAATAGCATTTAGCAGTTTTGGACTTTGAGATTTTCCTCCAGTTTGGAGGGACTCACTCTGAGCCAAATCTGAATCCATCCCAGCATGCATTGTAATAGACTTGTGTAGTGAGACATGCAAATCCCCTTATTGGGACATGTTTTGAGAGAGAGATCTATAGATGAGACGTGAATGAGCCATGCTGGATGGTTTCACTTCCAACCAAATGTCAACATACTTATCTCACATATGCACAGGCTGTATGTGACCAGCTTCTATATGTGACCAGCTTCCCACATCAATGTGTGATGAGTCAAATAAGTCTGAAGTCGCAGACATTAATTTCTCAAAATATTCTTTCCATAGAAACTCTTTTCAATTACGTTTTCAATCTTTTTTTGCGGTGTGTTGATAAAATACATGTACCAAATTTCACAATTGTGTGCTGAATATATCAATACGTTTCTAAAATTGATATTTTTTTAATGTTTTATTCACATCATTTCTTTGTAGGAGTGTTCTAATTTAGGCGGTGTCTAGCGCTTTAAGTGGTATGAATACATACAATTTCGTTTTTCAAAGATTTTCTTTATAAGTTTTATTACTGCAGACACACTTTGCCACTCAGATCCAGACGATGGAGTGTTAATGGTGCAGAGGTGTAGGCTTAGAGCTACATACAAATTTTTGCTTACAACTTTTTGAATTTCGAAGGTCATCCAATGGAGTATTCTTTAACTACTAGCAATAGGGGACTTGCATATGCCACTGCGCATGTCTGGTACAGTGCATCATGGCATGGATTTTGATGAAATCTGACATACGAATATTTGGCAACATTTTAATCGAAAAATGTAAGAATGTTTTTACCAATATCTGAGCTTGTCTAAATGATCTATGAAAGCCAAATGCATGATGGGAAAGATGAGGACTTGTGTCACAGGAACATGTATAACAAATGGATATTGATATTGGACCATTGATAAATAGTTCATGCTGAACATGGCATGTTTTCTATAGATTTTAGAGTGTACCATTAGTCCCATAATTCCATGCGAATCAGGATTCAAAATGGCGGCTATGCAATTCCCCTATTGTTCACTCAGAAATATTTCAAACTTCTTTTTGCAAAAGAATTTAATATAGTTGGAGTCTTCATAATTCCACCTTTCCAAAAATGATTTTTTTTATTACGATTTCATGCCAAGACATTTACAATGATGCTATCTCAAATTCCATATCTCTCGACGTATGAGTCATTTTCCTGTGACACATCACACATTATATCGAGCTTATGGGTCAGATTTTCAGAAAATGTACAATTGGCAGCTGTACACGTTTAGTAAATTCTGCTAAATTACGCTGCAATTTGGGCAATACTAGGTAAATTCGGGTATATTTAGCATTGCATTGATTCTAGCAATCTGTTTGGTTAGATTGAACTGTATTTTGAACTTTATTTCCGTCTAAAATTTGGGTTATTTGAGAAGATTGGCGAAGATGAATTGTACATTTTCTGAAAATCTGACCCTTATATTGCACGTATCTATATTTGTGATGTCTTCACGTAGCAGGGGAAGATTGCTGATCTCATTTGTTTCTGGTTCAGACGAGCTTAAACCTAGGTAGGTGGGGTAGCTAATCTTTTTATTTTTATTTTATTTCCCTTCTTTTAAAAAAAACGACCCGTATTTCGCAACAATAATTCGTTTAATCAAATGAAATTTACATTTTAAGGCTTATCTGGTTAGGAGGATTTGTATACTTCATTTTTGGGGTAATATTTCGGAGGTGTTTTGTGTAAAAATTGTATTTGATCCTGAATATGCAATTAATCCTTTATTTAGACCCTGTCCCCTATTTACTTAACTGGGCCATGTTTAGTGCGGGAGATCTATAGGGCCTAAATGAGCCATGGTTGTTGTGATCTTCCTTCTTCTTCTCCTCCCCTGCCCGCGTAGGTGTAGACGCACCACTCTGCAAGCATATCAAGCAAGCGCTAAAGTAAATTCGACGTTCCAGCCCTTTGCGAATCTCTATTTATAGTGCAAATATACTTACACAGTCCCCCTCATTTGCTGTAGCTCTCTTTCTGGTGGAGGAGAGAATCTTTGATCATCTGAGCTTGTTGCTAGGGGCCTGTTGCTAGGGAACAAGGCAATGTCAAGCCTCAATGCTCCACAATCTCAAAGTCGTCTGCTGTTTTCGCGCCAATTTCTTTCCCGCCTTTGTTTTTGTTTAGTGCGCAGGCTTTTGATCACGTGACACTAGTAGCTTCCAGGCATGCGCAGAGAGGTTGTATGAAAGGGGTTTGATCACGTGAGCCCTTCATTTCCTGTCACCTGTCTGGGATCAAAATCTCGTTTGGGAATTAGTCGTCAAAGGTTGGTCACATGGAAAGGAGGTGTGGCAGTGATAGGAAGCTGAGACGCTATAGGTCATTCCCTTAATGCGCATGCATGCAGTGCAGCAAGATTGACATTGATCCTGGCATTAAATCTTTGCAGAAAACATTTAATATTGCTAAAACCATTGCTCAGATCTTATTTGAAACAGGCAGCAGTACAGGCGTAGTTCCAGAGCAAAATATTTAACAATGTTTTATTAAACTTATTAGATATTAATAATGTCATTAGATATTATTACTCTGCAGTGTTAAGCTGCACTCTCATTTAACATCAGTCAAAAACTTAAGATTTCTATGTTCCGTTCCGTTCATTTCCAACACATCTAAAAGTTATTTGATTAAATAATCCTGATCTGAAACGTAAGAATCATCTCCTACACTAAATTGAATCAAAGTACAAATATATTATACATTTAAAAAACTGCTGGGATACTAAGATATCTAATTAATGTTTGCAGGATTATGTCC
The DNA here is from genome assembly GCA_942159475.1 of Sthenelais limicola. NCBI lineage: Eukaryota > Metazoa > Annelida > Polychaeta > Phyllodocida > Sigalionidae > Sthenelais > Sthenelais limicola. Next base: position 19,436,920 of record OW804095.1, read on the forward strand.
AGTTGTTTTCTCAGCAGGGCTTCATAAAGGTCCACATTCACACTGCGGACACCTGGCAAAATACCTTCTTGTACACGGGTCAGATTTTCAGAAAATGTACAATTGGCAGCTGTACACATTTAGTAAATTCTGCTAAATCAGGCTGCTGGTCAATACTAGGTAAATTCGAGTATATTTGGCATTGCAGTGATTCTAGCAATCTGTTGGGGTAGGTTGAATTGTATTTTGGACTTTATTTTCGTCTGAAATTTGGGTAATTTGAGAAGATTGGCGATTGTGAATTGTACATTTTCTGAAAATCTTACCCATAAACATATATATAACGGCAGCAAAATATTGACAAATTCAGTCCTATGATATATAAGTCATGATATGAGTAAATTTTGTCAGATCTTTTATTGTCATCATAGCTGTGAATGCAGCTTTAAACTCGATGATTTAGCACAAAAACAATACAGAAAATGGTTTATCAATCAATCTTTTTAATTTCTAATCAGGACCAAACAGATAACACCCCATAGATTTATTAGAAAATATCAATTGGATACGGAAATAAATCTTGTTTATACCAACCTTAAACATAATTTGTTAACTTTTACCATAGTCAAGTCACATGGTCAATGTGTTGGTTATCAATTATTTGTTTGGTTCTCCTAAATCCCATACATAATATGTAAGCAGTGACTTAGAGTATTTTTTTTAAAAGATTTTATTTAAGCTTGGATACCGACTCCCCTTTTCGGGGTTAGTTCTGTCGGGCCAAGATGCAGCTGTGTTTGATACAGAGTCTCTGATGTTTCATCTTATATACATATATACATAGAGTGGAGATTCATAAAACATGCATTAGTCTAAAAGTTATATAGAAGAAATATCATCTTGCGTTATTTCACGTTGCCACTTTCCATTTTCATGGAGTGTTAGTGATGATGTATGGTTGGTTGCAAGTTATACGTGGGTCAGATTTTCAGAAAATGTACAATTGGCAGCTCTACACATTTAGGGAATTCTCCTAAATTAGGCTGAAAAATGAAGAATATCGGGTATATCTGAGTATATTTGGTATAGCATTGATTTAAAGTATCAGTTCTGTTATGTTAAACTGCATTTTGAAGCTCATTTTTGTCTTAAATGTGGGTTATTTGAGAGGATTGGTGAAAGTGAATTGTACATTTTCTGAAAATCTGACCCACATAACAGATACATTTTCGGCTAGATGAGATAGGGGTTTACATGAAGCAGTTTGATAGGTTACCTTTCAATTTTCACTTTGCCACATCAACTTATAGTGAGTCTTAGTGACAAAATTCTTTCATTTACTTGGGGTTGTGTATGGAATGCTAAGATACATTTTGGTATCAAAGCATGAACAAATCTTCAACTTTCTCGACTAACACAAAATCCCATTAAGCAGCTCAATACTAGCACTAAGTCCCTCAGTCTATTTCAATGTTTATTACATACGTATGTGATTTTATGGGTGCTATTCAGGGGTGCTATTTGAAAAGTCAAATAGCACCTATGTGCTATTTGAGCCAAATATCCAAAAGATATTATACTATTAAAATCGAGTTCTCTTGCTGATTTAGTATGTAGTAGTAGTGCGATTTGACCCAACGTTTCGATCGATTACAAACCTCCATCACGCTATTAGGTATAATGATAGATAATAATGGCACCAATAATGGCACCAAGAGATGTGCCCAAGAGGTGTCCTGCATGTCCGCCATCTTGAATATTCAATCTATAGAAACATGTCATGTCCAGCATGCGATATTTATCTGTGCTCCAATGTCAATATTCATGTTTCCATAACACGGTTCTAGGCTAATTGCCCCCCGGTCTTAAGCCCCCCTGTCCTAAGCCCTCCGGCCATAAGCCCCCTAGGCCAAAACCCCCCCTGCCAAAATCCCCCCTGCTAAAAGCCCCCTAGGCCAGAAGCCCCCTAGGCCAAAGGCCCCCCCCCCCATTTGTGTAGATTTCATGTCTATGCATGAATTCCTGTATAAATAAGGATATCAAATATTATCCACCAATTATCATAAGTCTGCCTCCTACCTATTACAATAATAGGTTAGGGGCAGGAGCATTATAAAAGAGACTAAGGCTGCGTTTCCACTGGCTCGCTCTTTTGGACCGCTCATGGCCCGCTCTTTTTTATTATCTTGAGTGCATAACAAGCGAAGATTGAGCGAAACCAGAGCGATCTAATGGAATCGGTTCCTGCGCTCTCTGTACGCTCTAAAAAGTGGCTATGTGCGCTTCTTTAGAAGAGCGCAGGACGTTGCGCTCATATCTGCCGTGTTTGATTTGACAAGGAACACAAGGCTCTTTCTACCTGTTAAAGAAGCGGACCAAGAGCGCAGTGAGAGCGCACAAACGCATTTTCCATTGATTTCATATAGGAAACAAGCGCAACAGTAGAATCTCAGTAGAATTGCTCTGCGCTTGTATTGCGCTAAAAATATTAGCGGATGAAGAGCGACTGACAAGCATCCCATAAACAAGCGCAGCAAGAGCGAGCCATGAGCACATATACAAGCGAGCCAGTGGAATCATACCTTAAGAGATATAAGAGACTTGAATATTGAGGTGGGATAATTATATTGAGGTGGGATAATTATGCAATCATGATTATGACATTATATTGAGACTGTCATTTGTACTAGGACAAAATATAATAACAATTTGTTGAACTATGTTTTCTTTTGTTCAAACATATTTTTCAGGTAGGTCAATAACAGACTCACTAAGTTAATTAAACAAGACATTATTAAGGAAATGTTGAAGGTTTATATGGCACAATGGATTTAAGTTTTGAATGACAAATATAGATCCGTATATGGCGGTAACATTCTACTATCACCTCTCTCAATAGTCATGATGTACATTAGACTAATACCTACCTCATTTTTTCACAATTACGCAACCATGATTAAATAGCCCACTATATATATATTTATACACTATGCCTCTTAATTTTTTATTTATTTTTTATGCCTCTTAATATTAATACAGTACAGTTATTCGCATTTCAACTCTACCCAATTGCACAATTCATTAGTATCAAATCTTTTCAGATATAGCTTACAGTCTCACATGAGTAATAACAATCCATTTACAGCAATGCTGTTTTGTTTTTTTATATATAGGGAGGGGGCTTATGGCCTAGGGGGATTTCGACCTAGAGGGCTTCTGACCAGGGGGCTTTTGGTTGGGGGGGTTTTGGCCTAGGGGGCTTATGGCCGGGGGGCTTAGGACCAGAGGGCTTAAGGCAGGGGGGCTTATGTCAGGGGGGCTTAAGACCGGGGGGCAATTAGCCTGACACCCCATAGCACAAGCTTCCATTATCCCATCAAATGTACAGATCATTTATATATAAGCTAATGAAAACATATAATATATTCTATCAATTGTTGATAAGAATGCTTCTAAATATATATGTCAGACCTGAACTGAATCTATCGCAGCATGCTCTGTAACAGACATGTGGCACATGTAAATCCCCTATTAAGAAAGAAAGAGGCCCATATGTACTACTTAGACCTATGGTCACTGTAGATTAAAGGGACAAGAAGACACGTCCATCTCTGTGGCTGACATTTCTCTTATTCAAAGTTGTGGCGCAGTGTTCATCTGATATGTGCCTTCATTATAGTGCCACCAATATATAGGTAGACATGTGCACAGCATATATTGGTCAGATTTTCAGAAAATGTACAATTTGCCTTCACCAATCCTCTCAAACAACCCACATTTAAGACAAAAATCAGCTTCAAAATACAGTTTAACATAACAGAACTGATACTTTAAATCAATGCAATGCCAAATATACTCAGTTATACCCGGGATTCGTCATTTTTCAGCCTAATTTAGAAGAATTTCCTAAATGTGTAGATCTGCCAATTGTACATTTTCTGAAAATCTGACCCATATATCAAGTAGTAACTTCAAACAGCAACACAACATGAAACACTAACGTGGGTGGGCAATCTTATAATCTTTTCATAATTTGAGGTACCAAATTTCAGGATGGTATATCTTTGCCATATGTTAACCTAAAGAAAATTTTTTACTATAAATTGTCCATTTAGAAACTGTTTTTCAAAACATGAAAAACAATAGAAATAGAAATAGAAATATATTTGTTTCCTGAATGTTGATATTGTGAGAATTTGCTTCATCTTATCTGATTAAATATGATATGATCTCAAAAAATTTTTTTTCTCTGACTTAAAGCCCCTTATCCATTATCATGTCCGCCTTGGTGTACTGCTGCCGCACCGCAAACAAATCAATATGTGCCACTGTGCATGTATGTTACAGTGCAAATGAGAATTATTGCATATGATGTAAAACTTTGACCAATAAAATTTATTAAAAAAAAAAATCCTGGGATGGATTCTGATGAAATCTGACATACAAATATTTTGCAATATTTTAATCGAAAATAGCAAGAATGTTTTCAACACTATCTTGTTTTGTATAAATGATCTATAAAAACCAAATGCATGATGGGAAAGACGGGTCTATAGTATTATGTAGATGAATAACACATGGATATCGACATTAGAGCACTGATAAATAGATTTTCTACTGTACCATTAGTCCCATAATTCCATGCGAATCTAGATTCAAAATGGCGCCTATGCAAATCCCTTATTCTGCACTATGTATCTGTCCCAATAATCTGAACCGTTCAACATCCTTAAGATGTATCCAGGGAACCAACATGTTCTGATTAATGAGGTTCCACTTTACCTTATTCTCACTTCTGTTTGCACCCTGTCCCCATGGTAACTCCAGAAGCACCTGCCACCTATTGGGGCTGACTGGAACTGTTGTGTGGTCAGTAGATCGCGTCCGTTTGCACCAAAATTTATTTCTACTTTTACTGGCCACCTCGTATGGACCTGTGGCCGGAGAAGTGTGGGAGGACCTTTAAGCAGGGGCCTGTTGCACAAGAAATTCTTGCTTAATATGTTCCTTGTTAAGCTATTTTCCCTGCTTAGCTAGGAAATTCTGACTGTAGGAGTAGACATTACCATTGCTTCCCTAAAAGTTCCTTACTAGCTGCTTAGCAAGGAAAAGTAGCTATAAGGAAGGAAAATATTAAGCGAGGATTTTTTATGCATTAGACACCTGGGCTCTGTTGTATAAGCTAAGCAAGGATTTTTTTCTGTAGGAATTTTTCCCTCACTACATTCATTCCTACAGAAAATTCCCAGCTCGTAGGAATATTCCTTGCTGTATAGGTGTGGGTCAGCAAAGTAGAAGGTAAATAGGATGCATAGGATTCACTCATTTCCTGGGTTTAACGATTAATATAACACATTTCCTTCAATTTGAAGCGGTAAAGTGGGTAAAATATTAGATACTTTGATTCTTATACCTTCAAATCTGATGCAGATTATCCAGAATGGATTAGAATCTAGATCCACAGGCATGACCTAGAAACTGACCCATTTAGCTGTGGGAATTTCCTACATTGATACTTGTAGTTGTTCCCTATATAGGAATTTCCCCCAGAAGTTTTCCTACCTAAGTAATTTCCCTCATTCTTTCCTCTGAGTTAAACATGAAAAGACTGGAAAACTAAGGAACACCTTTTAGGTGTTCCCTCAAGAATTCCTTATATTAGGATTTATTGACTGCAAAAATATGATTTTACTAATCATATATATCTGCTATTATTATGGTACAAAGTTTCTGCTGTTTAGATGATTTTTCTGTAGATTATTAACATAATTTTAATAAATCTGGCTGGAAAAAAGAAGCCTCCCAAGGTGGGATTCGAACCATGGACTTGAGAGGTGAGCCTGTCTGAGAAAAAAACAAGCAGCTGTGGGTGGGGATTGAACCACCAACCTTGTTACCAATCAAAATTTGTCCTTGACCTAGTTTGTCTCAATTGTTTGTGCCTCAAGAGTGTTGATTTCTAGTGAGAACAAGGCATGTCCCCCCATTTACCATGTACCTTGAAGACTGTTATTTGAAGTGGGCAGGGGATATTGAGTGGTTCAAGGAGGGAAATATTGTAGTAAATTCCTACATGATTACATCTGCAGGGAAGGAATAGCCTATACTTTCAATGCTTTTTAGCATAGGAATTTCCCAACGAAGTAAAGGAAAAAAACGTCGGAATTCCCACGAAAAAAATTATTCCTTAGCTTATACAACAGGGCCATGGTGCCCTTTTTCAGAGAAGGTGTTGAACAAAATAAGAGGAAAACACATCATGGTATAATGGTATGGTATATAAGATACATTGTATGGTATAAATCTTTAGATATAAGATGTGCAGTACATACTGTGCTTGACTATTCCAAAACAACCAAACATTATTTCGTTAATGAAAATGTGTGAGGGAATGTTGAAATAAATATATCTTTATTATTTCATAAATTCAATAATCTATTCAGACTGTAATTCATAGTTTTATCAAGTCTGTTGAAAAGAGTATAAGATACTACTTGAGAACAGTCTTAAATTTAAGATCTCTGGTAAATGCTAATGTACGACACACTTATACGTAAGATTAGGTCTGCAATATTTGTTATAAAACATCCCATGGGCCTGTTTTAATTTCCCAAGCCTGCCTCCATTCTTAATAGAGAGAATGGAGCTCCATTCAATATTTATGATATGCCCCTAGCATAGAAGAATATCAAAATATAAAGATTTGTTTATCGAAACTTAACTAAAAGCGAGAAGAAATCCAATTTGGAATTTTTAAAAATATTTGTATTGCACTCCCTTTACAGTGATGCAAATGTATATAAAACCTCCTGAGCTTGAGAAAAATTCGCACAGACCTCCGATTATTTTAGGATTATTTAGGCTAGACTTAAGAGATTTTACTGGTACCCTCAAATGTTTCTGAGAATATTATTTCTGTCCCAAATATTAAAGAACATCTCTTATTGAAATGCCGAGAATACTGAGAATACTGGTCAAGCATATGTGTAATAATGCCCTACTACAATGCTAGCCTATACCGGTACTCCTTGAAGTTTCGGTTCTACAGAGGGTGGACAGAATGTATGGGTTCATGGGTTTCAGTTTGCCACGCTTCTCTGCCGCCCTGGTTCCGCTCTGCTTCTTCCTGACTGATGTTCCAGACTGCAGTTAGCCTGTAGCATAGAAACTGTGCACATATATACGGAGTTTCTTGGTGTCTATCGATAACACAGTCAACATGGCTAACTCGCTATATATCCCTATGAAAGTTGGGAAAATTAATTGAGAATTAATCGCTACATCTATGTGATTGCTAAGGATATTGTTGGCGAGCTCGAAAGAACCAGTAAGTAGACAACAGTTTTATGATTTAATTTGTATTTCCTCGACGCCTAATACAGAATAAACCCAGAAAAGTATCATGTTTTTAACTAAATTGTTTTCTTTTTGGAAATAGATCGTACTATATGTTATTAGAATGGGGAGTTATCTTTTGGTAGGCCTTTTGGTAGGTCGTTTTTCACATTTTTGGTTTACATATGTGATGTGTTCCGAGAAAATGAGTCACAAGTCGCAAAAAATAGATTTCGAGATACCGTCATATTCGAGAATGGGTATTTTCCCGGTTGTATTTGTGAGCTCTAATAGGTATGTCAGTTGTGGTAGGAGAGCTTTTGGGGATGTTTTGAGTATAGTGGTTTTTAGGTTGGGGTATCCTGAGCTTTTAGTATTAATTTTGTTATATTACTTATAATTTTCTTGAATGATTTAATGGTTATTTGGGTGAATTGATATGGATTATCTGGCTTTCCCTGTTGTATGGGTTTTGTATCATTATCAATATGTGGGATAGCTTGTGCTAATTTTCCCCCTATTTCTATGAGGAATTTATTGAAGTGATTTGGGACATCTGAGTTATTGATTTCTTGGCCTTTTATGTTTAATTTGATCTGGTCCTTCGTATTTGTCTTTCTGGTTAATAAGCGGTGATATTGTGTAATGGCAAGCTTTAGTGACAATGTAGTTTGGCACCAGATGGCGCCAAGAAGCGGCCCTGGAGTATGGGGGTTGACCCCCGGCGACCTATGACACATAGGTCAGACAGGTCGTTGCATGCTGTCAGCTAAGTTACTTAGACGGAACGCAACTTAATAACAATGCCAGACACCTGTTGTTCAGTGTTTGGATGTCACAATAGAGGTGGACATCAGTTTCCATGTGATCCAGAACGTCAGAAACAGTGGGTAATCGCAATCAGAAGGGTGGAAAAGTCAGGAAAATTATGGATGCCTACTCAGTCAGCGCTGGTGTGTCACTTACATTTTCAACCATCAGACTACATTACCAGGACACAAGGAGGTGAGTGATATATCTAGGGTTGTTTTTGATGTTTCATTGAAAAGGGTAAATAAATAGCATCATAGTTAATGTAAGTAATTTGGATGAAGAATGATGTCATAAAGCTAGGCGTCTATAGGACTAGCTAATGTTTAGGCCTATGTACATACATAAATTCAGTTACAATTATTAAAGCTATCTGAGATGACTCATTGTGGATGTAATTTATGGATATTCTAATTACAAAATGGATTAAGTCAAATTGATCTCTCATGTTTTATTATTCTACAGTGGGTGATAATGGAATGAGGAATTTTAAACATTTATAATATAAACATATTCATCAATTTGTTATCAATGCGGCAGGATAAGAGCAAAGAACTCTTATGAATGCATTATATTGCGACATGTGTACTTGGCATGTATATATAACATGTATAAAGATAATATACATAAAAATCAAATACTTCATAGTGTTCTCATCATTTGACTTTATTTGTAGGTTCTCCCCTAAAGAGGAAGCGCCTAAAAAAGACAGCAGTACCAAGTGTTTTTTCATGGACCCCTTCTAGTTCAAAAACAGCAGAATCAAGGAAGAAGAGAACAGAATCCCGCCAAGCCCTAAAGGATAAAGTTACAAGTAAGGAAGAAGCTATGGGAAAGGCAGAGAACATGATCGTGAATCCAGAGGACATCCCCATTCTAGGCGCTGAAATAGAAGTCATGGACATAGAACCAAGTGAAAAGGAACAGGGCTGCCAAGCTACCCCAGAAACTAGTCAGAAATCCGTCCAAACATGGGACTCAGATACCATACAAGTACAAAGGACGTCTGTCAGGGATTATCCTAATGATCCTGAGGCCATGATGTTTTATACTGGCCTAAAAAATTTTAGTATTTTCCAAGACGTTCTTTCGTCACTGGGTCCTGCTGCATATTCACTAAAGTACTGGGGGGGATATACACCTAGTCTACCAATAGAGGATCAGTTTTTCCTTGTTCTTATTAAGCTGCGTCAATATAAATGTAATTTTGAACTGAGCAGAATGTTCAAAGTGAGTGAAACAACAGTGTACAATCTTTTTGTCACATGGGTTAGATTTATGTCTTTACAATGGAGAGAGGTGGACTTATGGCCTTCCAGGGATCTTGTGCGCTTTTATGCTCCCAGTGGGTTTAAAGCAAATTATCCCAGTACAAGGGCAATTTTTGATGGGACAGAATTCCCCATTAAAAAGGCTAGTGCCCCCGAAGCCCAACAAGTCACATTTTCAACATACAAAAACAAAAATACTGCCAAAGTTCTTGTTGGTATTACACCTGGTGGAATGGTTTCCTATGTATCTTCAGCCTATGGGGGAAGTACTAGTGACAGACATATCATAGAGCGGTCAGGTTTATTGAAGAGATTTGATCCTGGTGATTCAGTTATGGCTGACAAAGGCTTCGATGTTCAGGATCTTTTTGCTCCCTATGATGTTACAGTGAATATCCCAACATTTTTCAAAAAGAAAAATCGTATGAATGGAGAAACTGTCTTGAGGGACAGGAAAATAGCTAGTGAAAGAGTACATGTAGAGAGGGTTATAGGGCTTGCAAAAACATACAAAATTCTGAGCAGCCAACTTAATCATTCAGAAACTCTCTTGGCATCAGATATTAGTTTCATATGCTTCATGATGGTAAATTTTCGACCTTGCATCGTCCCCAGAGATGCTTAAACTTCTTAATAAAAGAAAATCAAATTAAAGAAAATTCCGTTCTTTGTATAGACATCGTCAATTTTAAGTATGTATTTTATGTGTCAGTCAAAAGTGTATGAAACTGTTCGTTCATACATATACTTATACAGAAGGGCATCCTTAAAATGCATACGGAAAAATTCTGTCAGCTTTGAAGTAATCTCCTGAATGAATTGCTCATCTCTGTCTATTCGTATAATCACAGATCCTTTGTAGGTCCACACCATGAAGTCACACCATTTCCGCCTGGTGCATAAAAGTGTCCCCATCACCTGATAATAATATTGATGACTTTTCCTGAGGGATAGGACGTCATTTTCTCCCTTCACAAGGTATGGGACAGATGTTTCATCAGGAGTCTCGAACCTGCTGGTGTAAGGGCATTTAATCTCAATAATCCCTTCATCATCTACCAATCCATCAGGGGAACAGCCCAAGAATGGCTTATCTGGGTGTACCATGATACCACTCGCTATAACCTTCGAACCAGTTTCCTTTTCATATGTATTTATAGCTTTTTCTTCGTACTTCTTGCCATGTACAAGAGGTGCAGAGATAATGTTTTTTCCAGGAATTGTGAAACCCCTTGCCAGTTTACTTTTATCCGTCCTATCTGTGGCTGTGCATATTCGATGGTAATTGGATGCTTGTAGTCGTTTAGCACGCTCATTATGCCATAATTTGCAAGTGCTCTGATTCCTTGTATGTTTTTCTAAAATCTGCCGCTCTTCATCAGACATTGATGTAACTTTAAACACTTGAAGAAAATGATCTTCTGGTGTCTCTTGGAAGTAATCGTGGTCGTGGCAAAGTGCCAAAATATTCGCTGGAGCCATTCCATGTCGAATGGGGATATTTTTGCCACTTGAATTCCGCCACACAGAATCAAATAATTGATTGTATTTTTTATGTTCAAGCTGTATTTGGCGTGGTTCATAACCAGGTAGATCACTTATTTTTTTCTTTTTTCGGAGAGCCAAGTTTTCAGTCTTGACAGGTGAACCATTGTATTTCTTTACCTGATGAAATGTTTGTAAAATCTGAGTGCATGTTTCTTGTGTGATTATTCCTTCTTTATGTTTCGTTAGTGCATACAAAACAAGGGCAACATGCTTGCAGTGTGCATTTGGGCCCATACCTGCCCCACATTCACACTGTGTTTCTGAAATTGCCTGGTGGACATCAAACTTTATGTCCACCCTATAAACAACCCTTTTCTTCATTTCTGCCGATACCCTGCCACATACCCAAGTCTCCTGACCTGAGTATGAATGTCTCATTGACAACAGAAACCTTTCGTCATACATTGTAAGAATCTTCTTTTGTAGTTGTTGCCCAAAGAGCTCCAAGTAGCCTCTCACTGTCGATTCACGAATGTCTGGAATCTGGAAAAAAAAATTGAGTGAAATAAATAAAATGTGGACTTCTAGAAATAGAACAGTGACAATGTTATCATTCACTTTCATAGGAATCATTCTTAATGAAGAGAGATAAATTCTTTGCAGGTTTTCTTTTTGAAGTAATGAAATAATGAGTTAAATCGTATATATTTAGTTGATCCTGGAACTCAGTTATTATTGATGTAAACTTAATCTTAAATTGTGCTTATTATAAATTCTGGTTTTGGGGGGTTTCATGAAAATATCATTCTTGTGAAATTGGACTTATTTAAAAAAAAAACAAAAAAAACCCAGTCGTTATTACAGTGGATTACTGGTATTATCTTCAGCTAGAGTATTGGTTGTGCAAATTACAAGAGATAAAATCAAATAGAAATAGTACAATAAGTATGTGACTGTTCACCTCTGAATCTGTGTTGATATCCTTAAATGTGGATGGTTCAGGCAATTCCATGTTAAATGCAGGCATGTCTTGGCTACCCTGTCCAAAGTTGGCATTCCTGTCATAAGATTCGAGCCTGTCATAAGGAAAGATACAGTCAATCAGACATACAACACAACAACCACTTACGTATATATATATAGGCATAACATGTGGAGAGAAAGTGATAATACAGAGTTGAATGTCTTTGTTTACACTTGCCTTGACACGAGGTCAGCCTTGCGACCTGATACTTTAGCTCCCCTCTTCTTCAGCTGCTCCTTCAGTAGTTTTATAGTCATTTCTCCATAAGGATGGTCTCTTGGAACCCCTTGTCCTTTGTCCTTCACTTTAGGCATGTTTTCAGAAGTCAACACTCTCAGAAAATAAAAACTAATGATCGGGAATTGTGCGATGAGAAGCTCGGAACTATAGCGTACTTGTGTCTATGAACCCTGCTAACCTCTGACCTAGGGCCGGTAGGCCGCCCGGCCACCTGGTGTTAATTTTGGTACTACTGACCAAAGTCCCCCATTACTGCGTATTTTAAAATTGGGGCTAAAAAAATTATTGTGAAAAGTGTTACCGATGTAAATGTATGATAGAGGATCTAGATGAACCATAAAAGTATGTATGGTTAGAGAAAAAGTAAATTAAAAACTTAAAATTTGTTCACTATTTTTTTTTTTTTTTAAGATTTTATTTCAACTGGGGAAGACATCTCCCAGTGAACTGGGTTATTCCAATGCGCCCAGCTTTTATGTAACAGTGATTTAGTAAGAGAGATATACAGTGGTCATTATGGACAGTCTTCTACTTGTAGTGAAAGTTCGGTGGCTGGTTGATACGTAACATAGATAAATAGAGCAATGTAGATATCAAACAGATTTGAACAGACGTATGAAAGACTAATTACACATTAGGAAATAACACTCTTGGGGATAATCACTGTCTGAGAGTGTGGCCCCGTTGGGAGAAAAGGTTGTACATAAGGAACATATAGGCTGTTTTGTTTGTACAGGAGAGTGAGAATGATCAAGTGGTTAGGTAAATGAGACCAGGATAATCACTAAGAGTGTGACCTGGTTTAAAGGTGTATATGTAAAGGTAAATATAGATATTGTTGAATTGTTAACTTTGCTTGAAATGAAACGTACAACAAATGTGAAATTGTCAATAACATTTGTTTAAAAAATGTACATGAAGTTCTAGATCATGGCAGAAGTACTAGCCAACATAAGGTTGACATGATATTTATATTAACGATTTAATTGAACCGTTACCTTTAACATTATAATCATTAGTTATTTATATTCATTAATCATATTAATTAAGATTATGCCTTGTTACATAATCATACAAGGCCGGATATGACAAGAGGCCTCATCCACTACACTTAACACTTATAAATATGTGATGTGTTTCAGGAAAATGAGTCATAAGTCGCAAAATTGATATTTTTCAAAGTGATTTATTCACAAGATTTCTTTATTGAAATGTTCTGATTTTTAGACGGTTTATAACTTATAGTCATATAAATCCATGTATTAAATTTCGGGACATTGTATTGAATATATCCTTGCGTTTTGAAGGCCTTTGTATGGAGTATATTTAGTTACTTTACTGGTAATTACCCATCCAGAAACATTGCAAACTTTTTTTTTAAAAATAAAGATATCAAACTTAAAATACAGAAATACTTATTAGGTGTCCTAGTGTTTACTATCATTAGAATCAGCTTGATCTCCTCTTTTCAAATATGGTGGTATCTCAAAATCCAATTTATGCGACTTATGACTCATTCTCCTGAAACACATCACATATAATAAAGTAACAGGAAGGCAAGTTGGCTCTCTCTCTCTTCATTTCTTTCCATCACGTCTCTCTTTATCTATATAGATATAATCTTTTCATTCAACTATTCCTCAGTCCATTGAGATAGGCTGAGGGACTTTCATCTCAAGTATGGCAATCGAAAATTTCTTTGGGGGTTTTGTTATATCATATTACATAATTAGAATGTAATAGTGATTAACCACATCATTAGCAATAGTATAAATCAATTAAGGAATGTAATTAGTATAATTGTTATCATTAAATAAATTAACTGCAGGATTGTGCAAGACCAATAAAGGGATCAGGTAATACAAGAGTGAGCATAAACCAATCGGAGTGTGACACGCACAGGTGATCTGTGATGAATGGAAGTATAATAAAAGAGGACAGTTGAATCTGAAACATGGAAGAGTCAAGTCTATATTCATTGCACCTTTAATACCAATAGCTCTACAATATTCTACATATATATCCAAGTTATAAACCAAGTTATAACTCCCAGGCTATTTTGTCTTTGAGCCTAGGGTCAGGACCCAAACAGGCAAATAGAGAAGTTGTGACCCGAAAATCTGAGGTCAGAGCAATGAACTCTCATCCAAGCGTGAACCGAGTAATAGAGCGTGTAGCCAAAATTGTGCGCTTTCGCTACCTCATACCTCATATGGGTCAGATTTTCAGAAAATGTACAATTCGCCTTCACCAATCCTCTCAAACAACCCACATTTAAGACAAAAATCAGCTTCAAAATACAGTTTAACATAACAGAACTGATACTTTAAATCAATGTGATACCAAATATACTCAGTTATTCCCAGGATTCGTCATTTTTCAGCCTAATTTAGAAGAATTTCCCAAATGTGTAGAGCTGCCAATTGTACATTTTCTGAAGATCTGACCCTCATATGTCTGAGTGGCAAGCGTGTGTTTTTCAAGTAATCACTATACCTCATATGTATCCATTTTATTCATCTTATTTAAATGTTGACCTGTAAGACCCTGCCCACACACAGCCGATTTGCCCCCCGATTTGGGTCTCCCAATGAATCTTATGATTTCATTTTAAATCCTGGTTTATTTTTTAATTGTACCTCACTTTGTTACCTTTGATATTTGATTCATATGTGTTTAACCTAACTTGATCTCGAGTAGTATTTTTACATAAAGCGTAGTCTAGCTAGACACTGGGAGGAAGACCATGGTTTTTCTGTTGAATTATCACCCGTGAGCCCATTATCCTCATGTGTTCATGACATCCATTGTTCGTAATATTGCCCAATTATTGGACAATAGAAAAGAATTTAGACGTTACCTACGTCAAGAATACACTGTCAATTTTGACCAATATTTACAAGATGGGAGTAGTCAGAGTTAACTGACGGAATGTAAGACTAATATCTTGCTGGGATACTGTGGAATGAGTAAATTTAAAAATGCATTCAATTGGATACTATTAGCAGCCAAAGTGTACATTCAACGTCAGAGAATCTTCAATGATAACAAAATAAACTTCACTGCATTTGTTAACGAGATGAAGGTAAACATAAGAGTGATGGAGTACAACAATGTAGCAACAGGAAAAAAGAAATCCAGGAATAAGTTGTGGGAAAGAATCCTTAGTGAACTAGAAGGGGATGGATAGGGAGTAAAAGTCTCATTGGTACATACCCTAGTGTATACAAGGAACTCTACATCTATGTTTAATGGTAGTCGAATGACTCTTTTTTTACCTATGTTGATTGGAGAAGTGTTATAAATCCAATATTGTTAAGGGTGGGAACGAAAATCGAGAAAATACAAAAAAAACTATAAAACATAAAGGTACGTCAAGGAAGTCATTTTAGAATTGTAAGAGCCACGATGGCAGACTATGTTGAATAAAAACCTTTCAAAAACAAAACTGACAGAATGTAAGACTAAAAACAAGGCGCATAATGCCAAACAAACAAAAAATCTGGATTTGAAATTACTGTCAGAGATACTGTCAAACGAAGACTGGAGTTCATTGTATAGTTCAGATGATGTCAATGTTATTTGGAACTTGATCCACAGCAAAATTGTTAAATTCCTGGACAGGATGTGTCCAGTAAGGGAATACAGTAATGTAAAAGTAAGACCTCCATGGTATCATGAGGAGCTCTCGATCCTTGCGAAAAATAGGGACAAGGCTTTCCGAAAAGCAAAAAAATCAAAGAAACCGGAAGATTGGGAGAAAGCTAAGATTATTAGAAATCAAGTTAATTCTAAAGTCATAAAAGCAAAGCATTCGTATGTCAGGGAACAAATAGAGGAAAACCAGAAAGACCCTAAGAAACTTTGGGAAATTCTCCAGCCTCTAATAAATCCGTCCAAGATTAAAATGCAAAGTATAATAACCCGACAGGCACTGAGTGCAATTGAGTGTGATGGCACTGTGATCATTTTGTAATTGGCCGCAAACCAGTGAAGTGTGATACTTATGGCCTTGAATCACAGTGAAATAGACATACCATTAGCAACCATTATGTGAAATCCATTGCGTCTATTTCCTCCAATGTTTTTGGCGGTCTCACACTTGTGTTGGATCAAGTTCTCATTCATATTAATTTATGTTTGTATTAAACATGTGTTACTCAACCAATTGCATCTGTGATTACATGTTTTCTTCAAAAGTCAATAATATTGGTGTGATCTCAATTGCGCATTATATGCGCATTCAAAATCGCATCTAAATACTCATTATAATGCAGCCACACCCAATACTTGGGGCCCAATACCTGGCACTGCTCACTCACCTAGCATTCACACTTACTGTCGTGCATCTGACACACCCTTCTCTGACACACATACTAAGTCAAAGAAACCCCTATACACAAAGCTAAATAATGTAAGACTAGATCCATTTCACTAAGTTATATAAACTGCAAATATCGTCATGTGTTACAGGAAAATGAGTCACAAGTCCTTGGAATTTTTTTAATTTGAATCATTATTGGTAAGTAACATTTTAGTAAGAAATGGAAGGAAATACTTCTATTTGTTTGGCATCAGAGCCTAATCTATACATAGAAAACAATTCTATTATATATGTTCGAAATAATGGGAATTGCCCATTACCCCTTAGAAGTAACATATTACTTCTTAGATTACCCTTAGCCAATAGCCCTTACCATTATGTGACTTGTACTCACTAGGTGGCGGTACTGTTTTCACCAGGTGGCCAACTGGTAACTTTGGTGCATTTACAAATTCTTTTACAATAAAAGGGTCGCAAATACACTTGTATGGCATTTATACCACTATAGATATTTCGCATCATGTACATAGAAATGTTATAAGTGATATACATCTATAGTTTATATCTGTTATATACCTGTTTGATATTTAAAAATGCTGTGATCCAAATACCCTAATGACTGTATATATAGATTGCCCCTATAGTGGCTTGGGTAAGGCAGATGCAACAAACCACTGGGACACACCAAATGGAAGGCTGCTATGCTTCAGGCTCACATGGAGTATGGTTGAATTGATGAAAATAAAAGATGCAAACAGAGATTGGGTAACACATGGACTACCCTAAACTCTCTTTGAAATGTTGAGGGAATAATGATACCCTTCAAACATTTCTGTGAGAAAAAATATATTGCCACTGCCAGGGCAGGAAAATGAATCTTCCATAAAGTGTCCGATTTATTTCAGATTAATCAATTAATATAAAGAATCTGTGGTATATAAATATCCCTCTGAAAATACCATACGAATTTGCTCATTTTTGCACTTATATTGCGTTATACCCTTAGCGTGATCATTGCGCAATCATTGCGCAATAATTATTGCGTGAAAAGCGTCCACTCTCATCACGGAAATATGGCGAAATGATTGCGCATTAAAAATCGCGTAGAATCGCGTTCATTTGCCCGTCGGGAAACTTAGTGGACAATGAAAACTCTTCCAACGAGAGTACTGAAAATCCCCCTCCAAGCTCTTCCAATATCTTTAACAAATTTTTTGCAAACATTGGGGAAGCCTTGGCAGATAAAATCCCTAATCCTACAAAGGAAGAAATCAAAATGTTCAATGTAAAAATGTCTCAGCCTGCTAACCATGAAGGCATGGCTCAGTTTGACTTTCAAGAAATTCACGCGATATCTATAGCTCAATTGTTATTAAAAACTGCAAACTCTAAAGCATCAGGTATACCGTTTCTACCAACAAAAATTTTAAAATACTGTCTTATCACTTTATCGAAGCAAATGGCTTATCTATTTAATACTTCACTAAAAACAGGGGTAATTCCTGACTTCTTTAAGAAAGCCACGATAACCCCACTTTATAAAAGTGGTCCTAAAAATAATGCATCTAACTATAGGCCTATCTCTGTTATTGTCCTACCAGCTAAAATCCTTGAGAAATGTATACATTTACAATTGTATAGTTATTTTACTGAAAATAAGTTGTTGTACCAAAAACAATTCGGATTTCAAGTAGGAGTATCATTGGTGGATGCACATCAAACTTTATTCTCTGAAATATATGATGCAATAAATAAAAACTTAAGAGTAGATATGGCTTTCTTGGACTTCAAGAAAGCCTTCGACACGGTAAATCATTCAATTCTTCTAGACAAACTAAAAACATACAATATTTCTGAATGTGTATTAAAATGGTTAAAAAATTATCTATCAAATAGGGAACAAAAGGTAATGGTTAATAACTCTCTTTCTGATGTACAACAGGTGAATTGTGGAGTACCCCAAGGGACTGCCTTGGGCCCTCTTTTATTTAATATATACATAAATGACATATATAAATGTGCAAATAACTCGTCGATCCAAATGTTTGCGGATGATACGATTATTTATGGTATCAACAGGGATTATAATGATCTAGGTAAAACGTTGCAGGAAGACCTAAACAATATACATTCATGGTGTAAAGTGAACAGAATTTCACTGAATATTGACAAGTGTAAAATTATGAAGATAAACATTAGTAACAGGAACAGGATGTCCGACTCAAATGGGTATAGGTTTGGAGATACTGTTATCAAACAGGCAAATGAATACACATATTTAGGTCTCAACATAGATGATAATCTCTCTTTTCGCCCTTTCTTAACCAAAAAAATCCAAATAGCCAGAAATAAGATTAAGCAACTAGCAAGGTTAAGGGAGTCATTCCCTGACAATTTAATAATAAACTTGTACAAAGTCACCATCCTTCCACTCATAGAGTTTGGAGACACCATATATAATGGTACTTCTAATACTGCATTATTAAAGAAGCTTCAAGTGCTCCAAAATTCGGTTCTAAGGATTGCGAAAAGAATGGGGAAAAGAGACAATGTTGACGATCTTCATAATGATCTATCTATTCCTAAACTCAAAATCAAAAGGGAGGCTCACTTACTTGAATTTGCCTATAAACTCTCCAAAAATAATGCATATATAGATCCTAAGACCAGAAGTCTCAGATCCGGAGCGGGTAAAAAACCAAAACTACTTGTAATTACCCCGCGCACTGAGAAAATTAAAAGGTCTCTGATTTTTTCTGCTCCATATTTATGGAATGAAAGGAACAATTCCTTTTATGACAAGAAAAATGCTTATGTAGACGACCTGCTGAACTACAGAAATTATCTGAAGAACCAGTATGTGTTTGAGACAGACATATAAATTCATTGCAAGCTTTACTATACTATATTAGATTATATTATATATGTCTCACTGTATTGAAGGTTCCTCCAATTTGTCCTAACCTCACTGTGATCGCTGTGATTATTGTAATACCACATCTTGATATGTCAAAATAATTTATAAGATCTAAAATCAAGCAAGTAAGTCTTGGAAAGGATGGATACACCATCAAACACACACCTCTTATTATAACATATTGTCAAATTTAATAAGAGGTTCCTTACTCCCAATAATGTCAAACATTGTATTCTTGTATATATATGTTGTATTTGTATTAAGGAAGAAAGACAGTACAGTCTTTCCGCGAATATCTTGGATTGGATTGTATATTGTATTTTTATGTATCTGATGACTAATGTAATGGAAGGGTAATAGTAGATGGTTCGCGAGGAAGATATGTACGAAAAATACATAAACCGAATGTCCATTTTCCTGTAAAACATTTGCAAAGTCATGGAAATAAAATTCAAATCAATCAATCAATCAACTAGGATCGAGACATCGATGTTTATTTCAATTATATCTAATTATTTATTTTAAATCAAAATCCATTGTATATAATGGGGCCTTTAACGTCTACGACAGTAGCGACTTGTTGTTTGACCCTAGCAAGGGATTATCATGTTCATCCTAACTGTAACAATCTTAAGATACGAAATATGGCAAACTCCGGAAGAACTGGCACGCTCCAGTGTCAGACTTGTTCGTCCATTTGTAAATCAAGATCTTGCAATAAAGGATATTTGAATTGAATTGAATTGAATTGTATATAAGGGGTGACTTTTATTCAAAGGTCTTATAATAACGATATAATTTATCATTGTATACTAGAGTTAAGATATTATGTTATAACAAGCTACTTCAAAATCTATATCAAAATTGTGTAAACTGTAATTTAAATCACACAATGTTATATCTCATAAATGGAACGTAACATCGCAATGATGGTGAATTGTAATAACAGTTTGATGTAAAACTGTGAAGTCTAAAAAGTATATCACATAACAAAATTGTGAAGTGAAATAATTTAACGACTACTTTTGTATTATGACATGATAATTGGAACGTAATATGTGAAAATGTAAGCTTGACATTATCCATCATTTTTATTGTTTCTGGCCTCATCCTATGAAGATCTATTTTTAGAGGCTTTTGTCCAGTTCTGTATATTATTATGGAATAAAAATTCAATTTATATATATATTATTTGTACACTGTGTATGACCATTTATGTTCATTTGTCATCTCACGGAAGATTGGCTATATAAAAATTCTAAATAAAAAAAATTACCTAACACATTCTAATGGGATAGTAGACCATGGTTCCAGGTTATAAGACATGAATAACATAAACTTTTGGTTGTATAAAGGATGACCCTAAGGTTTCAATCTATATATCTATCATCTGAAGCAATTAAATTTCATTACAATATTTAAGAATTTATCGTATACAGATTTATCTTATATACAATTGTCTTCTGTCACAAATTGATATGTTTTACGTGTTTTATTCACAAGATTTCATTGTAGGACTGTTCTCATTTTTGGAGTATTTAACGCTTTCAAGAGTATAAATACATGTAACAAATTTCAGAGCTGTGTACAAATTATGTTTCATCCAAAAGATTATTTTTAAAAACCACATTACAATGCCGGGAAATCAGAGATAGGGGTAATCACCAAATTGTGAATAACTTTGGGATCTATTAGGTCTATTAGAACCAGACAAGAAAAGGTCATGGAGGCTCACAATTATTGAATGCTTTATTTATTGAACGATTTATTTAATGTTTATTACCCTAATTATTGGATAAATGAGAGCATAACTCTTATTGATAAGGTTTGCTTAGTTGTTTCTATAACTACCCCTTGTATTGTCTGAAAGGAAAGGTTGGTCCTTACAAATTCTATTCATTAGTTTAATGCCTAGGTTAACATTTATAGGTCATTCAAAATTTCAAGAATTAATCAAAGTCCAGTTCAGATTTAATTATCATTCGAATCATTTTGAAATTGATTAAGGAACCAATTTATGTCCAAACATTGTAGAATCGACTTTTTGGACAATAAAATTCAGAATGGATGCAGCTTTGAATGGACAATTTGTCAACAATCTCAAACGTTTGCAACAATTCCCAGGAAACATCCAAAGATAATTCCTGGGAGTGTTAATGGGGAGGTGGCATTGTTTATTGAACTGCTTTATCAGCTAATGGTTTTTTTAAACATTTTTATAGATTCAATTCAAGATATTTAGTTGTACCTAAGGGTGGCGTACAAATGGGAACCATGCTTTGAAAATCAGTTCTAGGTCTCCATAGGAGAAAGTTCAATTTTAATTTTAATTTGGAGAGGCTGATAAAAACTACTAGAAGCTAACGTTCTATTATAGTATCTAGTGCTATTAAAGCGGCATTGGTTACATAGGAGAAACAGTTTATTAAACCTTTCTAACATGGAAATCATGCTGCTCATGTCTCTTACAGTAAATTAGGTATTTCTTTTTTTTAATAATTTGATTTAAACTGGGTTTTTCAAATCCCCCTGACGGGGGTTTTCACTTGCCCCATTAAAATTCAGGTATCATATGGACCACATACTTTTCCTTTTACAGAAGCTGGTTTTGTATAGTAATCTCTGTATACACAATTTATATCTATAGGTTTTCGAAGGACATTGTTCATTAAGTTACATCTCAGTAGTATAAGCTAAAATAGCTTGGATCTAATGACTTATATGATCATATAGTCACGTTAACAAAAGAAATTATACTAACTTCAGATATCCGATTCAAGGTTTACATAGTTGGAATCCACTCAATCTGATCATTTCAGATATAAAAAATCCATTTAAAATATTTTTTTCTCAAATAACCACCATTATGTTGTTTGTGTAGAACAACAAATCAGATGGAAGAAAGAACAAAAAACACAAGATAAGATGGCTACCTTAAACACCACATAGAAGATAGATCACATGGGCGGTAATAGGAGAAGATGAGGTGCTAATTAAAGGCATTTTGCGACATGTAATTACAGCCTTTATATACCATTACTCACATTAATCACACATATTGATAGACTTGTAAAGGTCACAGGGGTCACGCGTGAACGTGCTCTGACGCAAGCGTGACGTCAGAGCAGCAGGAGAAACTTGTTCAAGTGAACTTGATTATGTGATGTCACCGGAAATTAGAGGTCGTCTGCGCGCGCAGGAGACTGGAGAATGGTCTGATTGGATTGTTGCCATGACAGCGCTGGAGTTGGGATCAGTATCTCTATTAATAGTTTACTTGCACAGGGAATGGGATATGGGTTGGTGGGAGTGAAGTGATACATTTCATGTTATTGAAATACATCTAGCAGAGAGATAATATTTAAATTATTTTTTATACAATGATCATCCTTAATAATTTTTTACAATTTGTATAGACCTAGGCAAACCACGAACAATGACAAAATCATTTGATAAATTCATTTACTACTATTTTACTCGAAAATAACATCGTTGTTATTTTCTTTGCCAACTAAAAACAAAACATAATATTATTCGCAAGTGGTAAAGCTATGAATGTTGGACATTACAATGTGACCAGTTGGTCATGCTAAATCATTTCAAATTTTCTTATGTACCAGGGTGTTGGTCTATTCACATAACAATATAGCCCATCCTCATTTTCATACTCTCATCGTTGATTTTAAATGACTTTTTATCACAGGCCAGGATTTAATTTTTACCTGAAGTGGAAGCTTGTTCCACATTGTGGTCCCTTGTATGTGTGGTGATTTTCTAATTTGTTTAACAACTGATTTCTCCCAGACTATTCATTAATACAATAAAATAAAGCAGATAAAACATGGGAACTGACCTGAATAGTTCATGATTATTATAGCTCCTATACAATCATATAACATTCTGGGGGGAACCCAGGGAGTAAAAAAATCTAGGAATATTTTTAAAAGAAATTAATCAAAATATATTTCATATTTACATGTGCTTTGCATTTACTTTCACAGGACATAATTGAGATATCATAGAAGGACCCATGGCGGCTTCCTATTTAATTTGCTACTTGCTGTGAAGATATTCTATTGGATTCTGGATTACAAATGTCTATCAAAAATAAATCAAAATATTGCAATCATATATAAATTGAAAAAAGTTGAAAATTAATCAAAACATTTGATATTTAGATGTTCTTTGCATTTACTTTCAGAGGACATCATTGATGAGATGACATAGTACAGTACAGATGGCAGCTCAAAGATACACTACCTATTTTGGTATCCTACTTGTGTGTGGTGTGCTGGCCATGTTGCACCACTATGGTTTAATACAATGGCTCCCCTCCTGGTCATCATATTTTCAAGAGCAGCAAACCCTCAGAAAATGCTGTGGACTTGATATGGCAAATTTCACTGCAGAAATGGAATTTGAGAAGGATTGGCTTCTAAGACTTCCACCAAAACAGCAACAAGGCAGAAACAATACTGATCATAAGAAGAACAAAATTCATTTAGGAGGAAAAGGTTTTTGGTCCAAAGTCAGAAGCCTCCTTTACATACGAACACTTCTTTTTAAATTGCCCACAAAAACGTTGACAGCATTATTGCCTGAAAGGTTCTATACTCCCCATAGCAATGATTGTAAATATTTGCTCACTCACTCATTTGCAAGAAATGCACTCACTGATCAGATATGCATTGAAAAACCAGAGTATCCAACAAAATCACCACAAATGATATTAGATAAGTTCTACATTGATCCCAGGGTTGGCTACTTTTTCAAAATCAGTAAACCATTTGATGGCTACAAAGAAATAGATCCAGCCTGGAAGACTGTGGATTTTTTGCAAATTGCAAGGAATGCTAGTGTCACTGCCTATGGGGACTACTGTGTCAATGACAAACAGTTTAGAATGAATAGGTGTGGCAGGCCTATACACGAGTTACCCTGCCCAAACAAAGGGAATGCAAACATAAGTCACTACAATGAGGTTTATAATATTGCTGACTCTGGAGGGCATGCATATTATCATTTCAATGTGGAAGGACTACCGCGATTATTCATAGGTCTTGAATTTTTGCTAAAAAATAAACATGTGAAAATCCACTTGAAAACTGATGCTATGCCCTTCATTATGCCTTGGATTATGAGTGTTGGCATTACATCAGAGAGGATAGTAACTGGTAATGTCACAGCCAACGTGTTGTATACACCACGTGGTAATACTTGTGGTTGGGTTCCAGTATTCAACATCAACCTCTTTTATACATATATCCACAACCATTTAGGATCTGCTACACAAGATACAATCATCCTCATCAAACGCTCTAAAAAACGCTGGTTCACTAATCATGATGCTATATTGGAGATGCTAAGAGGTGTTGCCTCAGACAATGGATACAGATTGCAGGTCTTCGGGGATAACCCAGTTTTGACGTTCACCGAGACTAGAGATCTGTTTCACCGGGCGGTTATGCTGGTAGGCCCTCATGGAGCTGGACTGACTAACATGGTGTTTCTACAAAGAGGTGCATGTGTGGTTGAGGGACAGACTAGCACATTCAATACACTATTTCTGTGTTATCACCACATGGCTTATACATTGGGTTTGAGGTATCATGGAATGGTCAGGGAAGGGAAATGGAATGACTTCACCCCTGAAGAGGTTCAACCACATGTGATACAATGCTTGAAGGCTTTGTCTTAATCATAATTTCCCAATACTTGTGCTGCCACCTTGATTATGACTACTAACCCACTAACGGAAGTCTGCTCAATAAATGAGTCACTACAACTTACATACTTATATCATTGATTCTTACATGGTACCAAGAATGAAAAGTTGAATAAGAGTGGAAAGAAAAGCCATGGACAGAGTTTAACCACAGGCAGGCCTTAACCTAGGTTTATGAATAAAACCAACTGTAAGAAGAGTTCAGATAGGTGTGTGAAATCTAACGCAGAATACTTGGATTGTTTTTTATCTCATGCAAAAAATAACAAAAAAATGGAGTATCTTCAGGAAGGAATGTTTATCTTCTGTCTATAAAATTGATTGTCATGAACTTTAAGTAGCTTATCTGTAGTAATATATCGGTCAAAAGGACAACTCACTTAGAATAAACCACCCTTCTCCCACAAACTTAAACTACCCTTCTCCCACAAACTT
The DNA here is from genome assembly GCA_942159475.1 of Sthenelais limicola. NCBI lineage: Eukaryota > Metazoa > Annelida > Polychaeta > Phyllodocida > Sigalionidae > Sthenelais > Sthenelais limicola. The sequence continues at coordinate 19,462,468 of OW804095.1, forward strand.
AAACCACCCTTCTCCCACAAACTTAAACTACCCTTCTCCCACAAACTTAAACTACCCTTCTCCCACAAACTTAAACCACCCTTCTCCCACAAACTTAAACTACCCTTCTCCCACAAACTTAAACCACCCTTCTCCCACAAACTTAAACTACCCTTCTCCCACAAACTTAAACCACCCTTCTCCCACAAACTTAAACCACCCTTCTCCCACAAACTTAAACCACCCTTCTCCCACAAACTTAAACCATCCTTCTCCCACAAACTTAAACCACCCTTCTCCCCCTCCTCCCCCTACTCTCCCTCCTCCTCCTCCCCCTTTCTCCCATCCTCCTTCCCCTCCTCCCCTTCTCCCCCTCCTCCACCCCATCCTCTTTCCTCATTCCCTCCTAGTCCCTGTCCTCCGCATCCTCATCCTCCCTTCTCCCTTCCCTCCTCCTCCACCTCCCCTCCTGTCCCTCTCCCCCTTCCCCTTCCCCTTCCCTTCTGCGCCTTTTCCCCTCCCCTCCATCTCCCCCCTCTTCCCCCTCCATAACAAAAACATCCCTGTATGCTTGTGACAGGTCTGCATTATCTAGCATTGTGGCAGCGGCTGGTAAGTTACTCTGGCTCCAGCCTGCCTGTGGGCACTCATAACATATATCAATAAGTATATCACATCTAAAACCAGAGACGGCTTCACCCCGAGGTCAACCTTCGCCAATAAATGTGCTGTCTCCGTATGTCTAAATGGGAGTGCTTATATCCATCCCCTGACCCTGGCCCTGCTAAACCAGGTTTGTTCTAGTCTGCCCTGCTCGATCGTATGGCTCTGAGTGTCTACAGATGTACAGTTGGATATTTGTCATGTCTCACAGAAAAATGCGTCTCAAGTCGGGAAAAATAGATTTCAAATATCATCATATTTGAAAAGATGACATCAAACGGATTCCAATTGTGGCAAATATTAGAACATCTAATAAGTACTTCTATATATTTTATGCATAAAAAAGGATTCTTGAGGGTCAATCACTAGTAAATTAGCTAAATATAATGCTCACCTCAGAAATACATTTACATTTAGCAGTCTTGGAATTTAGGAAAATGTGATGCTACTACTAAGAACACTAAACTCTCAAACAATGAAAACATTCCTATAACGAGTTCTTGTGATAAAGACATTTGAAAAATACCATTTTTGCGACTCATTTTTCTGTAATGCATCACATTTGTTACGTGTCCAGTCTAGGCTCAAAGTTGAAAGGGTGCCTTCAAACTGAGGGAAAGCCTGTTGCTAGAGACCACCAAATGCCATTACAGTCCCATTAGGACTGCAAAATACCATTATAATCCCATTAGGACGCCTACTCTTGGCCACTGACATGTCATTCTTATCTGATCTGACAGGCTTTGAGCCTAGGCTAGTTATGGCTCTGTGCAAAAACCATTTTTCACCGAAAATAAACACAAGCTTAGTCAGAAGTACTGCCACCCAAATCTCTGGTCCGAGGAAACTATATCTCCCACAACCCAATTTAACTCACTTTTCTCGATCAATTTGAACTAAATGTGTTTGTTTAAAAGACAACCGAGCCCCACATATTGGGGTATTAACGAAAACGTTTGCAGCTATGAACCAGAAACATATTTGGTTCTAGAAATAATAATTATTTCCATTTTAATTAGTTCCACTGTTCGTACATATATATATATTAATAGTAACAACAATCATCTCTAGCTATGTGGAAATGGGTTATTTGTTGTTATGGCCCAAATAAAACCTTTAAAATCTACTAGTAACATTAACAATACAACAATAAAACATTACACTGAAGAACAACCTTTTTCGTCTGATATTGATGTAAAGCTTACATGTTTACTTGTTAAAAAGTACTGGGTGTAGTGTAGAAATTTCTCAACCTAAATAAATAGTCCCACAGGAGGGGTCCACGAAACTCATCGATCCACGAAACTCAATCTCAGTGATCTTGGCAGTAGTAGTGTAATCTGAACCGCAGGGGCGGGCGCCATGAAACCGTGACGTCACAAGATTGACCTTTAGACCCCACGCCCTCTATTGGGAGCGTTCCACCTGGTTTCCGGGGCTCTAGGTGTCTGGAGGTTTCTAGAAAACATTTTCCTCTGGATGAACTTTTGACCCTTGGCAGATTACTCACAGTGTATTTTATATTTATTGGTCAGATTTTCAGAAAATGTACAATTGGCAGCTGTACACATTTAGTAAAATCGGCTAAATTAGGCTGCATTTTGGTCAATACTAGATAAATTCGAGTATATTTGGCATTAAATTGATTCTAACATTCTGTTTGGTTAGGTTGAACTGTATTTTGAACGTTATCTTAGTCTGAAATTTGATTTATCTGACCCTTATAAACCTTATTTATGTCGAAATGTGATGTCTCACAGAAAAATGAGTCTTATGTCGCAAGATTGATACATTTCAAAGGTGTTTTCCCACAAGATACCTTTAAAGAATGTCCTTATTGTTTGGGGTGTTTACCACTTGAATTCCTTTGACTTGAAGTGCTGTGAATAAAAGTGCTCGATGTTACCTTCTTCGGAACCCAAACATATATATGTAACATCCATCTGAAATAAGAAAATAAGAATAAAATCACCAAGATGGCTTTTGTGTCATTACAACCTATACTGAATATTTTAATCAGAAGTTTACTTTTTGCCAATGTATTCCATGTAAAACATTAGCAAATGAAGACTTCACAAATGAAAATGTTAAAAGGGGCGTAAAGTACTCAATTGCCTCCCTCTGTAACACCTGGCGGCAATTGTCCTTACCAAACACTGCCGCCTACAAGTGTGGCTCGGTTGACCTTGCATCAACCTCTGTGTGACCTTGAGCATGTTTGTGGAACTGACATCACAACAGGAAGCGGAAAATGAATCTCCCAGGAGGTGCGCACGCACACAAAGGTTGGAGTGACAGGAAGCAGATTGAAGCAGGTTGGTAAACCTACAGGGTATAGGGGCGTGGGTGTGGGTGTGAGGGGAGTGGTAGAAGAGAGGGAGAGGGAGAGGAGAGGAGGGGAGGGCGAGAAGGGGGAGAGGGACAGGAGAGGAGGAGGGAAGGGGAGAGGAGGAGGGAAGGGGAGAGGAGGGAGAGAGGGGAAGGGGAAAGGAGAAGAGGGAAGGGGAGGAGGGGGAAGTGGGTGAAGAGGGGGAGAGGGAGAGGAGGGCGAGGGAAGGGCGAGAAGGGGGAGAGGGACAGGAGAGGAGGAGGGAAAGGGAGAGGAGGGGGAGAGGAGAAGAGGGAAGGGGAGGAGGGGGAAGAGGGGGAGGGGGAGAGGAGGGGGAGAGGAGGAGAAGAAGGGAATGGATTCAAACATATAATAGAATTACTGGACAATTGCATATGGTATGACAACACTCAAGTCTTTAATTTAAGTCAGGTTTTTTTTTCTGCACACATGTCTACACACTCTAGATATTCACACTGCACAGCAAAGTCAAATAATATCGGCCAAACGCCAGACTGACACTAAGGAATAAGCGCATTTAATTGTATTAATATCACATCAACAAATTTACTAGTCACAACTAAAGTGGGAAGGATTAGAATGACTAACAATTTTACTGAGAGAAAAAGAAATATAGAAAACTTACGTAAAATAAAGAATAGAAAAGAATGTGAATAAGTGTCTTTGTCAGACACATAAAGGCAACTGATACCACAGATTAGAAGCAAGCAAAGCAATAACAGCAAAGCCTAAGTTAAAGTAAACTAAAGCTGCACTCTCAGCTAACGTCAGTCAAAAACAATTATTTTCTTCCCTTCTTTTTTCCAACCCATCCAAAAGTCATTTGACTGAAATTTTGGAGGATTCTGTCGAGTTGTTTTTGTTACAGGGCTTCGAAAATGTCCTTATTTCTATTTGGAGGACCCGCCTGAATCTGTTTTATTGTGACTTCACTTATTATCGCTCACCAAAGGCTGTTTTCCCTCGACTGTCTCTACTTCAAATTCTTGTATACACATAAAACAGCAGCAGAATATAACAGCAGCAGAATATTGATGAATTCAGTCCTAGAAGTCATAATATGAGTGAATTTGGTACGATTTGTTTTGTCATAAAAAAAGGCAAGAGTTTTGGGGCATCAAGTCTAGGGTGGAAGTCCTCTGTGCAATATCAGACCAATATCTTGTATTTCCTTCCCAGCAAAAATTTTAGAAAAAGTAGTCCATCACCAACTCACAGAACATTTCGAAACAAACAATCTCGTCTATGAAAAACAATATGGCTTTAGGAATGGACGATCAGTCCAACAAGCTCATATTGATTTCTTAAATGATATTTATACAAACCTCAACAATAAAAATTATAATCAGACAGTGTTTCTAGACTTCAAAAAAGCTTTTGACACTGTTCATCACAAGACGCTACAAAAAAAACTTTCGCTGTTGGTCTGATATTGCACAGAGGACTTCCACCCTAGACTTGATGCCCCAAAACTCTTGCCTTTTTTTATGACACTTTTCACCATATACATAAATGACCTACACAAGGTGGTCAAAAACTCAACAATACAACACTTTGCGGATGATACCCTGATCTATCGAAACAGTAAAGAACAAAATACATTGAATAAGAAACTTCAAGCAGACCTAGATGCCATTAATACATGGTGTCAAATGAACAAAATCTCAGTCAATGCAGAAAAATGTAGCATAGTCAACTTCAAATTCAGAAGAAAATCAGAGGAAGAAACCCTTAATCTCAAATTAGGAAATTCAAAACTAAATACGGCTGCAGAATACAAATATCTTGGTTTCACCCTAGATGAAGACCTTACCTTCAAACCTCATATCCTAAACACGATAATAAAAACAAGGTAAAAAATCTCACTGATGTACAAAGCAAAACGCTCCCTCACACAAAAAGTGAAAGTAGACTTATACAAAATGGCCATACTCCCACAAATTGACTACTGTGATTTTATATATGATTCAGGCCCAATAGTACTGACTAAACTACAAACACTCCAAAACTCAGCCCTAAGAATTATCTCAAACAAATCAAAATATGATAACATGGATAGCCAACACGCAATATTCAATATAATGCCACTACAAGAAAGAAGAAATCTCCATGTACTAAACATCGCTCACTACCTAGCATCACAGCAAAACAACTTGGACCAAAGAAATCTAAAAATGCGCAGTCATACAAAAAATAGGAGGAACCTAATAGTTCTGCAGCCCACATCAACAAAAATAACAAATTCTATAATTCATAAGTGTCAAACCAGATGGAATGAACTCCCAACTGAGGCAAATGAATGTATTGACAGAAAAGACTTCACAAAAATCCTTGCAAACTATTGAATATCTAGAAAGCATCTCCGCAAAGTGTAACCAAGTGCTGATAACTTTTGTATACAACCACAGTTAACATATAACACTTATGCTACATATGTTACCTCTTGTGCCATTCAACACTTTTATGTATAAGTACTGTAATGACATTATTATTACTTTGTTACTACATATACCTGTTAGTGCTATAGTTCTGATCATGGTTCCCGTGGAATAAAGGAAGAAAATGCCATATGGTTTCTCGCCTCCTTGGTCGTTAAGATCGTCTCCCTGATTTGCGCCACCGCCTCCGGCGGTAGACCGGAACGTGGAGCGAAACCTGAAACCCTCTCACTACTTTAACCCTTGTCGCCTGTTGTATGTGATGTGTTTCAGGGAAGAGCTACTCTATACTTTACCAAAGTGAGGGAGGGAAAAGGGTTAAAGCTAAGACAGGAGGTGGTGTCTCCAAAATCGGGTGGGCCGGCCAGAGCCACCAGCTGTTGTTTTAAAGGAGGAGGTGACAGATTTCGAGATGTTTAATGGAATTCCGTCTTCCACCCCTCCCTATCAAAGAAAAATCCCCGCAGTACCGGTATCATGTTACCAACTATACTTATATTTTATTATAATCTTAGTTTTGTTAAACATACATATTAGTGCTACTTATACTCTCGTATAATCATATATACGCTGCAAGACAAAGGGCTTATTTACTATATAGCCTATATTTAAGTCTTCTCACTCATGTTCATCTAACCTCATGTACTGGGTGGCTCAGTACAGAGTCACTCATTAACATCTATATTTCTAATGTTTATCTTACGCAGGATGACTCAGTACAGCGAACGCTAAAACATTGTCATATATACGTGTCATTACATATTTTATTAGAAATTTTATTGCAAATGAAACAGTGAGTCATGTAGAATAGCTTCTATAAAGTCAACTTCTTGCCTCAAAAAAACATACAATGTCTAAAACTGAATGTTTCTCAATCGATAAGAGGCTCTACGATATTATAAAATGTAAACCGACCCCCAACCTTAGCCCCACAACCAAACCCCTAGTCAACCCCAAAATTAGCTAGTCAACCCTCTGTAGCTAGGCATACATGGGAAGACCAGGTCCAGACCTGACATGTACTACCTGTATTTTCTGTAACCTAGTCATGAAATAAAAGAATTTATTATTATTATATCCGATATTGATTTAATTAAGAAATTAATTAAAAAATTAAAAATCTGTGAGCATTGGTGAAGTCGAATTGTCTTCAGGCTCCTTCAGCCACATACGCCTTATTTACACATGTATCCCATATCTCAGTGCCTGAACCTTTACCCATATCTCAGTGCCTGAACCTTTAGGCAAGGATTTGCTCTACAGACAATGCTAAGGCCAAAACAATTAGGTTTCCGTTTTACCCTTCCCCCTACCTAGGAAAACTTACCACACCTAAAAGTTTTTTTGACTTTCTTTAATTTTCTAAAAGCTGAAAAGTCTGAAACAAGTCATCCTAACCAGAATACTCTTAAAGTGAAAATTTCTTATGTTTAAAACAACTACTGTAATGAAATAAGACAGAAATTAGATTTTTTTTCAGTTCCCGGTTGGCCGTTCCAAAGGGGACGAGGAAGAAAAGAAATGTACCACTTAACTACTCTTTAGTATTTTCTCTGGGGAACTAAGGGGGCTGAGGGTTGAGGGGGGCTGAGGGCGCCGAGGGAGGGCTGAGGGAGGGCTGAGGGGGACTGAGGGGCAACGTGTTTGAGGGGGCCTGAGGGGGGCTGAACGAAGCTGAGGGGGCTGAGGGGGGGCTATGGTTGCTGAGGAGGGCTAGGGGGCTGAGGGACGCGGAAGGGTGTAAAGAGGGCTGAGGGGGCTGAGAGAGCGGAGGGGGCTGAGAGAGCTGAGGGGGCTGAAGAGGGTAGAGAGGGGCTGACGGGTGCTGAGGGGGCTGAGAGAGACAGGGGGGACTGAGGATGAACACAATCTCTGCATATCACCCACACAAACTGACAGATGTGCATATTGCATGTCACCCCCTATTATCCCCTCCCCTCTCCCTCCACCGTCACACCCCCGGTAATTGTGCCTCGCCACCTGATCTTCAGAGAAAAACAAGTTTTTATGGAAATGTTTATCACTGACACATTGCCCGCCATCACTGCAGCTGCGCATGCGCAGTTTGATCTGGGAGCAGACGACAATTTCCTACTCTGACTCCTTGACTTCCGCTACTCCTCTTTCTTGTCTCAATAGCGCACTTGCAGGTGTCACTGCCCATGTCACTTATACTGCTTTATGGGCAGTAGTACATGCCAATGCTGTGTGATGTGTCTCAGAAAAATGAGTCAAAAGTCGGAGTTTTTCAAAGGTTTTTTTCACAAGAACTCTTAGTGGGAATGTTTTGATTTTTGGGGTCTAGTGCTCTTAGTTGTATCAGGACATATATCTAAAGACCGTGTATTAAATATATCTCTGCGCTTCTCAGGAAATATATTTAACTACTTTACTAGTGATCCAGAAACATCAGGAACTAATCTTTCAAACATACAAAGATAGAAAAGTACTTAATAAATCCGCTAAAGCTTAACATCTTTGGAATCCGCCTGATCCCATCCTTCAAAGAACAACAACAATAAATATTTTCAAAATCAAAATCAAGTATCTCAAAATCCACTTTTTTCGACTTGAGACTCATTTGCCCTAGACACATCACATTTATGGGAATTTAATATTGTGTGTTTTCATCATACGGGTATCCTTTTTGTTTTAAAGGTTTTTACTTTGGTGCATGACAGAAAAATTCAGAAATAACACTTCACTAACAATTAAGCATTTTTCAAGCTACCAAACTATTATTAACAAATGATGCAAATTGAGTTTTTAGAAGTTTTATCTGCTTGATTCATGTACCGGTATAGACTCTATGTAGTTCTCTTTTTTCTTATTATGTAGACCTGTGTTGTCCCCAATCGGTAAGGATATCAATGTGTAATAGTAATGATCCAACATATCTAATGCTTTTCTTTTTCGAATAGTACTTTCCCTTTCTAAGATATTCCACCACATAATCAACATGACTTATGGATATCTTAATATCTGAAGAGATACTATCTTGGATTTTGGGATACATTCTTTCTGACAGAAAGATATCTCAAATATGCCTGAGTGACTCCTTCATTATACTACTATATGGTCTTTGACTAATAGCTAGTAGACTAGCACTAAGTCCCTCAGGCGATTCTCATAGACTAGAAATTGGACTTGTAAACAATACCTCTCCCGGCTTGTGTATTATATACATTGCATGTTCATTTCAAGATGTAACCACATAGGCCTACTGACGTAGGCAAACAGTGGCGCCTCGAATGGAGCGTTAAACTGTGCAACTACTTTTTTCCTCATCTAAATGGGTTAAACTCATCAAATGTTAGATTGCATTAAGTACCACTGGGGTCGTTACATGTGTAATGACCCGGTTGGTATAGAGGAGGAGAGCTATATAACATATAAGACAAGAGCCTTGATATTATTACTCTAATCTATTGAAGCGCTTTGGATGATGTGTACAGTAAATATTGAAGTCATATGAAGTGGTGTCTAAACACAGTTTACACAGTGTTAAATGATAAAGACACACAGTGAATATTATCAGTATACAGTAAATATACAGGATAAGATGTATGGTAAAGAACAGGTCCACCTAGTGGAAACCATGAACATTCGTATGGCTATTTCATGAGCCGATGTAGTATATGAAAACTGGTGTTTGGCAACGGCAACACACTACACATGCATATGAATAATAGCAAAGAAGTTGATTTGACAGATTAGAAAGCATGGAACCTGGCCTTGTCATGAAGGTCACAAACCAAAAGAATGGACCGCTACAGACAAATTAGTTACTAGATATTTTTTTTAAATCCACCAAAAAAGGGAATCCTGAATCCTGAATCCTGATATCATAGTTGCTGTTGTTGGTCCAAAAACACAATAAATAGAACAGGAAATATATTCACAATTATGTACAATATATCAGGAACATTATCTACATATATATTCAATTCAATATATTATCTATTTGCACCTAAAAGTATACAAAACAGAGACATACATTGAAAAGGTGACTCCCAGACCTTTCAGTATGTTCCTAGACTAAACGGCTGAACCTAAGATTAAGATGAGATGAATTAAATTTTGATTTAAATTGTACAGGTCAAAAAGAATTCTGAAGGCTATTTATATAAAGGGTAGGGTCGAAAAAAATGCAATAAAAATCACCCCCACCCAGACTCACACCTACCCCTGACTCCATCAGCAGGCAGAACAAGTCGATCACCACCACAAGGCATCAGGCCCTGGAGAGACTAACCGATCACTCCCTTCCTCCCATCCAAGTGTTAATTTCCCGGGAATAGGTCATTTTAATTGAAGGAGCCCCGGTCGCACCAGTAATTGAAAATAGTCGGAATTAATGGCAGAAAATTAATTGCCATTAGACAGAAAGGTTATCATCGCTTGATCATCGGCGATCTGGAAAAAGGGCTAAAATTAGCAGCGAAATTATTAATGATTTAAGGAAGTGAGAATTGGTAAAAGTTGTTTTTGTTGGTAAATTGGATTAATCGGGGTAAAAATATCTTTAATTGTTGCATGAACCGAGATTAAATGAGAACAGAATATGTTGATATTTTATTTAAAATTATAGAGATCATTTTCGAAAAAAGATCTGTTTCAACTGCATCATTTAGTTTTCATCTGTAGCTTTGTCTTTTTATGTGATTATTGGAATAACCTGTCATGAGGACACCAGATAATAATATGAGGGTTAGCTCAAACGTTCTTGCAGCTATATCATCCCCTTATTTCAATTTTTCAAACATCATATGTCATGTATTTATCATTCAAAGGATAATAAATATAATTCCAACCCAGTGGCATTTGTTGCTTCCACCCAGCTCCCTCATTCTTCTCTATTCGCTCTCTCCTAAACTGTGTTCCCCTCTCATTTTTCACGTCTCTCCCTCTCTCTCCTCTCTCTCTCCACTCTCTCCTCTCTCTCTCCTCTCTCTCTCCTCTCTCTCTCCTCTCTCTCTCCTCTCTCTCTCCTCTCTCTCCTCTCTCTCTCCTCTCTCTCCTCTCTCTCCTCTCTCTCCTCTCTCTCCTCTCTCTCCTCTCTCTCCTCTCTCTCCTCTCTCCTCTCTCCTCTCTCCTCTCTCTCTCCTCTCTCTCTCCTCTCTCTCTCCTCTCTCTCTCCTCTCTCTCACCTCTCTCTCTCCTCCCACGTATAACTAAATACTAACTGTAGCAGTGACAGTAGCACCTTCCCACCACGCCTCACTCAGTATGCCAAACGTCCGAAGCTGTAGGAAACAGAATCTCAGATTTAATCTTCGGCCCGTCAATGCCACCCCGCCTACTTTGCAGGTAACTAAGCCTAAGGACCTTCACCCAATTGTTATCCCTTATTTTATTGGCTAAGATTGAGTGACCATTCAGTGCCATGGAGAGAAAGGTTTTGGCCAGAGCTCATCACGGGGACTGCGGTTAGCTTTCAGCGCTAACAAATGACTGAGGTGTTGATTACGCATGCGCGTCAGGTAGCAATAGGAGCTTTGCAAGGGCTGTTGTTTGATGACCTTAGGCTCGTTGCTGCTAGTTTTTCCCTTTTTTCCCTTTTTTTCCCTTTTTTCTTTACACGTTATTTTCATAGAACAGTCTTCTTTTATCTTTTTTCATTCAATTTAAGGTCAATTCAATTCAATTCAATTCAATTCAAAGCATTTTTTATTTATACAAGAAAGGTGTACAAAAAGGAGCCCCGTATCTCAAAGGTGACTTCCAGGTCTTCCAACGGGTTCCTGACTAGTTCCTACCAAGAAAGAATAATTTTGATTTGACATTACTATGCCAAATACTATATTTCAATATTTGAATTTATATAGAAGAGAAGAAAAACGTGAAATCCTCCATGGATGTTTTTCACACGGTGCCTGATAAGAGAAAGATTATTCGCTACAACATGATAATCCATCTCACTACTACATAAAAGGTATACAAAATCAAGAAATACTATTACAAGGAGCACGTACTAACTTGAATGCATATCAATAAGAACGAAGAACGGTATGAGGTTGTGGTTCAATGATGATACTCACAATTTACACATCAGAAAAAAGTATATATCAGTATATATATGGGTCAGATTTTCAGAAAATGTACAATTCGCCTTCACCAATCTCTCAAATAACCCACATTTAAGACAAAAATGAGCTTCAAAATGCAGTTTAACATAACAGAACTGATTCTTTAAATCAATGCGATACCAAATATACTCAGATATACCCGGTATTCTTCATTTTTCAGCCTAATTTTGGAGAATTTACTAAATGTGTAGATCTGCCAATTGTACATTTTCTAAAAATCTGACCCATATATGTAAAAACCAGGCAACAGTGTGTGTGAGGGGAGGGGTCATAAAAATACGAGGAAACTGCACGATATAAGATACATCATACTATATATGATAATGCGACTTGCAATGTATGATAAATTTTTACATAGTGTACTTGATTATTTAACTTCCAAAACAACCTATATTATTTTTTATTGGAAATATGGGAGTGAATGCTGAAATGAATATATCTATTATTTCAAAAATTCAATAATGTATTCATGAAATGGAATAAATACTAATATTAGTCTTCTACACAATCAATAAATGAAGTGGTCCTGGGTATGACCATAAAGTGCCTTTCTGTCTCTTTTTCTCTGTCTCTCTCTCCCTTCGTCTCTATCTCTATTTCCTGAGTATGACCATGAAGTGCCTCCCTCTCAGCTCTCCCGCCCTTGATATAACCTTCCAATGTGTTGATAAGGGTGTATCTAGCAACCAATCTCACTCACTCACTCATCAATGATTGAATGATGATATAATGGGGTGAGTGAGATAGCATTGTCAGCAGGCAGATACTGCGTAACCCATGCTGTGGCTAGGTTTACTTGTTTGGTGGATGATCAGGTTGTAAGTTTGAGACTACTTCTAAAGTTAATCAAATATAAGAATATCAGTAGTGAACAGAAACACAACCTCACTCTTAGCTGGCTTTCAAAAAAGTATTTTATTTTCCAAGTCCATCCAGGTGTGTCTACTCTCCTCTCCTAACTAGCCTCCCACCCTTACAAGGTATTTGGTTATGTTTGAACATCACAACTCTATAAACCCACTATTGCAGGGACCGGTCAGTAGATTAAGGGGTGTAATGAGTGGAAGAAGGTGGATGGTTTAAAATGACCAGAGTGACCAGGCAAGGTGCATGACCTGGTCACCTAGCTGTGACTTGCCACTAACTATTTGTTAACCATCTTAATTATGCGCATTCCACTTCCAATTCTTCATTCATGTAAGGGATCTGCCTCGGGAGATGTATTCTTATATTGGTAAACATGTAAAATTGAGGTATAAAAGTTTTGGATAATAAGATTGAATTATATGAGAATAAATAGATGAATAAATTTAAGAATTTAATGAAGGGTGAATGAATAAATAAATGTTAGTAAATTAAGAGTGGGTGGGTGGGATTTTGAAAGTAAGTGTAGGCGGTATGTATTAAGGTTTGAAGGAGAGTGAGAGTGAAGCAGCAAAGACCCGTGAGGGTGTGTGTGTGATAATGTGTGGGTGAGTGAGTGAGTGTAACATGGGATGTGATTGGTTGTTGTAAGTGTGTGGGTGAACCAGAGACATGCAGGCACATGGCCTTTGGCCAATGTTTCCATTGGATGAGTTGGCCATATTTTCTTAATATATTTTAACCCCATTTGATAGTTTTGTTCATTTATTTTTTTGAGAGAATGTTATTTATTTCACCTCTGAAAGCGTGGAGAATGAAGTGCCCATTGGAATAACAAAGGCATTTCGTTCTCCACCCAAACAGTGTAGATTAACAACTATCATCTTTCCTTCTACACTAATTACTAATTACCTTTACTTATGCACCGCTCCTTTCCTTCTATAGTAGTAGGACTGCACCTGACAGCCCCTGGCGGAAAATCATGGACAATGCTAAATAATAGCCCCCGTGAGCCTTGTATATCCTTATCACTTATGGCTGTATAAATATGTTAAATAAACAAAAAACAAAAAAACCCATAGGCGGGTCTGGTTATCCACTCTCACATCCTCAAAGCTGCATTTTGATTGGATAACTTGTCGCGCATTGATGGTTCCGTAAACGACGCACACCTTGACTCAAAACAGAGCTATATATATCTGCTCAAAACAAAGTAGTTCTCAATCGAGGCATTTGAAATTTACATTTTAATAATTTTTCGATCAATAAATGGTAGGAAACATTAAAAATTTAATACATCTAGTGGGCAGAAGTGAAATAAATCTCGAACCAACCACGTTTCTCCCGTTTTGCTTGTTCTCCACTTGTCTCCCGGCTTCTCAATCCACTCGGCTCCGCCTCATGTATTACTACGCCTTGCGTGGAGAACAAGAGAAACTAGCTAGGTTAGTTCTATGTAACTATTATATGGGTCAGATTTTCAGAAAATGTACAATTGGCAGATCTTCATATTTAGTAAATTCTGCTAAATAAGGCTGAAGAATGGTCAAAACTAGGTATATCTGAATATATTTGGTATTGTCTTGAATCAAACAATCCGTTTAGTTGTGTTAAACTGAATTTTCACCATCATTATTGTCTTAAATTTGTGTTATTTGAAAGGATTGCTGAAGACAAATTGTACATTTTCTGAAAATCTGACCCATATCTGCATTCCACTAGTGAGGTGCAATAAAGTGGGTGCAATCAAAATATTTATACTGCATGTGTATGATATAAATTTCAATTTGTTTTTATATTAGCATTTAGATGCTTTATGAAGATTCAAAAACCAAATCAAAAGATTATGTTTCAGTATTTTTCAATGTTTGGGGCATTGAAAGCCAGGTCTTCTCTAATATCACACATTCCTAAACCCTTCATTTAGAAATATGTCTCAAATATATCAGGTGGAAATGAAAACCATTCAGGAACAAATGATGAATAAGCAAAGAATATTGCAGGGAGGGAAGATATAACCGGCAGCAAGCAGGTACAGGATGCATAGGTGGCCACTGAACCAATTTCTCCAATTTGGGTGGGGGTGTACCTACCTACCTACCTCTCTTCCTCCCTCTCATTTCTTCCCTCCTTCCCTCCCCCTCCCACACAATCCCCCTCCCTCTCCCTTCCTCCCTCCCTCGCCGCCCTTCACCTACTTCCCCTTCCTCCACCTCCCTACGCCTCCATCCCCCTATACATAGATTTCACTGACGTCACGGCCCTGGCCATGTTTGGGGTCAAGTTAGATGGCTATGTATGCTGCGATACTTGAAAATATCGTTTTCTGGCTGTTTTAACGTTTACCAGTTTTAATCTGCCACAATAATACCTTCATGATAGGTTAGATCATCTGCCTTTAGTGTAGAATTACCCAAGTATCTACTCTTGTGAGGTTTATCAACTTTGTTTTGATACCCCCGCCATAGACGGCAAGCGTAGCAGTGACCCCAGACATGGTAGCCACTGTGATACCCCAGCCTACTGGGTGACGTCATGTGAAATCTATGTATATACATATTTATCCGCCTCCCTCACCCTCCCTCCACTTCAAGTCCCTTTCTCACCGCCCTACCCTCAACCCGCCTACCGTCCCCTTAACTTCCCTACCCCCTCCCTCCCCTTTTCTCCCATCCCTTCCCTTCTCTCCTTTCCACGTCCTGTTTTCTTTCCTTCGTTTATCTCTTGTTCCTTTTCTCTCCTACCTAGGAAGAAAATAGGTGTTTCCTTGTAAGGGTTTCTTTGTTAGGATGACTTGTTTCCCCACTTAAATTAGATTTTCGGGGAAAAGAAACCCAAACAATATTAGACAAGGTCAACAAAAACTTCAGGTGGGTAATTAGTTTTTCTAGGTAGGAGGGGGTGGGGGGTAAAAAAAACACACACACACCGATGGGGTTTCTTTTGCTGTTTTGATTTTTGGAGTTTTTGTTGGGTTTTTTGTTGGGTTTTTTTGGGGGGGACCTACCTACACTACCCTCCTCCTCCTTCTACCTCTCCTCCTCCTCCTCCTCCTCCCATCCCCTCTCTTTCCCCCTTCCCCTACCTTTCCCCCTCTCCCCCTCTCCCTTCCCCTCCTCTCCTCCTCCTCCCTTCTACCTCTCCTCCCCTGCCCCCTCCCCCTCTATCCCCTCCCTCCCTCCCACCGCCCTCCCATAAGGTCAACCACAGGGCGCAAAACATATCACCTCAGCGACGCCACAACACCTAGCGAGTGACACCATAACCATCACGTCGGGATCAAAGCCCAAATCTGAGAGGTCATCACCATGGTTACTAATGTCTCCCTACTCCTTGTTCTCTGTCATTGTCATTAACCAGTTCTACGCATGCCTCAAGTATTATTTCCGGGTTTGGGTCATAGCGATGACCAGCTGAGAAAGTAATATCCCCGCGTCCCTATAGGAGGCGCTTATTGGCACCGCCATGTTATCATGGTGGCTCCATCTAGGGATCAAGACGAGAACCTGAATAATGCATAATAAATTCCCCCTTTCATGTGAGGGATCTGCCTCGGGAAATGTATTCTTATATTGGTAAACAGGTCCATTAGTGCTTGATATTGGGACTTACTGAATTAATTGCTGTTATTGCATGAGCTGGCCACATTTTGTTATCAAACGTGATGTGTTATGGAGAAACGAATCACAAGTCAGAAACAATTTAGAAATATGATCATATTTGAAAAGATGAGATCAAGCCGATTCCAATGATGGTAAACATTAAGAAAATTGATATTTCTGGGTGGGCAATTACTAGTAAAGTAGTTGAAATATATTCTATAGGATCAGCTTAGAAAAGCAGAGACATATTTAATGCACGTTCTGGAGATTTAGTAGATGTATTCATATAACTTATATGACACATATTTTCACTCCATTAGAAACTTTTGTTGTTCATTTTTGTATGAGAGAATGTGTTTTTTTTTATTATACATGTACATTCCAGTTGAGGTGCGATAAAGGGGTGCAATAACAATATTTTTATCCTTGATGTACAATTAATCAAAAGAAATGTACCTTCTGTGGTGTTTCTGGGTATAGGAAGACGTGTGGTCCTGCTATAATTAGCTTCTTTTTTTAATTACGCAAGGTCACATTGTTTTAGGTCGGGTAAGATTTTTCTGGGTAAGGTCGGGGTGGGGTGGAAACGCACCTATTGTCTTGGTCTAATATATGAGGTGAAGTTGGATTGTCTTTGACTATATGCCGTTTATTAACTAACTAATTTAGTTGATGAATGGTATATAGTCACAAAGTATTAAAGTTATATGCCGCTTATTAGTCAGTGTGTCCCCCATGGCATAGCCCCGAAAGGTTAATACAAACGAAGAAAATGACTCATGAAAACCCGATAAACATCAATTAACTTTAATGTTAGAAAGCACCTTAACGTAGTGGTAGGTAAACGAAGTATTACTACTATCTATCTAGATGTTTAAAACGAACTGAGCGCTATAAATTATCGCTGGTTATTGACTATTATTTATTTTGGATTTTCTGGGCTAACTGGAAGAACTACAATGCAGAGGTAAAGGTTCATTTCTGTATTATTCTAAACAGCTATAGCACTGAGAGTTCATGAATTGGGTATTTATTGTTGCCAAGAATTATAATGACCGATTGTACAATAACTATAACGATATTATTTCCCAAAAGTCTTTGTTAAAAAAATCAAAGTCAGAATCAGAACAATTGTGGTGGCAGGTAAAGGATAGAAGAAAACAAGAGAGTGGAAATCTTTAATTGTTGAAATGGAAGGTGTTCAGTAAAATTGTTTAGAAAAATACAAATCTGAAGAAAACTTGAGGAAATAGGGGATTTGCATGTCCGCCATCTTGAGTCTTGACGAACGGCTGCCAAACCGCTTATTTCAATAAGCGAATGCGATTTACCGAAACACAGCGAACGCAGCGCCATAACTGTACAACGATTATAAGAGAGGGGCCCCTGGGTCTGCAAAAGGTTTCTCGCACTTATTTTCCTACAAACTTAGGCATCCACTACAATGAATCGCCAGCATATTAATACACCTAGCTATTAGTAAAGTCGATTTAACCGAAATGCGCACAGATAAATTACAATCTTGGTGTAAACTTACGTTAACACTAGCGTGAATGGGGACTGCATATCGGCCGATCGACCGACCTGAAAGTTGGGCCACATGACTGAAATGCATGGGAAATGATACGTAAGGCTTCTCATAGTGTATTGAGCAAGGCCGCGCGCTCCTTCCGGTCAGACACTTCCGTCTTTGCACTTGCACAACCAAAACAACTAGCCTAGGATTATCACGTGCATGTATTGCTGTCATATTCCATGTAGAAACTCTGCGATTATTCCATTAAAAAGGTAACGAAATATAGATTCTTCTCCTGAAGTCTAAAATCTGCAGGGGTTTTATGGCATTGCCATAAAGACGCCTGCAGACCAAGCAAAACACCGAGTCTACTCATTCCCTGTGGCGAAGTTGGGCCGGGTCCTCCCGGCTCTCCAGTCGCCGAAACCATAATTTTAAAAGCTTTGATTATTACAAACGATATAACAAATACAGCTGGCTGAAAATATTCTACTAAACTAACCAGCCAAGCAGTTACCGTAGGCCTACACAACACAAATTCTCGCGCGGATACTTTCTAGATTGGCATGGAATTCAATAGCTAAATGTCAAACCTGAACTGAATCTATCCCAGCATGCACTGTAACAAACATGCGCAGTGGCACCAGTAAATCCCTATTATGCAAGAGTTTGGGTTTGAAAGTGTTCCCGATGTATTTCTAAATGTAAAAGCAAACCACTGCGATTTTGTCTAAATTCAAATTATAACTGAATAAGAATAAATCCCTCCAATTATACCTAGTTTGGTGGTTTGACCCGCATATATCCTGATAACTACCCAAAGTGCCTTGCGTTCCCATCTCCTGATGCCCTGTCCCAGCAGGATAATTTTCGCGGCAATATATATTTCCCGAATCAGCGAAAAAATAAATTTCGCAAACATTAAAATTCACCAACTTATGTTCATTTTCTGGCTTATTATATATAGTAGTCATGCCGATGAGAATGTATCGTCGCACACATTCATTTTCGCGGATTGAAATAGGATTTCGTGATATTTTTGGTCCGTGAAAATTATATGGGTCAGATTTTCACCTTCACCAATCCTCTCAAACAACCCACATTTAAGACAAAAATCAGCTTCAAAATACAGTTTAACATAACAGAACTGATACTTTAAATCAATGTGATACCAAATATACTCAGTTATACCCGGGATTCGTCATTTTTCAGCCTAATTTAGAAGAATTTCCTAAATGTGTAGATCTGCCAATTGTACATTTTCTGAAAATCTGACCCATAGCCACATGAGAGATGAGAGCCGAGATTAGTGCAGTGGGATGGAGACAGAAGTAAAATAATTGAACATATCTTTGTTTCCCACCGGCACAATGGGTTCTGCCACCAGAGATCCTAACCTATCCCTGATATCATGGTGTGTGGCTTGATCACCATCGTAATACAGTATAGGCAAAGTTTGGACTTATCTAAACTTAATTATAACTCCGAAACTGCTGGGTCAGCACTACTTGGTACAATGTTATTCGCGAAAATATCCCCCCAAAAAGGAATTTGATTCAAATTTGATTTACCTGTAATAATTATTAGATTGTAATTTGGGGGGATATCGTATTTCTATTGTAAGAATATTTTCCTGGTAGACTTCTGTTAATTATTTAATTGAATTGAAATATTGTCTATTTGTCAAAGTTCTTATTACAAATGCCTTACGTACATATCTACAGGCTAACATAACATGGGAGAGTAGGCATATAATAAAGACTCTCATAATAGATAAATTGTAAACTAATTAAATACATTGAATAAATAATAATAATTAATTGTGTGCTCTAATTATTAGATACTATTATTGATCTACATTCATCCTTTGGTTCACCGAGTTTTTAGGCTACATGTATTTGATTTGTTTATTTCCTTAAACATCACATGTAACCATGCTTTTCTCCGTTTAAGCAACGAGCTTTAATCTCAAATACAATATCACATTAATCTCATGAGTAAAATAAATGTTAGCCTAGGCCTGCATGGTAGTATCCTTTACAAATAAACAATTGGCCTAAAATGTAATTAGGCTACCCAATGAACAATTCTATTGGCCTAATTCAAAACGTAATAGGCCTAGGCCTAACATATTTTTGGCCATTTGACGTGTAGCCTATAAGTAAAATAGGCCTAGGCCTACTGAGTGGAATCTAGAGAAGAAAAATAATAGAAGATAATAATAACAATCCAGATGAATAATGAAGTTAACGCCTAATACATATAGATTCCTATTGCCTACTTAAACTGTATCAATAACATCCCAAGATCAAGGGGCCTATAGCCTATAGTTATACCCCGATTCCAAATGTTCCAAATGGTAGCCTAAGTGAAAGAACGCCACGATATTACCAACACCACACATCCCTCAACTCGCTTGCCTTCTCCTACATTATTTCTGCGCTCTATTTCTCGATCTCAGTACTCCGACAAGTTCCTACCTGAGTATTCGAGCTCATTTCGTTATTTTCTTACATCTGGAGTCCCGGACACTCATACATGTATGAAGCTATACGCTTTTCCGCGCTTTCGTTGTCAGCTGCAGTCGTGGCCGAGTGGTTAAGGCGATGGACTTGAAATCCATTGGGCTCTGCCCGCGCAGGTTCGAATCCTGCCGGCTGCGTAACTTTTACTCCCGTAACTGGGCCACACTCCACCCACGCAGTAAGGTATACGCTCTATCACAGAACTCCAGTTCTGTGGCTCTATGGAGCGAGCGATGCAGAGGCGGCGCGGTGTGGATTTCAGGAGAACTAAACTTCCCAGTGCCACAGGTGGTTTTCCGCTAGTTACGCGGGTGAAGTAGGCCTACCGTAGACTTTTAGAAGGTAGCCTAGATAAGATTTGGCGCTTAGATTTAGCGTTTTTATGGTTTTTTTCAAGGAGAAATTTGCCTTTCACCCGTATTCAACCATAATGTTGTCCGTGTGCGAAAATTTCGTTCCAGAAATGGGGGAAAAGTTATCATTCACCATACAATTAAAAGGCATGAACTGGAAGAACTGTAACGTTAATTTGAGAAGTTTACAATTAACCTTTTTGTCAACTTCACACCTATTAACACAAATAAAGAATGATCTTATCTTATCTTAAAAGAGTAGCCTAGGCCTACTTATTTTGGGTCTGAGACTAGATAATAGACTTAAATTAGGCCTACTTTTAAGCAACATTTGACTAAAAAAAGATATCATTAACAATATAAAGTTAGGCAACTCATGAAAACCGCCAAATCCCGTTATAATCGCAAAATACTATAGGGCCTAAATATCCCATTACTAGCCTATTAGGACGCCTACTCCTGGGTCAGGAAAGCCATTAGCAGTAGGCGTCCAATCACTGACATGCCATTCTTATCTGATCTGAGAGGCTTTGAAATGGGTACATATGGGTAAAATTCGACACGATTGACACGCGACACGGCCGCTAAATCACGGGCGACACGGCGACACAGTCCCCTTAACGTGCGACACACACAGCTTCCAAAAAGCTGATAAAATCTGACACACGACATTCAGAAATGTATTAAAAATCGACATGAGACACAGTGATTTATTTAACAGGTGACACACGACATTGTATCGACCGTTAGTATTAATTAATGTATTGCTTAAAAACTGACACGAGACATCATTGAATTGTTTTAAAAAGTGACATGGGACATGGAAAAAATTCTTACCGTGCGACACTCAGACACAGGCATAAAAAATTGGACCCATATATACCCCTTTTGAACCTAGATTGAAAATATGTTGCAAATTAAAAACAAGATTGAGGAAGATAGCAAAACTTAGGCCTATAGGCCTACTGGTAGCCTAGATGAAGGAGAGGTGCAATTTATTTTTATTATAGGCACTATATAGGCCTACATATAATTATATATAGGCCTAGGTCTGATATGATACATCATGACTTTCGAATGACAAGCTCAGAAATAGATAAATGATTGAACATTTTAGAAGGATTTGATGCTAGTCTCTCTTCCTGCCATCCCCCTCTCGTATAGGCTACAAATATAGGCCCTAGGCTATGTGGAAGTCAAATGACTAGTATGTAGGCTGGCCTATGAGTCAGATTTTCAGAAAATGTACAATTGGTAGCTGTACACATTTAGTAAATTCTGCTAAATTAGGCTGCAATTTGGTCAATAGGCCTACTAGGTAAATTCGAGTATATTCGGCATTGCATTGATTTACTCGAGGTAAATAGATTTTTTTATTATTTCATTTTCAGGCCAATACATTAAATACAATCAATAGTTAGAAAAAAACGCGATTGTCGTTCGACGACGTGTTTCAAGCGTTGCCTATTAATAGTCTCAATACCTTATTACCCACGAGATTTGCATTTCGCAGACATTAAAGATTATTAAAAATAAAGCAAAAACCAGCTAACACTAACTAGCAGGAATAAACAAGTCACATTTCTACATTAAAATAAAATTAAAATTAAAATTAAACTTGTCCAATCTCGACTACCTCATACCGAGTCAATCATTGTCTCCTCTATGTATACATCAAACATCTCTTCATCAAAACAGAGATCTGAGTTTAAAATAAAAAACATTCCTTCGTCCTTCTGTCAAGATGGCGCCCCAAGTGCTACACACGACTAGCTAGAGCGGAGCCAATAATGCACCCCAGGATCGAATTACGCAGGAGTAATTACTGAAACACTGTGAATTACCGTCCATCAACATATCAAGACACTATATAATACATTGGAGAGTGGAAAAAACGGACTATTACCTTGTGTATAAACAGGATTATCCAAATGCCAAACGAGCAACCTCCTATATCGCCCACCGAGGTAAACATACCGGCGCGCCAAGCCAAACCTCACCCAATGCTTAGGAGAATATCCAGCGCACTGAACAATAACTCACCGGTTCCCCCACCCTCACCTTCTTCTAAATCAAAAACTAACTCCAGATCAAGGCGCCATCGACGTAAAATACATACAACAATGACAGCGGCTCAAAAGACCCAGGAAAACATAGACCTACAGAGGTCAAGGTCACCTAGCCCAAATGGAAATAACAACGACGAAACCAAAGAGAGAATGGATAGTACTTCGTCAGATGATTCAACAAGTACAATAAAAGAGGATAAAGACATTACATATCCCACTGACGACAAATTAATAGCTCGATCAGCAGAGCCGACGACAGAGGTGAAACCAAATAAGGTAAAGGTTAATCTCCCAATAACCACTCCGGTTATGCTAGACCCAGCTCAGCTTCAATCTCTGCTAGATACCACGCTTAGTACAATGATTGAAGAAATAAAACGGCATAACACAGCTACAATGCAAAATCTGACATCCACCATAGTTGACCAAAATGAACTGCTGAAAACTCAAATGTCTAAATTATCTGCAGATCTTAAGAGTCACAAAACTGAATATGATGTGAAACTAGTAAATCATAACACTCGAATTATCAAACTGGAAGAGAGAACCGATGATGATAATCTGAAGCAAGTATTACAAGAATTAATACAACCCACGATAGATTCAGCCCATGAAGATTTAAATACAGTATTAAATCAGGATCTACCAAAAAACGAAGATTTCCTAGAAGCAGTCAAAGAAATAATGAAACCGACGCTAGACACCGCCGAAACCAGTCTGAAAAGCCTCCAAAATGAGGTAAAAGCGGCCATTGAATACAACGCAGCAATTACAAGCGACCAAGAACAACTTCAGCCACAGCAAATCCCCAATGACGTTGAACAACGACTTGAGGATTACGAAAAGAAGCAATCTAAGTACGAAGTTATGCTAGCACAATCACTTCGCACTCAGGAAAAAATGAAGTATCAAATCGACTTGTTGACCAATAACTGCGAAGTTCTCGATCTTAAATCACGGAAAATGAATCTCATTTTCGATGGAATAGAGGAAAACAAACAAGAAAACCTCCCAGAAATAATCGCTGAACTATTAGCCACGCATATAGAAAGATTTGATGTCGATGACATAGACGCAGCCTATCGTCTGGGAAAATTCAAAAAAGGACAAACACGCCAAGTTCTGGTATCTTTCCAAACTCTACTGATGAAAGATGAGATTATAAACCTAGCAAAACAAATAAAAATTACTTCAAAGAACCAGCACCTGTGGATCAATAAGGACCTCCCAGAGGCGATACAGAAAAAGAATAGCATGACCAGAAAGTGTGCGAAACGCCTAACTGAACAAGACAAGGACCACGCCCCTTACACACGTGGATCAGGCCTCGTGTACAAGCGTAAATATTATCATTCAGATGACCTACATCTCCTCCCAGACGGAGCTAGGCCAGAAGACTTCAAGATGGAAGAGTTTCGTACAAAAGAGGGACCAGGCTTAGGCTTTCAGGGAGAGCACTGTTATATGTCCAACTTTTATAACAGAGAATTCTGGTATAATGAAATTAAATATACATCAGTCGAGCAAGCATTTCAACACCAGAAAGCACTCGCAAACAACACATGCGAGAATGCGAAACTCGCTGACCAAATTTACTTCAATGAGGACCCGTACGCCATAAAGAAGTTATCGATAAACCTGAGCACAAACGACGACTGGAAAAAAGGTGAGGAAGGGTGGTTGAAGGATATAGTTCGGAGCAAATTTGAACAGAATGATGATTTAAGACTCAAACTTACAAATTCCAAATACGTTCATTTCTTTGAAATGACCTATGATTGTAAGTGGGGCACAGGCTTCCGAGTGCGTGACCGGGAATTTGACCCAGATAACAGCCGCAAAGGTCAGAACCGGTTTGGGAAAATGTTGGATGAACTGAAACTGTCATTGTAATAATTCGCTTATATATAGAACCTATTCATCATATCTCATTGCCCGATAACTCTTTCAGATATTGAATCTATCCAACATGGCACAGCGCCCAATTCTCATCGTTGGAGACAGTAGGATCCGAGACCTAGCTCCATACCTACGCCCATTCGTGCCTCTACAAGTGTATCATCGGATCCGTGTCCTATCGTACCCAGGGGCATCCCTGGGCTTAGCAGCCCATCTGGCCTATGACGATATTTTTCGGGAGAAACCACTTGCGGTCCTGTATACAGCAGGACTCTGCTCAATCACGAGACGAGACAGGGACACTAAATTGGTCTACATGCCAAATAATGTTCCCAAAACAGTTGAAGATTTTACTGATGACCTACACTACGTTGATACATATACAAAGCAAGCCATGCAACCATACCACGCTCCGGTGGTCTTCTGCACGCTCACAGGGATGGACATCGGGTGGTATAACACCAGATTACCCGGAGTCGTCCACCCACACCAGGACAACCTTAATGAGGCCGTCCTACAGATTAACCGCCATATCTGTGCAAGGAACTCAGATAATTATGTCCCCACACCAAACATACACGACCTGGTCCATCACAACTCGCGATATGGCAAATTGAATCTATACCTGAGGCTAGGACTAGATGGCTGCCACCTAAACGACGAAGGACTCAAGGTGTGGGCCAAGCATATAGGAAAAGCGATACGACAAATGAACATTGTGTAAACACATAGTGGCAGCGCTTCATTGAGGCCCCCACGAAGTAACGCAAAATATCAAGGACAATTCAAACAGAATATGCTACACCATAAGCAGCTATAATGCCAGCTGCTACCATAACACAACGTCCTCCCCTAGATTACGATAAGTATCATTATGTTATTTTAATATAAATTACTCACTATCATTAAGCTAAATATTGATAGAGTAAAAAGATCAAAAATTCAGTATTACAAAACAAAAATCGAGCTAGGGGAGTGAACATTTTAGTTGAACGTTTTGGTTTAAGGTTATTAGCTTAGCATTAAGCACATAAAATGTGCCACAGCGTGTTAAACTAAATAATGTAAGGAATAGCCAGCAGGAACTAAAGATATAAAATTAAGATGAGAGATAGAGTATAGCTGAATGGTAGAACCATGGATTATAGTTATCAGTTACCGTGATAGGAAAAGATACTTAAGTTGCTCAAAATCGTATTGTACATGTTGATCATAAGTAGAATATTACTTAAAGCCTTATTGTCATACCATTAAAATAGAATACTGACTAAAAGATTGAGATAGGATGTAGGACATGTATTTCAAATATTTTTTATACAACTCGATGCTGGATACTTTAAATACCTTAAGCACAAAATATGACTAAGCTAGGGTATATGACATGTATGTCATGTGTTTTAAATACTTCAAATATTTTTTATACAAACTCGACACCAGATACTTTAAATACTTTTAAGTACAAAATGTGATAAAAATTGATACTCAACAAGCCAAAGCTGTTCAAAACACGACCGAATGTACAGGTAGTGCAAAAAAATAAGTTTTTATTGTCTATGACGAAAAAACTTAAAAAATTGGGTCGATTAGGTTGAAGTTGTTTCTTTTATACGCATACAGAACTGTGTTCAGTCGCTTTATATTTATGTTGAGTTATAGTTTAAGTAAAGGACTGGAGCAGAAATCCGTGTGTGTGTGAGAATCGCGATACATGTGTATCCCATATATATACTTTTTAAATGGGATTATAAATGGATCTCATACCGTCCATCAAGTTCATAGAGAACTAACCACTCATTAGTTAGGTGATGGGTTATGTTGGGTTATGTTATGTTATGTTGTGATTATATAAAGTATATACCATGCAGTAGATACCATGGAAAATTGAATTATGTTTAAAACTCCTTATGTTATGTTACGATCGTAGGATATACTATAGTATGGTATACAATATTTTGCGATTATACCACCAAAAAGTCACTAAAGCATAGAAGTAAAGAAAAAGTGTGAAGAGTGTGATCTATGATTAGGATAACAAGAAGATTACAATCAATCCACAAGATTAGTTACGATGTAAATTAAGAAATGACTAAGGTACAACCAATATATAGATAATATATAAAAACTGTTGTTATTGTTGTTGTTATCAGTAAACTCATTAGTTTATTTTTAATAACTCCTGGATATAACTATGGAGAATGACAATAAACAAAATTATAATAACCCCTAGACTGTGATCCTGTGATCCTGGGGTGTATGGCGAATCTATACCGTAGTAGAGGTATAGCACGCCAAGGCACACAAGAGAATGTCTGTTATTCGCTTGATGATGCAAAAACCTTTACTCTCCTAAAAGGGTTTAAAGTAATGAGTATAAACATTAGAAGCTTACTACATAAAATACCAAACTTAGAAGCAACCCTGGAGAAGTTAAATTTCGATGTGATATGTATTAATGAAACATGGCTGAACGAGAAAATATATAACAATCTAATAGACATACCAGAGTATAGGATATATCGCCAAGATAGGCAATCAGGTAAAGCAGGTGGAGGCCTAGCAGTGTATGTAAAGTGTAAATTCGATGTTGAACCGGGCAGTGACGACCACCAAATAAGCACCCCTGACGTAGAAATACAAACATTAAAAATATCTCTCAATAAATATAAAGAGTACACGGTAATAAATATTTACCGTCCGCCAGCAGGCAACCTGAAAATAGCTATAGAGACAATAAACGACGTAATAGGAAATATTAAAACAAACCAAGACAAGATTCTAGTAGGTGACCTAAATGTAGACTACTCGACTCCCTCAAATACCAAATCATGTTTATTATCAATTGAACATAGCGCTTCATTGAGGCAAGTTATCAACACCCCCACTCGTATAACATCTACAACGAGTACTATTCTAGACTTAATTTACACTGACTCTAAAATACTAAGCAAATGTGGAACGTTGAATGTAAACCTTAGCGACCACTTACCCACCTATGCTATATTTAAAAAAGAGAGTGAGAGATATTCAACGACCACATTTAAATGCAGGTCATACTCGAAATATGATGCTGAAAAATTGTCAACTCAGCTGAAAAGCTTGGATTGGGATAATTTACTAAGAGAAGGGGACCCAACGCAGAGCTGGGAAAATATGATTACTAAAATAACATCATCTATTGATACAATGTGCCCAGTAAAGAAGCATGAAAATGTAAAAGCAAGAAAAGAATGGCTAACTGGAGACTTATTCGCTCAAATGAAAGCTCGAGACAACTTATTTAAGGTAGCCAAGAGAACGAAAAACCCCGCAATAATGGACCAGGCAAAAAAATTGAGACACAAAATCAATCACTATGCCAGAAATCTAAAAAATAATTACATAAAACAAGAACTGGAGGCGAACAGCCACAACCCGAAAAAATTCTGGGCAAAACTAGCCCCAATGCTTAACAGCAGGAAGGCAAAAGGTGATAAGGCAGAAATAATATTAAAAGAAAATAATGTGCTGGTCCAACCCCCCAAAGTACCTGATATCTTCAATGATTACTTCTCAGGCATAGGCAATAAACTTGCGGAAATTATACCCCCACCTCTAAGAAATACCGAAGATAACGATAAGCAGGAGCTTCAGAATAAGAATTTTGAACACCCAAAATTTAGGTACACCCCAGTCACAAGAAAGGATCTTACAAATATCATAAAAAACATGGCATCAAGTAAATCATCTGGCATAGAAAATATGCCGACATGGCTACTGAAAGTAGCATTATTAATACTAATAGACCAGTTCAAAAAAATCATAGATATGACTCAATCGGTCTCTCTGATACCCAAATCCTGGAAAGCATCGAAAGTAACACCATTACATAAAGCAGGTGACGTCACTGACCCGGGAAATTACAGGCCAATATCGACCATACAGCTACCGGCCAAAGTGTTAGAAAAAGTAATTCATGCCCAACTGTCAACTTACTTAAACGACTATAACCTGTTGTACGATTACCAATTCGGTTTTAGGACTGGAAAGTCAACCCAGGATGCTATCATAACATACTTAAATGAAGTGTATCAAGCACTGAATAAGAACTGTGCAGTGCGGTCCATCTACCTTGACCTGAGAAAAGCCTTCGATACCGTAAATCACGTAAGACTACTAGAAAAACTAAAACTATTCGGAATCACGGGGAAGGAACATAGATGGTTCGAAGATTATTTAACGAATAGAAGTCAACAAGTATATGTCAATGACATCCTTTCTAGCCCAAAAATAATAAGTTGTGGCGTGCCACAAGGAACTACTCTCGGCCCAATAATTTTCAATCTCTATATAAATGATTTACCTAGTTATATTCGCAACTCCAAAATTCAAATGTTCGCTGACGATACGATAATATATAATTCAGACCCAAACCTCGCACAGATAACTAATGACCTCCAATCTGACTTAGACTCTATGGGACAATGGTGTAAACTAAACAAAATATCTTTAAATCTAGACAAATCGAAGGTACAAACCATCTTCCCAAGGCCAATGCTCAGGTCAAGGTGGATCACCGAACACATGGGAAATCAACCTCAGTACCATGTGTCTCTTGACGGTATAGTATTAGAAGATATTGAAACTTATAAGTATTTAGGTATTGAGATCGACAGTGCACTGAAATTTAAGTCAATGATCCAGAAGCTGACAAATATGCTTAACTATAAAAGCTGGCAATTCACTAAGCTACGCGAAAAATTAACTCAAAAAACACTGTTGTTAGTTTATAAAGTGATGGTGCTGCCGATCATTGACCAAGCAGATATATTATTGGAATCTTGTGGAAATACCACCCTCCACAGACTCCAGATACTGCAAAACCGTATATTAAGAACTATATATCGAATACCGTCAAGGACAAATGTTGATGAATTGCACATTACAAAAGGACTGTTACCATTAAAATACCGACGACGCCTCCACCTGTTACAAATGGGCCATCGCCGGGCCCAAGACCCAAGAAATATTGACCTTAGAACAATAAATACGCGAAATTTCAGAGATGGTAAAAAAATCTTGAAACACGATATCCCCAAAACTGAACAGATCAGAAAGTCGATATATCATCAATTACCATATTCTTGGAACAGGCTCCCGGCAACGGCCCATAAACAAATTGATTACAATACCTTTTCACAAAGTGCGAAAAATGTATATGTTTGGAATGATGAATATTTTATATGAGTATGTCTGAAACATCAAGCGAAAGAAAGATAGAATCATTGTTGTGTATTATCTAACGGTGCCAAATTGTTGTTACTAGTTACGTGTAAAAATAATTACTTAAGACATTCTTGTAGCGAGCCTCAGCAGTCAATGACTGAGAGGGAGTAAACCTACATCATAAAATACAAAATATGCTAATGAGGTGCCCGAAGACCTCCCTATTGTTCGGAGAAATCCTCGATTGGCAGCAAGTCTGCGAATAAATGTATACCAAACCAAACCAAACCATAGTCATTCTTTTCAGAAAACATTTGTTTTTGAATATGTAGCTTACAGTTACCTCATTGTACTTCCCGATCATTGTGTCTTTTTTTCAACTCATTCTTTAGACCTTTTACAAAGTTTTCATAGTCTTCCTCGGCTCTTAGGTTTGCCGGTAGACTGTTCCATAGTCGCTTTCCTCGGTCGAACACACTGTTTCGCATTCTATCTTTTCTTACTCTTGTCACCCTAAACATGTTTACGTGTCTGTTACGGAGTGTTACATGCGTATTTACAAGTGCTTCATATCTAGACCGTCGTGTGTATACCAGTTTAAGAGCTGCGACTTCGGCCCATTCTACTAGGGGTAGCAAACCAGATTTTTCTATCACCTCGTCGTTATCAAGATCCCTTCCGAAGGCCAACCGCAGGCACTTGTTCCATACCCTTTGAATTCTCTTAGCAGGGTCTTGCCTACATTTAGTATCAGGAAATTACCGAACTCCAAAATTGGAAGGATGTAACTTTTCACTAGGACACCACATATCTTATCACTCATGTATTTCCTTCTTCGCCTAATTTCGCTCAACTTCCATGTCGCTGTTCGAATTTGTTTTTCTACGTGGCCCTTTAATGACATATCTTCGCTAATGCTCACTCCTAAATATTTGAAGGTTTTTACTCTTCAATTTTATGGTCATTCATGGATAGTGACCGGAAGTTACTAGTTGTTTTTCTTTTCCCGAACAACTGGTATTTTGTTTTTTTTGCGTTAGCTTCCAGCTTATTGTTCGAACACCATTTCACATACAAGTCAATAGATTTTTGCGCTTTCTGGTGAAGGGCAGTAGGGTCAAAGTCCTCCAACAGAATTACAGAATCGTCAGCGTATAAGATCAACGTACCCGGAAAATTTTGTTCAACCATGTCGTTTACAAAAACACTGAACAGTAGCGGCCCCAATAATGACCCTTGAGGAACACCGCTCCTCACTGCTTCTTTTGTTGTTTTGATCTTACCATTGTTGATATATTGGCCTCTGTTTTCTAGGAAATTCTTTATTAGGTTCCATAGTGTGTTACCCATGCCAATACGCTTCAGTTTATTTAACAACAAAGTGTGATTAACCGAGTTAAAGGCCTTTGAGATGTCAAAATAGACCGCAGCCACTGATTCCCCCTTATCTACACATTCAAAGATCCTTTCTAGTGTATCGAATACCGCATCGTTTGTTGACAAGTTTTTCCGAAAACCGTATTGTCCCTTGTAGAAGAAACCCATATTTTCTAGGAATTCATATAATCTCACATAGATCAATTTCTCTAGTACTTTGCTGACTATAGGTACCAGCGTTAATGCTCTGGTGTTGTTGATGTCTAACAAATCCCCCTGCTTCGGTATTAACACGATTGGAGCAACCTTCCAAGCCACAGGTATAGTCCCGGTCAGGATTATTAAGTTTAGAAGCTTGGTGAAAAAGTGAATGCAAGACAAGAGCGACATTTTAACTATCCAAGTGTTCAATTCCGGGAAACCAGAATTTTTATTCTCGTCCAGGTCCTGTACTATGTCCCACACCTCCTTCTCACCCACATCAGCTGTTAGATAATTGAATTGAATTGCATTCCTACTTAAATCATGTATACAAGAAAGTAGAGATGGTGAGAGAGGGGGTGGAAGGTTTGTAATGCTTGATTTTGATCATCTTAACAATGCTATTCTCAGCTTGGTCAATCTATCAGATTTTAGTTGCTTCGCCTCGGTCTTGTTCCATGGGCCCGTAGACCAGCCTCAGCAACACAACCTCATGATCTAATCACCCAATTACAAAGACTCTTTATAATTAATTTAGTCGACCATGTTAGCCTATATGTAGTCATAATTATATCCATGTAGATAATGTAATCCGTGAAAAAAAACCTTCTCTCGTGAGCAGGCGTGTCAGTCCTGTAATAAAAACTTTTTCAAATCAAATCAGGAGAGGGAGAGACAGAGGGAGAGAGAGCGGGGAAAGAGCAGGTGAGACAGAGGGGGTGGGGGAGGGAGAAGGGATCCAGAAAATTACCGCAGCAAGACATTTATTTGTGGGAAGTAAATTGGTTATATTTCACTAGATCTGAACGCTTTTAGATTGTTTTTATATTTAAAAATAAAAGATCGTCCCACCCACCCACCCTGTCTCTACCCCTCCTACCTACAATATCCATTTGATTTAGTATCAAATAATGTAGCCTACACAACACCAACGTGTTGGGTAGGCTACAACACCCACCCTATAAATAGCCTACATGTCAACAAGCTAGCTGTGAGTGTGAGTGTTATGTAAGGGTGGCAGTGGCTAGTAAGGGTATAGCTGTTGGGTGGTTGAAGCTATGTAAACATGGCAGGAGTGAGTGACAACAGATAGAGGGTGCATGAATGTTTTGAAAACAGCATTTCTGGACCATGAACACAGTAGTTTTTCCAGACAAAAGGGTAGCTAACTAAGTTTCTCTCAGGCAAATTACAGGTCGCCACTTTCAGGGGAAAACATTAAAAATAAGGCCAGAAGTATGGGTTGTGTATATATGGGGAGTGGACACTGATGGGTTGGGTGACGTCACAAATTGTTAATGTAGGCTTATCCGCCCACAGAGGGCGGGTTGGTCACATCTCGTCTAGACGATTTGGCGTCAAGAGGCCATATTATGGCCTAGGACATACTGCTTAAGATTTCGACTACGCCCACGTATTTTCGTCACTACCAACTAGGATATAGACTGCCCACCAATCGTATGAAAATGCTATTTCCCGGCTTCCAATCGACCCAAACAATGTCTCCAGGCCTAGGGAAAATGCATAGACTAGGGTTACCTCCAATACAACAAGGTCATTCTGGTATAATATCTGAGAAATAACCGATTCCCCAAGCCCTATTTACCACAGCTTGGAGCGGGATTTTCCCGTACGAACACATGCCAAGCGAACAAGGTAGGCTACCCTCGGGAACACTCGGGCTTTTATGGCATGACATCAGCCTTGCACTCGGCCGTACTCATGTAAACTTCGGTAACACGCTCATAATGACGTCATAGCAGCAGGGATTCCACCACACAGCCATAAACAAAGCTTATAATATGTTCGGAATCATCGCTTATATCGGCGATGGTTCCCGCACAAATTTAACACAAAAACGAAACGATTTTAATGTGACTGGCCACGGGAGGAGGGAGGGAGAGCTTTGAGTATGGTGGGCGGTGGGCGGGATGGTGGGCAATGTCAACCTACAAAAACAATCTATATTTATGAAAGTAAATAGCCCAAGACTTCCCATCAAGTTGTGACGATACCCTGGTGCCACTCACCCTCTGGATGGGAGAGAGAGGCAGAGGTGAGATAGAGGGAGAGAGAGAGAGGAAGAGCAGGAGAGGGGAGAGGGAGGAGAGAGGGGGAGGAACAGAGACAGACATATGGGGGAGAGACAGAGACAAAGTGAAATTACATTTCTACTCCTTGACTCGACTCTCGTTGTGATCAGATAGAAATGAAGACTATCTGTAAAGTCTACAGTCCAGATATATGATCTAAGGAGGGTGCCCCAGGCATGTATAGATAAACCTCAGAAGGCTGTAAGAGCCCACCACAAATGTACAAAACATATTTCTTGGGATTTACCCAGTATCCTTAAATCCACATGACCTTGTAATATGGGACGACAGAACGTCCCTCGGTCACTTTTGTTTATAAATTCCACAGCCCACTAAATCGGTATATCACTCCAGTTGTTACACTGAAATGTTATTGAGCGATTAGAACCTGACGTTGTAGGGGGGGGGGCTGGGTGTATGCGTTCTTTATAGGGACAAACTGAGGCGGAGCCGAAGTTTGTCCCTAAGAACGCATACACCTGGACCCCCCTACAATGGAAGGGTCTAATTGCTTTAGTCACATTGTTGAGATCCTCACACACACGGCCAACCCCCGCTCAGCACCAACATGGACTGGGCTGAACTCTTAGCGCCGCTCAGTCCCGCTCAGTGTTCACCAGTGCGTGACGACCACGTTACACCACACCTCCACAACAAACCACCAAATCTCAACAATTCAAGACTAGGGTGGAATAACCTCGATGTATTTTACAAAGCATAATACCCACAGACCAATCGAAATTAAAACCTGAAACAGGATATTCTTCTTAAACGTAATTTGTTCCCCTTTACTAAAGATTCTTGTCAATTAACCAAATGTTGTGGCCCCTTTTCTGTTCCAGTTATATTTTGCCACCTTGTTCCTCTGTTCCATGACGAACCTCAATACACTTGTATTGTCCCAATGAGTATGTACACCATCCAGATCTATTTCGATAAAAACTGGAAGAGATGGAGGAGTAGGAGGAGCAGGAGATGAAGGAGGAGCAGGAGGAGGAGCAAGAGGAGCAGGAGCAGGAGCAGGAGCAGGAGCAAGAGGAGGAGCAAGAGGAGCAGAAAGAGGAGCAAGAGGAGGAGCAGGAAGAGGAGCAGAAGGTGCAACTCAAGTGGTTGTATTACCTTCTAATAAATACACACAAACTATATTAATACCAATGTAATACGACCGTTCAGGAAGTGGTGGAAGACTGCAAGCCACAATACTTACTTGTTGCATATTCCATACGAGTTCCTGAATAAATATTTGCCAAAGAAAAAGCAAAAAATCTCTGTATTGAATATATCTATGCATATCTGAAGTTACCGTTAGGAGTACTATTGTGATTGACCATCAAGTAATGTCGCTAACATTGTGTCATGCATAAAAAAGTAGATTATTTAGTAGATGCACGTGTTTACCATCGTTGGAATCGGCTTGATCTCATCTTCTAATTTTGGTGTGAGCTGGCTACAGAAGTGTTACTCACGCCCACTATGAAAATGCAACAAGGGGGATTAAGTACTGCTTAATGGCGTCACAAGACGACAGGGGGAGGTGAGGGTGTGAGGGGCGTGGCTTCACAGGTCAGCAAGGTCAGCAGTAGATAGCTCAAGTTGTCTGCGCATTTTCACCTGGCAGCAAATTGTGAAGGAAGATTATCGTGTGCTTCTTTTTTTTTCTTTTTTTTTGGAGGAGGGGAGGCGGAGGAGAGGAGGGGAGGATAGTAGGAGGAAGAGGAGAAGGAGGAGGAAGAAGAAGAAGCCGAGAAGAAGAGAAGAGGAGCGGCAGAAGGAGAAGGAGGAGGAAGAGGAGGAGAATGAAGAAGAGTTGTGTCCATAAGAAATACAACCAAGATCTTTAATCGAAGCTAATTTAAAAACATCTAAATTTTCATGAAAAACGAAAATAACTCAAAGTAAAGATTAATTACAGTAGTTCTTTCTCAGGAAATTCATGGTAACGTGTATATTTCCCTAATGAAACAAGAAGATTAATATGTGTCGCAGAGTCATAAATCGCAAAAAAGTATTCAGATATCATCATATTTGAAAATATGGGATCACGCGGATTCCAATTATGGTAAACATTAGAGCATCTAATAAGTACTTCTATATTTTTTATTCATGAAAAAAAGTTAGTGACATTTCTTTATGATCACTCACTATAGTAAACTAGGTAAATATCCTCAGATATGCAGATATTCAATACACTGTCCTGGAATTGGGTGTATTTATTCATGCTACGAGCAGCGATAAACATCACTTTCTTAAAATTCCCTTGGAATTGGAAATTGTTGTCTCTCTCCTTGGAAGACAAATTGCAATGCAGGTCGCTATTTGAAGAAGGAGACGTTTAAGAATAGTGGCAGCTCAACAAGTTGACCTTTCGGCAAACTGTTGAAATGTTTAAGTAGTGGGCGCTGGTAATGCAAGGATCAGCATGGCCTAATCCCTGTGGGTGAGAATGACTTCTTAAGGATGATCCAGGTGGATTAAGAGCCTGGGTGAGTAAGGACTTGGGACAGGGGCTGCCATAGAGCACTATGGCGTGGGAGGAGGAAGAGGGGTGTGGGGGTGATTTAGGCTGGGCACTATCGGGTGGGTGGAGGAAGGGGGTGGGGGGATTTAGGCTGGTGTTAATCTACTTGTGAAAGGTATTTTACTACTGATATGTGGAGTGATGTGGAGGAGGGGGAGGGAGGAGCAGGAGGGGGAGAGGGAGGGAGGAGGAGTTAGGGAATGGGTATACAGAACCTGTATGTGTTGGATCGTAGGTGGGGGTAGAGGAGGAGGGGAGGAGGGGGAGGGGGAAGGGGAGAGGAGAGAAGAGAAGAAGAGGAGGACGGCATAGGAGAAGAGCAGGAGGGCAGGAGGGCAGAGGAGAGGAGGAGGGCAGAGGAGGAGGGAGTAGTAGTAGTATGCGATTCCAAACTGTACTTGACCCCAAACCCTGACCTTGCTGTCACTGTCACAAGATCACAGGGATCAAAGGGATACCTGAGGGAGATCAAAGGGATACCTGAGGGATGCCGCCGCCATGACCTGTGACCTTAGTGGAATGTGACTTATGATTGATGGATCCAGACACCTGAGACACCTAGAGAAACCCTGACCCCAACCCTAACCCTAACCCCAAACCCTGACCTTAGAATACCTGTCCTGATCGATCCTAATCAGATCAAAGGGGTGTAGAGAGAGGGGGGTGGCACCTGCTTTGATTTGGAGCTCATTGGAATTGTGATTTATGTTTAATGGATTTAGACATCTGGCACACCTGGAAACTCTAACCCCACACCCTGATCTTAAGAATACCAGTCTTGATAGATCCTAAGTAGATCAAAGGGGTGTAGAGAGAGGGGGGTGGCACCTGCTTTGATTTGGAGCTCATTGGAATTGTGATTTATGTTTAATGGATTTAGACATCTGGCACACCTGGAAACTCTAACCCCACACCCTGATCTTAAGAATACCAGTCTTGATAGATCCTAAGTAGATCAAAGGGATGTCGAGGGAGGGGGATACCCCTGTTATGATCTGGAACCCCTTGGAATTATGATTTATGATTAACGACTATAGACACCTGGAGGACTTAGAGAAACTCTGACCCTAATCCCTAACCTTGAATGTAAACCTTAGACCTTAGACCTTTATGCATTCACCTTTACATATATTTGAGATGTTCAAAGGTTGTACAGCTTACAGGATATCGTTATCTATCAAGTGTAGCCTAACGGTGATTCTTTCGTTAGAAGGAGCTGTAGTATATATAGAGCAGATGTAGAGATCTCTTCCCACTCACTTCAGCGCTGGATTACGTGACAGTCAGTCAGTCAGTCAGTCAGTCATTCATTCATTCAGTCAGTCAGTTGGAAGTCAAATATTGCTATTATACAATGTCTTGGCAATATGTTACGGGCGATTTATGCGTAAGAAAGCTTGGTACGGATACGATTAGACTTTGTAGGCTTAAGGATCCAGGTTCTAAAGATCGCAGTGTAAATGTACCAGAAAAGATTCTAAGAGCAGCTATTGCACAGAAACAGGCCTTGGATAATAATGAAGAAATTGTGCGGAAGTGTATCGAGCCAGAAGGATGGTGGCAATTGAAAAAGCAGGTCTTTAAAGACAAGGACTACTATACATTCGGCTTCTATGATTTACATCACAACCGAGTAGGGTAAGTTTTGTTTTACTCATGGATAAATAGATTTATATATCGCTGAGCTGCTTGTTCAGTTGTTGTTGTTGTTGTTGTTGTTGCTGTTGTTGTTGTTGTTGTTGTTCATCTTCTTATCGCTGTTCTTGCTCTTGGAATCGTTGATATTATAGATTATTATAGATGAGCCAATTTAACTGAATTAGATACAAGCATTTAACCATTCATAATATGTATGTACTGCTATCGACGTTCATAATGATAATTAAGTACATGTTATGTTAGAAGCTATTCGCCTGTCAGACTTGAGAGGGAGATAAATAGATAATGGGTCGGTGACATGAGATACGACGATGAGTAAGCAAGCACGCGTGAGAGAGGGAGTAAGCGTGTAGGAGCGCAGGGGGGTAACTAGTATCTGGTTATAGGAATATGTCATGACTATCAACGATGGTTTTATAAGGGAAAAGCAAGAGAGAGATAAGGACGTATAAATAGACTCTGTTAACGATATTTGTGGTTATTCTAACAACACCATTCTAAAACTGTGTTATCATTTTAACTGCAGGTGGAAATCGTTTAACCTATCCTCGGCCGAGATACACAAGATCGCAAACTGGATGAAGATTACATTCCCAGCAGAGTCCACTCCAATCTCTAAACCCGTTAGGTCCTTGGAAATTGAAAATGGGCCCTTGGAATATGACGTTACAAAACGTTTTGTTTACACTGGTCAAAAAAATCATTGGGTGGCTGCGCTTGCTAAGAAAAATGAAAAAAAGAGGCAAGTCACGGCTACTGATACTATGGAAAAGACTACAAATGGCTCTATCGAAGTAGAACACCCCATTAACTATTCCAAGTCTAACACCCAAAGAGATCAACAGGAGGTTAATGCGGCCACTCTGGATTTTATCAATAATTTAAGTTCATCGCCAGAAGATCAATCTGAACCTCCGGCTAAGAAGAGGAAAGAGGAGAGTCGAGAGTCTCAGGAGGAGGTTCAAGGCAAGGAGGAGGAGGAGAGGAAGGAGGAGGAGGAGGAGGAGGAGGAGGAGGAGGAGGAGGAAACCTCAAAAGGAAGGAAGAGGAAGCTAACAAGTAAAGAGATTGTTTACCTCTTTCACACGGCTGATCGAAAAACGGCTAATGAGATAATGAATGGAAAGAAGAATATGCCCAAACAGATGGACAAGGAGGAAAATGAGAATCTGGCGATTCCCTTATCACCAATGTCACCGACTAATGATGGTTGTTCAGACTCCTCCACCACCTCTCCAAAGACAGTGCAAATACCATTGGAGGCCGATTCTAAGAAGCAGATTAGTAGATATCGATACACGATCTACGATATGAGGGCATGTAAGTCCGGCGAGGAGGACATAACTGAGATGAGTGACGGATGCTCTGATATTGACGAGAAGGAAAACAGACCCCCCATTAGAACGCCTGAGAAAGTAGCCCTTTCAGAATATTTTTTTGATAGGTCAGAATGTGTTAAGGCACAGCAAGAGCAGATAGTTCGAACGAATGGCGTAATGAAAGGGGATTACTTCGGAGAAATAGCGCTGATCACTGATGCACGCCCGCCTTTGGAGGATTTTATTGGGAAGTGTTACGTGTTCTTGGTTAAAAAAGAATTTCTTCAAATCAAAGAAAAAACATGCCCAGGATGTCTTTCTCATTCATTAAATGATGTAGGTCATGAACGAGAATCGTGCCCTATGTATCACCCCAGGCGAGAGTCTATACAGCGGAAATACATTACCATGGCTCAGAAACGGATTACGACTGAGCGTTTGAACGATGCTATGGTCGTTATGGCTATGTACCATGGTTATGAAGGTCATCTATCGACTGACTCGACACAGACCAAAGCCCTTATTATGCAAATTTTAAGCAGCATTGTCACTGCTAAAGATTTGTATAAAGTGAAGTTTGAAAATGAGTTTAAACTTTTGGACAATATGTAGACCCAGAAACAGAACCTGACTCAGTGAAAAACTCACAAACTCAAGGAGAACAATAACAATAACATTTTGATATACTACCTCAGTGACAGTTATATTTTTTATTAAATTTTAAAACTTACAATTATGACTGCCCAATCCGAAACTCGTTTTACAAAATCTGAAATGACATGAAATGAAACACACAATTAGAAATATGAAATAAAACATACGATTATATATAGGAATGTACTTGAATTTAAAAATTGAAATAAAACAAAAGAATTAAAATATGTTAGTTTTTACGAGTTTATATTTAATAACTAATTTGAATTTACTTGGTGTGTTATATTACAACATAAGACAAGGAAATATAGAAACATTATGACTTTTGATATATCGAAGATATACTTACATTTTTATGAATTAAAGTTGAGGGTTTTTTTAACAAAATAACCCATCCGTCGAGGGCTTCTTTGCTTAAAGTCGATGGAACTTGTAGGGGTGCTCACACATGTAGGCACCGATGATGTTGGTGATGCCAATGCATTCGGGGGGATCACCAGAGGACTAGGCTCTGTATCAGTCGTCGAAAACAGAGAACCCTCCGATGGTAGGTCAAAACTGGATATGTCCGAGTATATAGGCGTCGAGTGAATAGCCGGCGCGTTTAACTCTAGATCCGGCATGTAATTCTGAAGGTCGCAGTTTGAGTAGCCGATCGTAGAGTTGGGGGATTCTGAAGAAGAACGGATCCACGATGAGGGTGAAGCAGGAGGAGGTGGAGGAGGAGGTGGAGTTGATTGCTTATCAACCTCGTCATCAGGAACTTCATGTTGTGCAGAGTTCTATAAAAAGAAATTCGATATTTTATAAATTAGTTTTTATAAATAAAATGAAATTGATCGATTCTGGTTTATTTCATAAATGCAATGGAAGAATAATTATAACGATCTTGAAGATAAATAAATAGATAAATAAATGAGAATGTGAATACTAATATCTTACCCTAATTTGCTCCTGCACAATGGCTGTCAGAAGCATATTTGTCCGCACCTGTCTAGACTCGACAACCCCAAGTCTTTCTTCAATACGCTCCAGAAGACATATGATGGAGGCAATTGTGCTGAAATAATAACAATGATAAATTTATAATACATTCTATTATATATATATATATATATACTATAACAAATTTTAAAAGTGATTATTAATATAAAGGTATTACTTATTTTTCTATTTTGATGTCAATAGTATTAATTTACATGCATTTATTCTATTATATACTATAAGAAGATAATATATCATATCAAATAATATAAAGGCATTACCTTATTTCCATTGTGATTTAGTATATCCGTGATAGAGTAATACCAGCGATGCGTTTCTTTCAATTGAAAGTCCAAGACTAACGCCTAATACTAATATCTATGTATATATACTGGAGATAAATGCAATTATTTTCCCGTCATCGTATTTGATATATAGATTCCATTTCGAAATAATATATCATATAGATAAGAGAGAAGCCTAGGTGTTTTACAGTTACATGACATAAGGTAATATTACTGATAGAGAGAGAGAGTAAGCGCGCATGCATGCATGTAGGGAAGAATGTATAAGATAGAGACAGACAGACACCGTAGAACAAGGGTGAATAGGGTGAAATGAGTAACATTGATGAATCGATAAGCTCCAGATAGCAGAGGCGAAGGAGAAAGGAAAAGGTTAAATAGTCTAGTTTCAGACGACTATAAATCTAACATTCGCAACATGAGTTCATATTCCATAACCGGTTTTAGACATGCATAGAATGATATATTACAAGACAATGAAATATGGATATATCACAATCTTAGAAGTGATTGATAAAGCCAAACATTCTACCAGATTGAGCGAGAGAGGTTAAAGAAGTTCAACTTAACATGCATGAATACATCCCATACTTGGGTTTAAACAGCCGAATGGTGTTATGTCACATGTCAAGAAATATAATGGGAAAGATTACAATGTCAGAAACTACCATATTCGCATGTTAAGAATGGCGCTTGTAGAACCATAACTCATAACATATCTCAAGCTATCACATGGGTATTATAAAAGTGATTATAGCAACATTTTGAGGTATGTAGGTATGGGATAATTTATAATAGGATGGGTTTTAAGATATGTGCGTGTGTGAGTGTATAGGAGCTACTCAGAAGTTAATCTTACATAGTGCATTTTGAATTGCAACCATGAACAACCAGGGTGATGAGCAATTGGAGCCTTACCAGCATCATTTGGTTTTTCAAAGAAATGTAGCTCATATCATAGTCGCTATGGAATTAGGGCTGTTCTTCGGAACATTTACGCTGAACATATATACACAAATTCTAGATAACGGTTCACATGAGTTGGCATACCACCTCATTCGTGAACCATCAGAAGACAACGACGACGACGACGACAACCAACATGACCATGCACGATTTGAGATGACACCGCAAAACACTGTCCAGTTAATAACTGTTTTGGGGAATCAGTTCCCACACGTCGTCATGGATGTAGAGGAAAGAATTAATATCGGACCTGATGCCCAAGTATATTGCGATCGGCACAGGGAAATCTACATCGTGACGACAACTGGACTTTGTCTCTTTGTTAGCGCAGAGGCTATTCGAAGAGCAAGACGTTTTAAGTTCGTTGTAACTAGTTTTGCTCTTCCAGTTCATGATCTGTTTTCACATGCGTAAGTATTGTTTATAGTTATGTTTTGAAATTTTTTTAAAATGACTACATTATTATTGTTATTTTGAGATTATAAAATTTACAATTGTTTGAATATAAAACCAAGAGTGTAAAAATACATGTTTGTTCTACATTTTATTTAAGGTTTCGCTCAATTCTCGTGGTAAGCCTGAACCATTGCTTGGTTAATCGAGACTACCTGATTATCCAAAACAAAGTAAGTATATGAATTATAATTTTGAAATGTATTTAGCTGGGTATATATGCACATGTCTAGCGAAATAATAAGTATATACAAGTTTCCTTTATCTTAAGCAGTTACCTAATGTTCATATTTCCATAAAATAAATGTTTTGTATTATGATTAACAGGTCATCGTTGAAAGTGATTCAGAGGATGACGAAAGCGTATCTGATGACTCAGGACTTGAGACAGACGGAGAGCTAATAGGATAAGGTAAGTGTATGGTTTACACTATACTAGTATAGCGTTCGGTTTGGTATTTTACTCTGCTAGATGTACGCAGAGAGAGTGAATCATCCTCTGTTTCCTCTTTGGATTCGGCTCCTACGACTTCTTTTTCTTTAGAAGAATGATCGGTGATGGCTGCGGCACCTTCGATTTGAGAGGTGGTTGGAGGTTCGATAGCTTCTCTTTCGATCTTAACCTGGGTTTCACTCTGAGCATTAGGAGTTTTAGGAAGAACATCAGCAACATTCTGGAGTGTTTTTGTAGTGTCCTTTTCATTCAGAACAACGGTTGAATCTTGATGATGTTTAGCTGCAGCAGCAGCATTAGAAGCAGCAGCAGCAGCAGCATCATCAGGAGAATCTTGATCGCGTTTAGCAGCAGAATCTCGATGGCGATTACCAGGCCTATGAAATAAATATAGAATACATATAAAGCGAATTAATATACCATATAACATATAAGATATGATATTGATGCTATGTTATATGTTATATGAGATATGAGATTGGTCCTATGTAATATGCTTTATAATATATATATAAGATATGAACATTCTATGTCGCTTTTTTAAATAATAGATTAATTCCATTTCTAAAAATAAAAAATCTTATATAATATATATGTATGTATGTATAGCTTACAAATGTACAGCAGCAAGCGTCACAATGCTGTTTAACAGAGATTTGCTTTTCTTTTTGGCCTTTTTGCTCTTTGGGGGTTCTTCGGCATCGGTTAATGGAACTTCCTCCATCTGAAGGGAGACCTTCCTCTTATACTCCTCGTAGCTCTTTCGCTCCATTTCTAGAGCTTTCTCTCTCCTCTTTGCCTCTCGTCTTTTATTCTTGGCCTCTTTTTTGATAGCCTTCAAGTCCATTCTACTATTTAAACCATAGCCATCCCACATAAACTGATCATCGACGCGTCTTTGCCTCCGTTCTTCCTCTGTTTCCGTCTCAGCATCCCCATTTTCATCATCAGCAGCATTATTTGCATGACACTCGTAAGAATAGGGATTGTTGCGTCTCAGTTTCTCCATTATGATAGCCCGAGCAATGTATCCTACATAGGCCAACGCACATAGACCTCCAAAACCTAGCGCAGATAGTACTCCGATTAGAAGCGATCGGGTTACTGTGTCTTTAATAACTGCTTGGGTCGATGAATCAGAGGAGAAGGCACTGTCGGTAACTGTGGTGGTTTTAGTGGTTTCAGTGGTCATTTCGCTTGTGCGGGAAGTGTCTAGATTAGAAGTAGAATGAGACGCATACTCAGAATACAGAATATCCCATATTATGGATGTTTGAGAATACATAGTGCTAGCATCAGCAGCAGAAGAAGAAGAAGTGGAAGATTTATGAAATGTGTAAACAGTTGATATATCAGCATCAGTAGAAGTATCAATAGACCCAGTCGAAGCGAGGGAAGAGTGAATAGAATCAGCTGAAGTAGAGGAAGAATATATTTCATAATTAGAAGAAGACTTACGATAGATGTATGCAGTAGTTGGTGATATACCCATGTGCGTTGAGACTTCCTTAGAAGTTGTTGAAGCAGTTCTAGTCGTTGTGGTTTGTTTCTCTACTGTTCCATCGCGATCCATCTTGACACATTCAGCGATTAACGTAAACTTAGACTTGAAGTCAGTTGATCGCTTTCTATAGTCCTCACATATTCTTTCCTCGCTATAATAACCTTCCGAATCGCCAATAATGAATGTACTTAAGTCAGGAAACAGTTCAAGAATATCCGATAGTCCAATTTCCATGTTAAATCTAGTATTCCGCAACACTAGCTGGTTTGTTTCAGGGAAAATATATCCTTTCCCAAAAGGTAACTGTGTGATGAATATCCCATTACAATTTGTGACATGACTCTCACAATCGCATACTAGGCAATGAGATGTATCTGCCAATCCGTTTTGAAAGAAGAAAGTTATGATGTA
Organism: Sthenelais limicola; assembly: GCA_942159475.1. Lineage (NCBI taxonomy): Eukaryota > Metazoa > Annelida > Polychaeta > Phyllodocida > Sigalionidae > Sthenelais > Sthenelais limicola. The sequence continues at coordinate 19,506,915 of OW804095.1, forward strand.
AACCATCGAGAGATAGCAAAGGACTCCCATCTTCACTCTTCGATGTCCAGACTTCCTATGACCCTTGTTGATTATAATTGCTTCCCAAATTAACATCAGCTGAACCGTTAGGAAGATTTACGCGCGAAACTTACTTAGAGGCTGCCCTCAACAAAATCTGAACTGTTCTATGATAAGCACAGCATATGTTCTTAAGTCGTAGTTAAATGATTTTAAACTTTAGGGAAAGTTCATTAGCTCGTTAACCTCTAGAAAAGACAGCAGTAAATTCTATGCAATGTCATAATATAAAGAAAAATGAGAATTCTTGAAGTTTTTTTCTATTTCTGTTTTATTTTCTTTGCAGGTTAAACACAGCCAGTCAAGCAGTCAAGCAGTTAATGAAGTACAGAAGAACAGAAGATTAAAAACAAGAAAAACCAAGCACACTATTAGCAATGAATATCATTATTCGAAATACATATACATGCATATCTAATAAAACATATGTATAATATTATATTGTTTTGTTTATTTTTTATTTAAAAATAAACAAGTGAATCATTTTCATGGAGATCTTCTCCAAATATATTGACAAAGTATTGAAATGTTTTTTTATCATGGATTCGAGCATATACATATAACAAACAAAATTGCCCACAAACAAGACTATCTGATGATTGTATTTGTTTTGAATTATACATATACTTTGAATGAGCTTTGAATATAAATTCTTCAATTGCTATGTTATATTCATTCGCCCTTTTTCCTAAGCTATCGAAAAACTCAGGAATACATCCATTATTATTATCAGCAGACGGAAATAAAACAACAGTCCAATGCAAACCTCTAGACCATGAAGGTCCAGTATTGATTATATAAACAGCAGGAGAAACTGGTTGATCGGGTAAAAGATCATACGGTAAAACATATAGTTCATAGTTCAAGCGTAAAACATCTATATCTAAAAGAGCTCTACGAACTTGGTATTCATCCATTATGATTAGAGATGTAATATAATATTTCTTGCAAAGTCTATATTCATAACAGAGTCAAATGTTCCATAACATATAAGAGTAACCGGCTCTGGTAGAGGTTCTTTAAACTTCAATGAAAGTCTTGTATTTCCTGATTCTTTAGGGTTTTGAAAGAATTGAGATTTAGTATGCTCCAAGTCTAAGGTTAATAGCGCATAACCATTGGCGTAATCGCTGTATGCAATATTTGGTATGCTGGTTTGACCGGCCGCTCTGGATTCTATCATATCGCTATATGCAGAAATATAGTTCTTTTGTTCAAAATCTAAGTCATAAGGTCTTCCGGGAACACTTATTCCTCCAATTTCAAATGATAAGTTACGCAGGGAATAGTGATGAAAGTTAAATGGGTTTAAATTACATCGACCACTAAAAGCCGCTGAAGATACATGACCTAAAACAAGTCTTTTAGGAATGTTACCTTGAAATAGATTCTCAGTGGAGAAATCATAGCTATTCGCTGGAATATTAAATGACTTTATATCCGAGCGAGTGAATGGATATACAGCCGGCTGCTTTTCAAGAGTTTTTCCATGCGATAAAAGTAATCCAGGGTGAACTTTTACAAATGGAACCTTAAAGACGGCATGTTTTATTTCCAATGAATAGCGCCTACTAGTTCTAACGGGCGGGGCTGGGGTAGAGTCAGTGGTTGCGTCTTCGGACGATGATTTAGTGGCCGGAGTAGGTGGAGCTGTGTACGGGGAATACATTAGTCTGAACTCATCTGTGCAGGGAAAGAACTTGATGTTTATTGGAACGCCATTTAAAATGCACTTATCCAGTTGAGCAATATCCATGAGAAGAGGAGTGGAGACTGTCATTATTCTTCCATCTTCAGTTTGAATAGCTCTCTTTGTTGCTCCGATGTTTGCTGATTTTGGTAGAGTATCCATATAACCAGGTTCATCTTTTGTGAAACCGCTAACAAATAGCTCAGTTTCCTGTTCAAAATATCCACTATTTAATAAAATGTCAAATAAACTTTTATAAGGAAAATGAGATCCTACACTTGTTGTGATCGTCGTTTGTTGAAAATTTATTTCTAATTGTTTAAATATGCTAGCTGCAGGGGCATTGATTAACCCTACATTATCAACACTGGTTATCGGTACTCCATTATCTCCTACAATCTGTAATGCCAGATACAGCTTAGCTTCTTTTAGATAAATGTATTCACTAGAATTGTTTGGAATATCAAATTCCAAAACGTTTGATCCAGAAACTTGACCAATTGGGTAATAGTCTCGACAAAATTTTTGCTGGATGCCTGTCTCGACAAATGGAACCGAAAAAAGTGCTAGTTTCTCATCATATCCTTCAACAGCTTCGTTTAAAATCATAGCCATCTTTGATTTTTAGTTTCGTCGGTGCTTTCTAGTTGATGAATTAACTTTTTTCTTCTTGGAATTACTTGATTTAGTAGATGGACGTTTGGTTTTTGGTTTGGTGACTTTCTTTTTCTTTTTGCTAGCCTGGGTACTCCTAGCACGTTGAACCTGTTTCTTCCTTTGCTTGACGGGAACTGTCGAGTTACTCATGTTGCTTGACACTAACTGTGGAGCTGACTCCGCAGCAATGCTGCGCTTAAGATTTGATTTGGCTCTATCCAGCGCTTGTTGAGAGGAGGTTACCATTTTAACAGGTGGACCTCCTCCCCCGCTTTGATCTCCACCTCCCTTTTGAATAGGATAAAATATTTTCCTTTGCTTTTCATTTATGTGTTGAAAAGATGAAGTACTAGGGATGTAATGCATATATCCAGTCATTTTACTTTTTTCATATGAAGCGTGCACCTCACTGCTTCTACCTCAATGACGGGAATGGTGTTTTGAGCCGTTCTTATGTATATCCTAACTTGTCTAAGATAGTCACTTGATACATTCATATAGTATGAGTAGCTATAAAGGGCAGTATCGCCTCCTATGTGAGTAGCGGTGGATGAGTCCATCACAGGTCTATCAATATCAACAATTCTTAGGATTGGTTGATTTGAACCCAATGCATACGACTCGTGCTCTATCATATCCGTATATATGTAAAGATCTTCCTTTTTACTAATATTAGTACAAGAAATAAGTTTGAAATCAATTAGAGCTACCTTCCATTTGCCTTCATTTAAAGGAATCGGTAATGGAAGATCAACTGTAAAATCCCAAGGATTATTAAACTTTTGACTCTTTGGAGAATCCAATGAATTTAAAAAAAGATACATATTGATTCTTGTTCTTTAAAGCACCACCAATTATGAAATTCCTCTCAAAAGTGCAGGTCTGGTTATGATATAAGCTTAAGCAGTTTCACTCACGTCCTACTCTCAGCTAGAGCCGAAGACAATTATTTCAGTCAGTCAGTCAGACAGGTCTTATCTATTCCCTAGCAGAGTTTCTCTCTCTCTCTCTCTCTCTCTCTCTCTCTCTCTCTCTCTTGTATTTACAAACTTTGAATATCTTTAATTTCATGCATGCTCACCCATGAATCATATTGACGAGGCCAGCCTTTCCAAGAAACAATCCGACCTTGGACTCCATTTCGCCTTATTATTTTCTTTCCTACTTTCGATATTTTATAAACAGTATCATCTGTAACTATCGCCTTTACTAATTCTTCGTTGTAAAATATTCCATCTATAGGTTGATTCGCCCAGCTTTTTAATCTGTAGTGAGCAACTCCAGCTTTATTAAAGGCTTCTGTTATAACAAACAGCTCATGGCTATTTTGAACATCATAAGCCCTGGAAAATGCTCTTTTCATCCAAACAACCCTAACAACGTCATTTACTTTGAATTTAAATATTGACTTAGGACGAGGAGGTCGTCTATTTTTAGAAGAACGTCTGCTTTTTATGTCTAGTTTTTTTATGCCCATTCTTTTTTCTCTTCTGCTTTTGGCTAGTTTTTTCATTGTCTCCTTATCATCTAATTTTGGTTTATATTGTATGTTCCATAGTTTAACTTTATCAGCTTGCAATGCTTGGAATGGAGTCATACGTATTGATCTATGAACAGAATTATTATAAGCCTCATTAACTTTTTGAAGTATGTCTATCCATCTGTAAGATTCATTGTGATATAATATCTTTACCATTCGAGTTTTTAATGTTTTAATTAGCCTTTCTGCATAATTAGCTTTTGTGAGAGTATTTCTAGTAACCCAATGTCGAATTCCTTCATCAGTAAAGAGTTGCTTGACAAATGAATTGTTAAATTCAGTTCCACCATCTGTTCTTGCTACTCGAGGTTTTGATATGTTGAATTGTTCTTTTAATGCATCTCTTATTTCTTTCCCTTGTAATGTATACAATGGATACACATATGATACTCTTGTGAAAATATCAATGATCACCAAAACGTATGCAAATTTATCATTATACTTAGACCATTTTACCATGTTCATAGTGTCTATGTCATATTCATAATGCTTGTCTGATACTATGACATTTGTCGATTTAGGTCTAAGTCTGGAAGGTTTAAATAGTGTATAAGCCTCCTGTTCGTCCAACCAATTTTGCACATCTTTAATTCTCCATGTGTGTCCATCTCTTTTAGCTCGTTTGTAGAGCTTAGATGGTCCTCCAAATGAGTCAGGATCAGATGGGGTGTAGAATACGTTTGTTAAATATTCATTCATTGCCACATAGTGTTCCAGTTTTTACTGGTTTTTGTTTTACTAATTTCTTTCGATTTTTTTAATATAGGTATTCCAGGTGGAGGTGGAGCAGACTTTAGATTTGAATCAACCCCTTTTCTCTTTCTGCTCTTTGTCATTGGTTTTGTTGATCCATAACCAACCAATGTTTCATGTAGAAGTTCTAAGAGCTGTCTTTTCTTTTCCTCGGAAGACAGCTTGTTAGTGAGCATAGGAAGAACGTCCTCACCTTCCTGTGTGTCTTTTGTGTTTTTCGGAATCTCTCTCGAATTATCATTACATAGTTGTTCCTCTTCATATTTTCCATCTTCTTTTTGGATTGTTTTTATTATAGAATCTGTGCTGGCGCTACTCTTGTCTAAATCTGGTTGTGATGATTCAGTATTTTTCTGAATACTTGCTTGTTTTAAAAATGCTTGATATCTCTCATACGGAATCAAAATCATTCGGCGCATTATCAATGCTACTGTCGATAGTGGTTCTTGCTTTACTTCCTTGTTCTTTTCCTTTCTTTTTCTCTTCCTCTTCTCCCTCTTCTTCTTCTTCTTCTTCTTCTTCTGATGATGATGACTCTGTTTCTGATGTTCTCAATAATCTATCCTGATATTCTTCTCTTTCCCAAAGATATAATAGTTTCAAAATAGCTTTTTCAACTGCAGATAATACCTCAATTATAAGTCTATAATGTTTGCTTATAAGAGCTGCTTTTGCTTTCTTGGTCAGCTTAGAGCTCGGAGATAGTTTCTCTAGTAAAGATTTCCTTTTCACAACAATAATCCTAGATTTCGGAGGTAAAGGTAAACTTAGCAAGTTCATGAAAATATTTCCCAGTGCGTCAATTTGTCCATTTGTGCATGTATCCAAAAGTGCAACAGTTTGACATCGGCTAGGACAGCTAAATAAAAGTCTCAAGTAGTCTTTGTGTTTCATAAGTATCTTAGACATTCTCTATTTAACAGATAACCATTGTATCATTGCGATGTTGTATGCTCTGTGGATCTCTTGCAACTGGGGACGTAATCACATATCCATACTCCAATGTCGGTACTTGCACATGCGCTTTGTGTATTGCTCGCTTATATGTATACAATAACACCTTCCTCCTGCTCGGTTGATACTTGTGATTCTCTCTTATCTCCATTTTGAAATGTATTTTCCTTTGGTAAAACATTACTCTTCAGTTTATATGAAGTTCTGTTATGAGGTGAAAGATCTACAAGCAAATAACCAAATTGTTCTGATGTGGCACTTTTATAAGCATCGACTAATAACTTTCCTAGGCCTAGCTGTTTTCCTAGTGTTGAAATTTGATGGATGTCTCTAGGATTTCTAAACAGAAGCAAGTAGTGACAATTCAAGCTGATTGTGCGAGCGTATCGACCTTGACAAAACATGTTTTGATTCAAATAGATAACTGTAATATTTCTATGATGAGAGCCGCGTGTAAATAGCTGTTGAACTTTAGAATCTTCAACAACTAATTGCATCAAATCGTCTAATATCAACAGTGTATGATTATGTCCATCTCCTATGCTATCCAAATCATCAGGTAAACCATTTTGAAATGTAACACCGGGCATGTCTTCAAATATTTTTTGCCATGCGCCATAGCAGTATATCACTTCTGTAGGGGGTGTTTGAAAAGCTGTATTTCTGCTTTCAATCAGTCGTTTTGTGAAAAACGTCTTACCCGAACTTGTGCAACCGCTGGCATTTATTGTGCACGGAGAATAAAATGTAAAACTAGGAATATCCACCTCCATAATGTATTCTGTTTTTCTAAGGATCAACCTGAAGTAATATCCGAATTTCTTCCCATAGTCTACCTAACTGGTTCCGCCCTTTAAGCTCAGTCTCTGTACTAAGTAGCAGTACCTTGCTGCATACTCCAGCACCCCAATATCTTTCTCTTTTCAAAGAGTATACAAGAGGTCTATTGGCTGAGTCATTTAAGGCGTTTGATACGTCAGTACATGTTTCTGTTTTTAGAATAAGTATATCTTCCATTACATTGTCTCTTTCGGCGTTCCACTTTGTACTGTTCTTAATTCTCTTATTAATGCTTTGTATATCACATGAAGATATGAACGGTCTAATCAGTTCTTGAGATGCGTCTGTATCTCCTAAATATGTAGCTTTTCTAAAAACATACAAATGTTCTGCCGATGAAAATGTAAAGCCTCTATATATTAAATCGCATGAATATTCAGGAGATAATGGATTGTTCTTCCCCGAGAAACCATACCAGTCTGGTACAGAAGCCCAAGGAGAGAGCTCTATCATTAGCGGAGTGGTTGATATTCCATCTTGATGTACGATGCGTTTGCAATAAAAATATGAAAACGCATCTCGTTGTTGTGTGTATGTGAAAATTGTATTATTCACAGCTCTGAACCCTCTACTATCCACTGCGGATACTTCCTTCTTTAACCGATCGGGAATCTATCACAGATTTGTATAGGTCTACTGGATTTAAAACATGGGATTTGTTTACACCTTTACAACTCAGTTTGGTATCACGTCCATTGCTTATCACATACGTCTTGCTTCCTAATGCTACTATCTGATCACCTGTGGCTTCTTCTTTCATTACTCCAGGAACTCTCCGATCAAACGCCTTGTGTTTATCACAGCACTGTCTGATAAACCATTTTGCACTTTTAGTATCACAGCATCGATTGTATATTGCATCCAGATATTCAGCTTTTCTACTGGGTATAACTGCTGATTCAAAATTCGTTTTTGAAATACATAGATATGCACTGTCTGTATCCATAGTTATGTATTGGAAAGACTTTCTTTGTAGATAAACATCTACACAATCATAATAGAATTGCAACATTTTAAGTTTGGCGTACTGCAATATTGTAAAACCCAGATATATGGGAAGGTCAAGTACGATCCTCTTCTTTGCAGACTCAACCTCCCAAAAATCAGACGCTAGCTCTGTTAGCTTTCTAAACTGAGGAGCGTTAATCTTTTTGGAAACCTTCATTATATCCTTTGAATATGAAACGTTTTTGTGGTTTTCCTTTGAAAGAATGAGGCCCCCAAAACCACTGTTCCCAATCAATTTGAATAATTCTGCTATGACTGCTTGTGACTCGTCTTTATCTCCTTCACGACGAGCATTTGTTACTTCCTTTTCAAATGAAGCGAAACAAGTTTGAGGAACAAACTCAACAACTTGATAAATACGCGTCACAACAAGTCCGATATCAATATACCATTTCAACAATGGCGTACTAATAAGAATCTTTCTAGCAGCCATTCCACCAACAAGTAATCTTCGAGATTTAGTAGATAGATTATTCTCATTCATATGTTGAATCATATGCTCTCCTATTTGATCCATAGGAATGTCAGTTGTGCAAAATAATGGAGACATTTCTCCAAAGTACTCCATAGGTGGTAGATGTTTCTCTTTACCTTGAGACCATTTCAATGGCACGTGTAAATCTAATTCAACACAGCCGTACAGTTGATCATTTTCCACTGCGGATATAATTTCATCAGTTGATACTTCTCTAGGATGAGTGCGATAGAAAAGAGGAAATAATCTGTTCGAAAAACTCTTGATCTCTATGTTGGATTTCATTTCCATCCTGAATTCGCACTCCCACATTTCTACTAGTTTTATGTCTTGATTCATAATGTACTCTCTCCTCTTTTCAGTTCTATTAAAACTTTTGAGCCTGCGATCTTCATCCATTTGACCTTTCATGCAGTCGTGCCCGTGATGATAACACCCATAGAATTCAAACCCTGTGCGATCTCCATTTGATTTTACTGAGTGTCCATCTAAATAATATGGACCGATCATTATCTCATTAGAATTGTTCAATGCATGATGTATCTTAACGCCTGTTGTATACTGCATCCACTCCAACCAAACATACATTATAGTATTTGTGCCATGTCTCTCTGGTTTAAAGTTTTTCTCCTCATGTCTACGCACGAAAAAACCTGTTGGCATTTTTTGAGCTATGCACCATAAATACAATGCATTGCTATCATACCCAATAATCTTTTGAACTATTTCTTCTCCTCCTCTTATGTATGTTTCATTCGCTTTGTGATATCTGTGAAATACAATAGAGGGCCCTCCTACTATGTTCTTCTTATATGTCATATATAAATCTTCATTAATATTACCCATTCTTGGGAAGTATGATCCATCCTTCAAAGCTGATTGAAATAAAAGCCTTCTGGATATTCCAGGAACCGATAATGAAATCTTAAACATATCAATGTTTCTATCAAAGTAAAACTTTTGCATTCTGACTACACCTGTAACAAATGGACCCACATCAGAAATATTATAATGAACAAGTAAATCTCTAATCGTTAGCATCCCTTCGTCGTGCCAAGTCTGTTTCACTTGTTCGTACTCATCCTCAGAAATGTTCTTCCCTTTTAGGTCTGAGTAGAATGCTTCATGTGGTGGTAATGCTGTTTCATCTAATTTCATCGGATCATCTAAGTATTCATAAGGAAAAAATCCTTTCTTCTCTTCAACATGATATGCAGCTAGAAACTTTGCATAACTAGTTCCAGGTGCAAGGTATTGACAAATATCTAAAAATTTCAGTTTTTCAGTACATATTGTCATATATGCATTGTTTCTTTTCACAACAAATGAGTTCTTATTATCTCCTAGATCTAGGGATTCAAAGATTTCAGACTTAAATAAGTTTATGTCATAGTTCGAGGAATTAAATCCTAGTACAGGTAGAACTGAAATATAGTCTGTAAATTTCTTATACAGACAATGTACAGCTCTTGACATTATCTTAGAAGAAGAACAACTTTGAATTGGTGTTTTCTCTCTTCGATCTTCCTCATTCTCCTCATCCTCCTGCTCCTCTTCCTCCTCCTCCTCCTCCTCCTCATCCTCTCTCATCTCCTCCTCTCCTCCCTCTTCATTTCCCTGTTGCTGTTGATCTCTCTGTTTCTCAATAGTCCATTTATTTTTCAACTCTTCCAATTGAATAAGAGCAGTATTCCATTTTTGCATGCATAGTTCGTGGGATTTCGTTTGAATTTCATATAGATAATCTATAAAAGAATTAGTTAGCATTTTAAGATCTGGATTGACAAAGCAAATCGGTTCTGTATATCCAGGAACATTGCTACTTATTGCTACTGATATTGCTCGGTGAGCATGTTTCCATTTTAATTTATCAGCGCAACCTTCATCAACTCTCTCAAGGATAGCTTCGGCGTCGAATACTGAAAAATATTCAAATATCCTATCACTCAGTGGAACAACAATGCCATATTCTTCCATCTGCTCGAAAATTGTTTTTGGATTTGTATGAAATCCATTCTTGTAATCCAAATAGGTAATGTTCCCACATGTTTTTGAATGTTTCTTGCAATAATCATTCTTTTTAAACAGTCGATTACACATGTGACATTGGAATTTATGAGCATATACTTCAAATCTCATAACGTAGGACAAGTGATGTTCATGCACGTTTAGATACATTACAGATTCATATTCAAAGGTTGATAAGTATGTCACAATAACTGATGCGTCTGGTTGCTTGTCATAAATGTTAATCGATATTCCAAAACATCTTTCTAACTCTGGAAGAAATGTAAAATCTAAACCTTTGTATAGATTAGGATCTTTAGGAATTGATATATCCAACCGCTCTGTTAAGTACGCCCGCCATTGATGATAATACTTAACAGACGTCTGCTCCATGCATTTATCATCATTCTCAAGATGGATTGATAAGCATCTAAATACACAAAGGTTATCTTTGATAGCAGTGCCGCTCTTGTAAGTGTCTAACCCTCTAATTGATGCATCATTTTTGATATGCTCAGGAAGATTACCTTTCCCTAGAGGATAGTATGTATTGGTAACATAAACCAACACATTTGTTATGAAATATAATTCCCATTTCGTATTAGGCCTATTAACTGCATAATAGTTCATCCAGTCCATTTCACGTAGCCTCTCAATAACTCTCTGTAGATCTCTTCTAGATGAAACTTGAATTGGTTCATTGAAAAATGTATTATTATTATGACCAACAAAGTATCTGAATTCGCCCGTTTCTCTGTGTCGTAATACCAATCCTAAAGCTAGGTTTATTTTGAACGTATGAGTTTGTTCTTCAAATGCTCTTTCTAGATGTCTAATCAATTCTTCAATTCCTCCTGAAATATTATCAGTTGGAAAATTGTAAATTGATGCTAGATTACCGCGTTGGTGATTGGCTAGTATATGACCTCTGTTTGCCCTAAAAATATAATCCAAATCATCGTTTATTCTATTGTCTTCATCAATCCAGGGTTGTCTATCCCAAGGTTCGTTTTGTAGTTCTCTACCATTGTCTGCTCCGCCATGCATAACTGATCGATGATATATTAAATCTCTCCTGTTGGCAAATTTTTTAGAACATTTCCTACACGTAAATCTAGCCCTTTCTTTAGCGTGCTGTCGGTTGTGTATGGTTCTGTCTTTTATTGTTTTACTTCTATGACCGCAAATGTTGCAGGGGAATTGAGCAGGGCATTTTCCTTCGTGAATCATTGCAGTTTTATTAGATGTAAAGTTATTACGACTGCAATATTTACATTGAAATTTACAAGGTTTATCACAAGAAGTTCTTGTGTGATTGTTCAAGCTTTGAGAAGAGTTAAACAGTCGATTGCACTTCTGACACTTATAAAAACATTTCTCTGAGTGACAATGTCTTCTGTGTAGTCTCAGAGCCACGCTCGATGAAAATGTTCTCTTGCAGTTATCGCATGTATTATTACCATTTACTGAATTCTCTTCTTTTCCTTTTCTCTTTGAACATTTACTCTGGTGATTTCGACAATCGTTCCTAATTCTAAACTCTGCATTGCAAAACGGACAGCTGTATACTCGTATTTTGCTTTTATTAGAAACACTGTCACTATCATTAGAGGCTGAACATGAAGGACGTGGTTGTGCTCTCTTATCAGTCTTATTTATCACTCCAGCTGTGCTATCATTCAAGGGAGTATCAGGTGTTGCGGTACTAGGGTTCTGGCGTATAGCACGCTTGTGATGAGCGCCGAAGATACCAAGTTGTGAATTATCTTGTTGGTTTAAGTCTCGCGAGCGTATGGTGTTAAAGCAATTAGGTGACGGCTGCCACGCTTGCCCTCTCGTCTCTGCCTATTATAAGTAAATAAAATAATGCTTGTTTAGATAAAACTGACAGCATTTACTCATGTACTTATCCATTCGCTCGCTCGCTCGCTCGCTCACTCATTCACTCACTCACTCACTCACTCACTCACTCACTGGCTCACTTATATTTAGTATAATATGATGGTCTATTGTAATTTTAAAATAATTATCAATATTAGCGGTAAAATAATATACAAACTTACCCTTTGTAATGCAGATTCTAAATTCGTAAGTCTTTCTTGTACAATGCGATGAGAAAGAACATCATTCTCCAAGGCCCATATCACCAATGATAACCTATCATTAAATCCTCGAGTAATTAGTTGTAGTTCCCAGTTTGAAAATGCCATGTTCATTCAAATTTCATATCCTCTTGGTTTATCACTCATCGCTTATCACAAATGTAAACATGTTACAATATCTATATATCACAGTCTCAGTATATCACAGTCTCAGTATATCACAATCTCAGTATATCACAATCGCAATGTTATCAATCAATTAAACGTATTTCCAATCTCAATGAAACATAAGTATATGTTCTGTTCTGTTCTGTTCTGTTCTGTTCTGTTCCTCTCTTATTCAGCGCATGTGTATGTATTCCTAACTGCTCTGGTAAGTAACTACAATGATAGTGAGAACTAAAGACGCACTATTTCTATATATACCTAGATATCCTCCTTCTTTTCTGTCTGTCTGTCTATAGATGTTGATGATTAACGATTCAAGAACTAATGCCTAAGGTCTAAGGTCTAAGGTCTGAGATCTTAGGTCTTAGGTTAGTTTTATATCCGCTATATCAAGATGAATGCTTATACTACACTTCAAGCATAAAACAGCTATCTCTAGGTAACTGTTATATACTGGTTTCTTTATTTCTTTCATCTTTAGTTCTACAAAGCTCCGCCTTGTGACACCTTCTACTGGGAACCTCTCATCTCTACATTCTTCCTATACAACCCTAATGCTGGAATTTGATCTATACCTTGATATCTAAACCGCATATCTCATCTCCACATTCTTCATACATAACCCAATGTTTGATCAGAACAGGTATTCCTAGGGTTAGGGATTAGGGTCAGAGTTTCTCTAAGTCCTCCAGGTGTCTATAGTCGTTAATCATAAATCATAATTCCAAGGGGTTCCAGATCATAACAGGGGTATCCCCCTCCCTCGACATCCCTTTGATCTACTTAGGATCTATCAAGACTGGTATTCTTAAGATCAGGGTGTGGGGTTAGAGTTTCCAGGTGTGCCAGATGTCTAAATCCATTAAACATAAATCACAATTCCAATGAGCTCCAAATCAAAGCAGGTGCCACCCCCCTCTCTCTACACCCCTTTGATCTGATTAGGATCGATCAGGACAGGTATTCTAAGGTCAGGGTTTGGGGTTAGGGTTAGGGTTGGGGTCAGGGTTTCTCTAGGTGTCTCAGGTGTCTGGATCCATCAATCATAAGTCACATTCCACTAAGGTCACAGGTCATGGCGGCGGCATCCCTCAGGTATCCCTTTGATCTCCCTCAGGTATCCCTTTGATCCCTTTGATCTTGTGACAGTGACAGCAAGGTCAGGGTTTGGGGTCAAGTACAGTTTGGAATCGCATACTACTACTACTGGAGGGGGAATAGGAGGGAAAAGGAGGACGGAGGAGAGGGGGGGAGGGGAGAGAAGCGGGAGTGGGATGTGGAGGGGAAGGAAAAGAAGGGGGAACAAGGGGATCGAGGAAAGAGGAAAGGTGGAGGAAGAAAGGGAAGGAGGAAGAGGACGACAGGAGGAGAGGGGAGAAGGAAGAGGGGAGAAGGAGGGGAGAAGGGGAGGATAGCAGGATGAAGAGGAGAAGGAGGAGGAAGAAGAAGAAGAAGAGAAGATGGAGGAGGAGAGAAGAGGAGGGACAGGAGGAGAAGGAGGAGGAAGAGGAGGAGGAGAATGAAGAAGATGGGAAAGATGAGAGAATAGGAGAAGAAGGAGGAGGAGAATGAGGAGAAGGAAGAGAGGATAGGAGGTGGAAGAGGAGAAGGAAGAAGAGGAGAGGAGGACACAGATGATTAACAATTGAACCGTCAGAGATAACTTGGTCACGGGCGCATTTTAGGGTTGAGAGGAGCTCCCACGGGCTAGGAGGAACCATCCTCCCATATGCAGTTTGTATCCGCTCCGTTGCTCTCTGCTCTACAAGTATGGAGTAACTCATTACGGAATAGAGGGCCTGCCTAGGGAGGATGGGAGGAACAAGACCTGCAGCCCCCAGGATCCCCTCTATGACTACGTACCTGAACTGTCTAACATCGGACCAGTCACATTTATAGAATACACACCGAGAATGGGATTAATAAAAGAGAATTAAAAACTAGTATTTTGTTACAAATTTACTTAGATACCGTATTTACTTTTATTATCCACTAAATTGTACTTCATTATGAAACGAGAAAGAAGACAAGATTATACACTGTAAAACTCC